>OX940806.1:4007489-4512204 GCA_954870605.1 Acer campestre | reverse complement strand
GGATGATTTTCCTCCGCTATCACATAACTATCTAAAATTTGCCGGTTATTGATCAAAAGCCATTTGATACTCACCTATCACCGAATTCATAACAACCTTCATACGATTTGCTAGAACTTTAGCCAAAATCTTATACAAAGACCCAACTAAACTAATAGGTCTATAATCCCTCATGGACTCCGGATTGACCCTTTTCGAGATTAGAGCCACAAACGTCTTATTCAACTCTTTTACCACTAAACCATTAGCATGAAACTCCTTTAAGAACTGCATGTAATCTTCTTGAACAACATCCCAATTGGCTTTAATAAAATTAATATTCAACCCATCCGGACCTGGGGCTTTGTTCCCATCACAATTACAAACCGCCTCCCACACTTCTTCCTTAGAAAAATCCCTTTCTAAAGCATCCTTCTCAAAAACTGAAATTTTTTTAAATCCAAGGCCTCTAATCTTCGGACGAGACCATTTAACATTGGAAAAATGGCTTTTAAAGAAACTCAAGATCCCTTCCCTAACTTGACTCGGCTCCACCAACTTAACCCCCTCAAAAGAGATACCATCTATGAAATTCAATCTCTTTCTCCCATTGGCCATAACATGAAAGAATTTAGAATTCTTATCTCCATCCTTCAACCATTTCACCCTTGACTTTTGTCTCCACAACTGCTCCTCTTTTCTAAGATCCATCCAATACTTAGAAAGAAGAACCAAACGCTCCTTCCTCAAAGACTCGGACCAACCACCAAGCTAGCCTTACTATCCAAACAAGCCAATTTATACTCACAATCTTTAGAAGACACCGAATCATTCTTATTGGCATCCAACCACTTTTTAATACTACCCTTGGTAGCTCTCAACTTGGCTGCCAAGGAAGTGCTACTAGAGCCCTTAGCCTTACACAAACCCCACCCCTTCCTCACCTCCTTCATCATAGCTTTATTATCCAACCACCCATTAAAAAAGCGAAAAGGCCTTGGACCCCAATCCACTTTGTTCTCACTAATCATAATAACTTTGTGGTCCGAAAGAAACCTAGATAACCCCATTTGCTTCAAGTTAGGGAACCAAGACAAGATCTCCGGGGAAAGGAGAAACCGATCCAACCTAGCCCACGATTCCTTCTCCCTATTATTAGACCAAGTAAAAGGACCCCCACCAAGAGGGATATCGAGCACCCTAGCTTGAAGCACAAAAGAGTTGAAATTCCTTATCGAAACCATGTTACAACCCTTCCCTTTCCTCTCCAAAGGATCTAAAACCGCATTAAATCGCCCCCCAAACACCACGGAAAAGGAAACAACTTTTGAGCTTCCACAATGTAATCCCATAAAATCTTCCTCTCACTTTCGACATTCGCTGCATAGATATTACAAAAAATCAAATGTTTCTTAACACCTACCAGCTCACCAACCAGAATTATGCATCTCCTAGAAGGAATGCAAGCCGAAACCTTAAAGAGATCATCATTCCATAAGGTAATCAAACCTCCCGAAGCACCTATGGCATCAACTGCAACACCTCTAGACAGAACATTACCACCCAGAGACCTAATAATACCACTATCAAAAGAGCCCAACTTAGACTCTTGAAGGAATAAAATGGTAGGATTAAACTTAAGCACTAATTTCCTCACAACCTTCCTCTTTTCCCGCTCTCCCCAACCCTCTCACATTCCATGAAAGAACTATCATTAAAAACAATCAGACCAAACGAAGAAAGGCAAGAAACAAACTAACCATTTAGGTCTCTGTACCTTGCAACATCCTCCGATTCCTTCACTCTAATAGCTTCCACCACATCCGCACTCGCCCCTTCGAAATCGAATCCTATCGCCGTTCCTGTAGCCATAATCTTTGAAACTTCGTCCTCTTCCAAGCACTCCTTACTCTGATTCTGAACTTTCGCTTTTCTGGTTGACATTCTGTGCTTAGAAGCTGACTGATTCTTGCTCTTCGAATTCTTCCGAGGAACTGATTTAGTAATACCCACTTCTCTGCCCACAATCCCTTCTTCCAAACCGCCAACATTGACCGCATGTTCCACCCCTATGCTGTCTTCTGATGTCGTTACTGGGTCAGAAAAAATCGTGCCACAATCCATTAAAAATTCTGTCGCCGTCGCTGCCTTGATCATAATTTCCGTAGTCCCTGTACCTACGCTTGAATTTTCCACAACATCAGGCAGCCCTTGACTATCGCCTGAAATCTCTGAAATGTGACCAATTGTATCTCCTGCTAGCCTCAACTTAGCAACATCATAATCCCGATTCAAAATTACATTATCCTCTGCAATAACCGAAGCTTCTTGAGAGCTCTTACTCTGGCCATCGTGAACCCCTGCATCTCTTGAAGAAGTGCATTTATCCTTGTAAGCATCAAGCATTGCCTGAACCAGAGTGTCTCCTGAATCGCTGTTGACAGAACCCAAGGTAGCAATTCCCTTATTCTGAATATTCCCTTCCTTAGCTCTTTAACCCCCCGTCTGATCCAAAATGGATCCCAAATCCACACAAAGATCCAGTGTTTCCTTGTTACCGCCTAACTTAGAATAAATTGGGCCTAGGCAAGGTTGCTGGAAGGAAACTTTCTTGGGCCTCAACATATTTGGCCCACCCACAAGTCTTCCAGCTGGTCCTTTAATTCTCCCACACCTCTTAGAGTTTTCACCTCTCACACGAAGGGAATGCACAAAAAACCTTTCCCCAATTTCTTCCTCAGACGAGGAAGAGCTTTCTTTCTGTCAGTTTGACAGCTGCTCTGCCCTTACCATTCTTTTTGTCTAAATCCAACTTCCCCATACTGCAGCCTGAAAGACTTTGGCTTCACTTTCGCTTTATAGACCCACTTGCTCTTCCTTTCTCCACACCTGACTTCCCTCTAAACAGCCTGTCCTCTGACTTCTCGCCTATCTTAGAGCCTGCAACTGACTTAAACTTCTGACATTTTACACCTTGATGTGCCTTCTTTGCCTCAAAACCGTACACATTGCAGAGAGGCTCACCTACTTTCTCCGGCCAACTAATTTGAAAATTTTCCTTGCCTGAACCCCCATTAACACTTGGAAGCTGACTCTTCCTCAAATCCAGTAGCTTTTCCAGCCACCCTATATCCACAGGATTTTGGTCCACTTCCATCACCACCTCAAAGACCTTGTTTCCGCCACTCACCTTGACTTTGCACGATCTCCATTTAAGACTGGGCATGAGAACCAGCAATCTTCCTCTATCCAGGCGATATTTGTGCAGAGTTGCATCTTCCAAAAGTAGTGGTTCCCCTACCTGCCATCCTAATTTCTTAAAAAATCCCTCATTCCAGCAGGATAATGGAACTCCCCTGCAATTCAGCCAAACTAAATTAGTTCTTGGAACTACCGATTCATACCATCTCACCATCGCTGAAAAGGAATCCTCCCACAATGACTTGTCCTTAATGAAATCTTCCTTATGCATTTCAGAGTTAAAGCACCATAGAATGCATTTATCACCCATATAAGCAGCCGAAAAAGGAATACCTCTGGAATCCAACCGGTTATTGACCTTGGAGACCTCATTGAACTCTCTTAAAACCCCTACAGCACATCTATTCAACCAACTTAAGTCATTCAAAAGATAGTCCCATGACATAGAAAGATTCATCACATCTTCCTTGAGAGAAGGATTGTTACTATCACTGTGATTACCTTTCACCACCTCCACAAATGATTTAAATAGGCCCTCCTTCTGCTGAGCCTTAGCACCTCTACCTTCCCATCTCGGTCTTCCTTTCTGCTCACCATCACTTCGGAAAGCAGTGTTCTGCTTCTGCACCGGTATACTCCTTTTATTCCACCCATAATTAGCCACCTTTGAAACAATTGGCCAGCCATAAACGTGCATCCCGTCCGTCAACTTAGCCACTTTGGATGCTTCTTCCAAGGTCTCGAATCGAATGAAAGCATACCTACTGCTCCTATGGCTCTTTTCTGCTGAAAGGAAAACATCTCTAACCTTTCCAAAGGGTTTGAAGATACCCCATAAACACTCCTGATCCACTTGTGAATTTAAGTTGTCAACGAAAATGGATACTAACTTGATCCTAAAATCTTGATCCTTGGCCTTGCTGTGAAAGGCAGAGGATCTCTCTCTAAAATTTCCTCTCTCCATCGAAAAAAATACGTTCTGAGTAATAATGAAAATATATATTTGAAGGAAATAAAACTAATCAATAATTAAATTTAAAAAATGAATATATAATTATAAAAGAAAAGAAAATAAATAAATAGAAAAAAATTTATCCATCTGTCAACAAAAAAGAAAGAAAAAAAGAAACCAAAGAATTAAATATTTATATACACAATTAATAATTCTTCCAGATGTGAAGAAATCTAACCATTTATTTCCTTTGTTTATTTTATTTTTTTGAGGAAAAAACACAAAATCGAAATTGAAAAACAAAACATCATCATTCTCACCATCAACAACATTCAACCCCCCAAAAAGTACAAACAAAAAAATCATCATCCTCATATTCTCCACCACCACCACCGCCACCATCTTCATCAACCTTTAAATGCATACACAGCAACATCAATACCATAAGAGAAAACAGGAAAATCAGCAAAAGCTTTCAAAGCAGGTCAATGGTTGGTGAAAATCATAACATCTTCCACCATCACCACACCCATAGCTCCAAGAGCAACAAGATCATAGAAATTGGATCTGCACTGATCCATGGAGATCTCCTATTCATCACATACCAATTAATTCGTACTTTTCATCCCAATTAGACAAGTTCATCCAACATTTCATCACAACAAATCTAAATTTTCACCCAACCAAACCTGTTCTTTGCAGCAAAAAAAAAAAAAAAAAAAAAGAATTTGTTTCATCACAACAACCAGATGAACAAAGCCCAGAATGAAAATCAATCAAAGAACTCAACACAACACAAACAACAAAACCTAGCACTGCCCATTCGTGAGGCATGTGGAATCTTTAAAGGGGACAAAATGCAACCTGATTTATACCATACACACTCTTTCACATGATTCAACTTTTCCATTTAGAGTTTTCCACGATCTGGTTCCAAATGATCTGGATTTTCCAAAGAACCCAGCCGATCTGGTTTTTCTAGATCGTGGAGGTTCCGATCTGAACCCAGACGATGGGTTTTCCAGATCGTGGGAACTCCGTCGATCTCCAGCCGATCTGATTTGAATGTTTTTGGTTTTTGATTTTTTGTTAGTGACTGGGTTTGATTGAATATGGTGGAGGATGTGGGGATGGATGATTGATCTGGATTTTTCAAAGAACCCAGCCGATCTGGTTTTTCTAGATCGTGGAGGTTCCGATCTGAACCCAGACGATGGGTTTTCCAGATCGTGGGAACTCCGTCGATCTCCAGCCTATCTGATTTGAATGTTTTTGGTTTTTGATTTTTTGTTAGTGACTGGGTTTGATTGAATATGGTGGAGGATGTGGGGATGGATGATTATGGGGGTGATGTTCAATCTGGGTTGGGGATGATATTGATTCTGGTGAATGGTGATCGAATCTAGATTTCTTGGTTTGATGATGAAGATGATAGGTTTTGTTAAATTAATTTTAATTAATTTATTATATAATTCTTTTAAAAAACTATATTTTTAATTTCTATATAAGGATTTTTTTTTTCCAACAATTTTATTTAATTTTAATTTTAATTTTTTTATTTTCAAACTTTAGTGACACGTGTTATATTCTTATTGGATTAAAAATTAAAGTTGAGGGTAAAACAGTCTTTTAAGCCATTCTGTGACGTTTGACCGTTAAAAAAAAAGTCAAAAGGATCTATTTGATATACTTTTCAAAAGTCAGGGAAAGTTTTGATAAAAAAGCAAACTTGTTTAAAAATTTGAGAATTCAGAAAAAGTTAGGGACCCAAATGATAATCCCCCTATTCTGAGACTAATTTTATACTTGACCCCACTCATTTTTAATTCATCCCACCATTCCATTACAACTGGCCCCACTAATTTTTAATTCATCCCACCATTCCAACAACCCACGCCAACCCATTTCATCTCTTTTCAACTATCTTCTCTATCATCCAAGGGCGTAGGTAGATAAAGACTAGACTAGGCTGTAGCTCGGTCTAGATTTTTCAAAATAAAATATTATATATATATATATTATATGTATTGACTTATATACAGTAGAACCCCTGTAAATTAATCTCATATAAATTAATAACCTCCTTATATTAATAAAAAAATCCCGGTCCCAACTCAGACCTACCCATTATATATATATATATGGTTACAAAGTTTTCAGCCTCTAATGTCATAAAACATTTCGAATATTGCAATCAATACTACAAGAAAATTGACCTACAGTTATAAAAAATATTTGTTACTATAACCCTGTTTGGCACACCGGATTGGACTATGATTAGACAATTTTAGTTTCAATCTGGTGTTTGGTGTTGTTTTGTATATGGTATTATTAATCCTAAAAGCAAATTTAGTCTCATGATTATGGGATAAAATAAACCCAACACCCACCTTAACTTTATTTATTCTGAGACTAATTTTATACCTGACCCCACTCATTTTTAATTCATCCCACCATTCCATTACAACTGGCCCCACTGATTTTTAATTCATCCCACCATTCCAACAACCCACGCCAACCCATTTCATCACTTTTCAACTATCTTCTCTATCATCCAAGGGCGTAGGTAGATAAAGACTAGACTGGGCTGTAGCTCGGTCTAGATTTTTCAAAATAAAATATTATATATATATATATATTATATGTATTGACTTATATACAGTAAAACCCCTGTAAATTAATCTCATATAAATTAATAACCTCCTTATATTAATAAAAAAATCCCGGTCCCAACTCAGACCAGTGTAAAAAATTAATAAACCTCTCTATCGTATTAATTAATAATTTCTTTTTGAAACCTAGAGTAAAATTTCGGTCCCGACTGTCGCATAAATTAATAATTTCATTAAAATTATAAAATATATTACATAATATTCAAGAACTAGAAAAGTGTTTCAAGATGCTAGTTTACATAAGGCCACCATGTTTGATATTTTTGACTTCATCTTTCATCTTTTGAATTGTCCTCAAAAAGTTATTATGATCACCTTCTTGTTGTAACTAAAAGGTTTCAACTAAATTTAGCATTTCAACAGGAAATTTCCTTAACAAAATTTTCCTAAACAAGGAATCCTAAAAAAAAAATAAAAAAAATAAATCTTTCCATAAAGAATAAAACCAACTAAACAATGAATCCCGAAAAAGAACCTTTCCTAAATAAGAAAACCGACTTCCACATATTTTAAAGATAAAATAACACTTTATAAGGTAAAACCCTTCAAATTGATAACCCCTCTAAATTAATACTCAATGGTGGGTCTCAAGAATATTAATTTAGAAGGGTTCTACTGTATATTATTTGTTGTAATCTGGTGGATTTCCATAGCCTAAGTGTCTAATACTTCTACACATGTTCCACAGTCTGATCAACTCTCAACTTGAGCCAATTGATCTTATCCACTTGATAGCTCCACTTGCACAATTGCACACACCCGCCTATCCACTTGCGCACAAAACTCTCTCTCTCTCACACACACACACACACACACACACACACACACACACACACACACTATATTGTGTTCTCTTTTGTAAAAGTAAGGGGAAGCTCTCTCTCAATATATCATATTATAATTCTCTCACGTCTCTTTTTGTCTCTCTCACTTTATTTTTGTTATTTGTTATTCTTTGATTCACAACAATATTAGTCACAACAATATTAATGTCTGTTTGGAAGAGCTTCTCTACTGTTAAAAGAACTTTTAATTAAAAAAATAATATATATATATATTTTTTTTATCGTTTGGATATCACGCAGTAGAGGTTTTGAATGATTAAAAAAGCTATTTTACATCTACTTGGAGAAGCTCAAATTTTAGGCTTTTCCAAATAGATCTTTTTGAGCTTTTTTAATAACACTAAGAGTGTGTTTAGTATGACTTTTCAAGTAGAGCTTCTAGAGTAGATCTTTTTTGTTAGAAGCTCTAATGAGTAGAGTTTCTAACAAAAAAAGCTTTTGATTGTGTAAATTATAAAAAAAGTGTTGACAATATATTTTTAGAAATAGCTTTTGATTGAGTGAATTACAAAAAAGGTGTTGACAATGTATTTATAATGAACAACGGTGACGGTTTACCGGTCAAACGACTTCTGTCGACGGTGAGTCTTTGCAACGACTAGGCGGAGCCATTGACTCCACTTAGCTCGATTTTCCTGGCCAAATCAATTGATTTTTCCGGTCAAATCAGTCGATTTTCTTCCAGTTGCCTAATATGGCCGATTTGGCCGAACCGAGACGACCGGCATCCGCCTAGCATATAGACGACGCTTAGACGGCCAATTTTTCCATTTTTTTGAACATTTGTTTTTAGTCTAGCCCCCTCTAGTTAGAAATCCTGGCTACGCCACTGGTGGGTATGAAGGGTAAACAAACATCATCTTGTCTTTGCACATGGGCATTAGTTTGATATAATAATGCAAGATTTGAAACACCGGTGAGGTGTGGAACAAGTCCAGCAAAGGGCTCCAAAAGTGTTGTCAGTTTGTCACTAGTATGTAGGGATGGCAATTTGACTCGCACCCTCAAGCACCCACCCGAACCCGACCCTGTAGGGTTGGGTTTGAGTGGTGAATTTATGACCCGCGAACCCATGAACCCGTATAAATAAAAACCCAATGGGTTTGGGTGCGGGTGTGGGTTGAGAAAACGAACCCGAGGGTGAACCCGCGAACCCATATAAATAAAAATTATATAGTATTTATTATTTAAAATATTATAAATTTAAACTCCAATTAAACCTTTTTAACCATATAGAGAATAAAATATAAAAACTCCACTCATTTTAAGTTTGAGAATTACAATTCTCAACTCTCATTTATATATAGCTAATGGTAGGTTACACTTGTTGGTTTTACTCTTATGAAACATCATGCTTACTTATTTGTTTTGTCTTTAGAGATCCATTTGGAGTTTTTCTTGGTAGTGCTTTATATTATTGTATTTGTAATTCTCCATAATATATTATAAATAAAGAGGAGTTATGTATTGTATATATAAAAATATAATTAAATATTAAATATTTATAAACTAATATATTTTGCAGGTTGGTGGGTGTGACCCGTGAACCCGCTAACCCGTATAAAACCCGCGGGTGAAACCCAAACCCGAACCCGTTTATTTTCGTGGGTTCACGGGTGGGCGTGGGTGATGAAAATTTTCGTGGGTGCGGGTTTGGATTTTGCAAAACCAGCCCGAACCCGACCCGTTGCCATCCCTACTAGTATGTCTCTCACTTTCAAGGGAAATGGTGATGTTAAGGACAAGTAAATCCTCATGGCAGGCCACTCAAATATCAAGTTGCCATGGAAGATATTATGTAGTAGCTAATTGGTTCACAAGTTTGCACATGGACATTCATTAGAAAATGATACAGTATTTAAGGTGAAGCCGTGAAGGTTCACCATATTTTTCAAAAGATTTGTTCGACATGCATCAGAAGAAATATTATGATGGATTATTTCTAAGTGGTTGTACATTTATAGTGATTCTCGGTATTGAGAGTCCTGGCTTTCAGATAAAGCTTGAAGGTTTGGAGAATTTTTCACCAAAGGGTGGTTTGTTGGAAATTTGGTTGGTAATCTCAAGTGCTCCAAACGGAATAAAACCAAGCATAAGAGGTCCAAACAGGTCTGGTTGATACAATTATACGAATGATGTGTCATTGAAAAGAGAATACCAAGAGAAAGACAACGACGAAATCAACATCAAACATAGAGGTCAAATGCGTCGTCACACATTGTTGGACGGCAACTGGTCTGCTGACTTTGTGAAGGACACCTCCATGACACAAGAAACTTCTGGAAAACGCGTTGGGACACATGGCAAGCATGTGGGAGCGTGTGTGACTTGGTTTTCTGATTGAAAAAGCCTTCGAATTACATTGGCTTGAAGAAAGTTTCTCTGACTCAAAATAGTTTACTTTGACTCCAAGCATGATTCTTTAGCTCCAAGTATTATCAATATATAAATATACACATCCTAACAAGCACCCAGAATGCTAAATATACCAAAATTATGTGTTACATTCTGTTCATTAAAAGTTATATTCATGAAGATCTTATGAGAAAGATTTCAAGATGTTTACTAGTATTGGAAGGCAAAAGTGTCTTAGATATCCACAGGTCCAACGATTGTCTAAGATACCCTTGATGTCCTAATTTAATAATAATAAATTTAAAATGAAATAAAAAAATAAAAAAAATAAAAAAACTTAGATACCCTTGATGTCCTAATTTCAAATTTAAAGTTGTAGTGACTACCGACTAAATACCACACTATAATTTGTGCAGGGCCTTGCATGCACTGTTAGGAAACAACAGGGAGCAAAACGTAAGTTTCCCCTAGAACGGCAAAAAAACGCATAGTTCATATATATTTTTCTCCTATAAATGCTTTTCTCAAACCTTATTTTGTTGACTCAACTCTTTCCTTTAAATATTACGTTTTTTATCGGTTACTGAATTTGTTATATAGTTTTTTATTTTAGTTTTTTCACTTAAATTTTAAACTAATTTTCTCACACAATCTTGCTCACCTAAATTTTCTCACTTTCATGAAATAATAAAAACGTAATATTTTCTTATTTCAAAAAACAAAACATAATATTTTCTTATAAGTTTTTGGCTATTTTCGTTTTATCAAACATTTTTCTACCTAATTTTTACCGTCTAACATTTTTGAACTAATTTTTCCTATCTAGTTTTTTGTTTTAGAAAACTCTTTCAATATGATTTTTATCATCTAATATTTTCACTAAAATTACTCACATATTTTATAGTTTTTTTTTATAAGTAAACATTGATAAATGAAAAATTATTAAATAAAAAATATTATTGAAAAATATTCAATGTTATACTCAATTTAATGATCTAGACAAGACATTTTTAATAGTACAATTTTTATGATAATAAAAATTACAAATTAAAACTTATTATATATTTATTGAATTTAATAAAAATATGAAAAATGATATCAACATCAAATATTTATATATTTATTTATAACTATAAACATGAGATAAAAATGAATTATAAATTATAAAAAGTAAATTTAGAGACTCAAATTTCATACATTTGGCATACCGTAGAAGCATGGGCTACTCTATTTTAGAGTTATTATTCCATTTAAGCATGCTAGTGGGACGAGATAAGGTCTAATTTGAAAATAGAGATAAAGGCATGGTTAAATATGTTTTAAGGCAGCATACTGAGTGCAATATGAAAAATATTGCAGTTCATAAGGTTGCCTAGTGGTAGGGGCAGAGTCTCTAGTAGCAAAGCTTAACTTTATCTTGGAGATTAGACAATGGATGAGTTCTTTGGGCAACATTACGGTCATTTTCAATTCTAGAGTCTCAAACTCCTTGGCGGATTGTTTAGCAAAGAGGGTTGTTGATGCTCAGATGGATTCTTTAGATTAGAGTATTGGTTGAGGGTTTGTCTTTGTTGGTTGGGTGTTCTGTTTGTGTTTTCTTTTTCCCCTGTTTTTGCGGTTGTCGTGCTTGGCTTGTTATGTGGTTTGTTTGTTCTATTCCTAGGTCTGTATTTTCTTTTGGTGTTTGTTGCGCTTGGCTGCAGGCAACCTGTTGTTGTTTTCCTGGCTTTTGGCCTCCTTTGAATAAACTAACTTTTCAAAAAAAATAAAAATAAATAAAAGATCAACAGCAAAGCTTGAAGATAAGAAGATAAGACTGAGAACAAAAGTCAGCAAAAGACAACAAAAATAGTAAAAAGCAAGCATCGATAGAATAAAAAGTTAGTTACTGTTGACTTTATGTTAAAAAACTAAATAAAATATCTCAGTGTTGGCCACTGTTTTTGGCCTTATCTTTCTAAATTTTTGTATAAATTAAGTCACACTCTCATTTGCAATACACGAGCAAATTCAGAGCTTTCAAAAAACACTCATCTCCTCTCTTGTAATATTTCCAAAAACTCATCTCCTTTCAATAAATATGTGAATATTTTGAGTCTAAGTAAGTAAGATCTTTTATCTTCTACTTTTACTTTTAAGTTTTATTTAGTTGTTTAAACACCAGGAAGTCTTGCCAAGTTAACGAAAACATTCATGAGAAAAATATTAAATTTTTAGAGTAACTCGGTCCTAATAAAAATTTGAAAAACCTGTTTGCATTCTTAAAGGAACATTTTCTGTAAAAGTACCTAGTAGAGATCCCGTTTTTATGAAAACAAAATTTTATGATTTTCTAAAAACACTCTTTGGTGGTCTGCGTGGGTAAGTCCTGTTTAGAAAGGCAATAGTAGACTTTAGGAGTATTTGAAAATTCGTTTTGTTTAAATGGAAACCATGGGATCTTGAAATGCCTGTTTGAGTTTCTCCATAGATTGCATCTCTCTTTTCTGTTTGCTCTGATACCAAACTGAAAAGAGAGATGCAATCTATGGAGAAACTCATACAGGCCTTTCAAGATCCCATGGTTTCAATTTAAACAAAATGAATTTTCAAATACTCCAAAAGTCTACTATTGCCTTTCCAAACATGACTTACCCACGCAGACCACCAAGGAGTGTTTTCAGAAAATCATAAAATTTTGTTTTCATAAAAACGGGATCTCTACTAGGTACTTTTATAGAAAAAGTTCCTTTAAGAATGCAAACAGGTTTTTCAAATTTTTATTAGGACCGAGTTACTGTAGAAATTTAATACTTTTCTCATGCTTTTGTTAACCTAGCAAGACTTCTTGGTGTTTAAACAACTAAATAAAACTTAAAAGTAAAAGTAGAAGATAAGAGATCTTACTAAGATGAAATTTATGGAGAAACTCAAACAGACCTTTCAAGATCCCATGGTTTCCATTTAAACGAGACTAATGTTCAAATACTCCAAAAATCTACTATTGCCTTTCCAAACAGGACTTACCCATGTAGACAACCAATGAGTGTTTCCAGAAAATCATAAAATTTTGTTTTCATAAAAACGGGATCTCTACTAGGTACTTTTACAAAAAAAAGTTCCTTTAAGAATGCAAACAGGTTTTTCAAATTTTTATTAGGACCGAGTTACTCTAGAAATTTAATATTTTTCTCATGCTTTCGTTAACCTGGCAAGACTTCATGGTGTTTAAACAACTAAATAAAACTTAAAAGTAAAAGTAGAAGATAAGAGATCTTACTTACTTAGACTCAAAATATTCATAGATTTATTGAAAGGAGAGGACTTTTTGGAAATATTACAAGAGAGGAGATGAGTGTTTTTTGAAAGCTCTGAATTTGCCAGTGTATTGCAAATGAGAACGTGACTTAATTTATACAAAAATTTAGAAAGATAAGGCCAAAAACACGTGGCCAACATTGAGAATTTTTATTTTATTTTATTTTTTACATAAAGTTAACAGTAACTAACTTTTTATCTTATCGATGCTTGCCTTTTACTATTCCTGTTGTCTTTTGCTGACATTTGTTGTCAGTCTTATCATCTTATCTTCAAGTTTTGTTTTCGATCTTATCTTCTTATCTTCAAGCTTTGCTGTCGATCTTATCTTCTTATCTTCAAGCTTTTAACTGTTTTTGTCATTTTCTACCGACACTTTGCTAAACCATCTTTGTGCTTAGGTGTCTAGATTGTGGTAATCTTCATCATCGAACTGCTCATCTATTTCTTTTTCAATAAGAAATTCTCTTATTCTGGCTTCTTCTTCTTCCTGGATTTTGCTTAAATAATCGTCTGTCACTAGGCTAAGAAAAATCCATGGAATTGGGTATTTTGTCATGACATCATGACTCCTTGTGAAGATAGACATATGGGGAATTTGTCCAATCAGCTTTGGCCTAAATGAATTTACACAAGTGAAGTATTTTTGTGCTCTTTATTTTTGAAGATACTCAAGACATATGTCCTTGCCATAGTCATGAGGATAGTCTTCTCGTATAAATTCAACAGGAATATTGTACGGTACTATCACAATAAAGTGATAAGCTGGTAAATAGTTTGACAACATGTAAGGCTAGTTGACAATCCATTCACATGGGACTGAATCAATGTCAAGGCAAAAATTGTGCTTTCCTCCAAACATCTTGATTGATTGTTGAAGTTTTTCAGGGAGAAAGGAGATTTTTAAAATATTTGTTGCATGGATATCGTCAATAATACCATAGCTAAATAGTTCTTCAATACTCACTTTTTCAGCAAAATCCGGGATTTCAAATTCTAATGGAAAAACGTTTAGGTTTATTTGGGCTGAAACAAACTTGAATATAACTTTATTATTTATCTTTTTCTCTTATAGCCATGTAGCCATACCTTCAGGTAATCCTACACCCAAGAGGAGAAACTTTTGAATTTTGATAAAATGTTTTAGATTTATATTTTGAGCTATTCCAAAAATAGTTTGCTTTATTTCTATTGGAAGCTTTTCTACTGCTTTATAGAGATTTTTCACTTGATCCCTCATTAGGGTAATATTTATAATATCAAGGGGCTTTTCTACAGAATTTGCCTCCTCATCTGCTTCTCTGCTATTCTTTTGGCTTCCTTTGCTAAGTCATTGGAGTTGTTTGACTTTCTCTAGTTTTTGCTTTAGTACTGTATTTTCAGCTTGGAGTTTTTCTAAAAGATCATGCATAGTCTTTTTGCAATTTTCTAGCTCTTCTGATATTCTATGATTTGCTTCATTTACCTTCTTAAAATGATTCATGAAACTAATAACTTGGTTACGATCATAAACAAGACCATTAAATTCTAAAATTGGTTCAAAGCCATCTTGGTTTTGTAAAATCATATTTAGAGATCTACTAGCTTCTTCCAAGGAGTAAAAGCCTTTGAAACTGGGATTTGGAAAATCTTCAACATACATAGCAGTTTCTTGCTATGTTGAATAGATTCCAATTTTCCTACCTCTATAAACTACGTAGTAAGAAAATTGTTATTTTCTACAAAATATTGGCTCAAAACATTCAGGGAATTTAGAAATCTTTTATTGTCATTTCTAAAAAACCGTATATTATTAAGTAAGGCTTGTTGGGGCTCAATAAGCTTGTCTTTTAACTGATTTAAAGGCTGAAAAGGGACTCCTGGATTATGATTTATACTGAAAGGTCATATACTAAGCTTTTTTATACTACTGCTTTGAGCTGGGAAACTAAGGCTTTTCTAAAAATTCTTTGAACTTCCTGCCATATATTTCCTGCATTCAAAATTAAATATTTATTAGTCTAAATAATATATCTGCTATAGTATTATCCTTCCAATAATATGTTCAAATTCTGCTTTGTATCCTCTACCAGTTAATGTTTCTAATAAACTTATCCATCTTTTACTTATGAATGAATTTTTCTTTTCAAAATTTTTCTTTTGTACCTTTTTGTAAAATTCTACTATATTATTACAATTTGTTCTAATAGTAAAGGATTCATTTTGTGTGTGTATATATATATATATGAAAAGTGTTCAAAGCATTTATTATCCCTAGTAGTTCTAATTCAGTACTTGACTTTCTACTCTCAGGTTCTGTGAACTTGCTACTAGAATACATTGCTATTTCTTCTTCGTTTTGTGGGCTTCATTTATTAGGTTTTTGAATGAGAATTCCAGCCCACCTTATGCTACTAGCATCTGTTTGAATTATTTTATAGTAGCTATCAATTAGGAGAGCTATTGGTCCTAAATTCTTTACTATTTCTTTTATTCTTCGTATTATCTTTATATCTTCATTATTAAAGTATCTTTGACCATTTTTGCTAAGCTTATTGTAGAGGGGTCTAACTAAGGTGCTTAGATTAAGGATGAACTTTCTACCATAATTTAATAATCCTGAAAAAAAATTGTAGCTCTTTAGTTTCTTCTAGTTTATCATAGAAATTCAATATTTAGTGGTTATATGCAGTTGGAGTTCTATTTTCCTTTATCTATCTTAAATCCTAACAAATCTATTTTGTTTTTTATTATTGTCTTGCTGCGTGAACATGTCTATTATTACTAAAAACAAGAATATCATCTATATATATTATACAAAAACTAAAAAAACTTTTAAAAATTCTATCCATTCTAGCTTGAAATACTTGAGGTGCATTTTTTAATCCAAATGGCATTAAAAACTATTCGAAATGTCCTTCAGAACAACTAAACGTTGTCCAAGGGATGGATTCTTCGTCTAGCTTTAATTGCCAAAAACCGCTTTTACAATCAAATTTTGAGAACCATGTTGCTTTTTGAATACAATTTACTAGTTCATCCTTGGTTGGAAGTTTATAACTATTTCTTAAAGTATTGTCATTTAATCTTTTGTAATTGATGACCATCCTACTTTTTCCTCTTTTTTGTTCACTATGGTTGATAACTATGAAGGCTAGGCTCCTATGTCTACTAGTGCTTTCTCTTATTACTCCTAGTTCTAAGAGTTCTTTAATATGCATTCTGCATTCTTTTCTATCTTCTAGACTATATGCTAAATCTTGGGTTATTATGGTAATGTCAGGGTTTATTATCTCTAACTTATATATTTCTATATAATTTTCATTTACCAGGTTATCACCAATAATTCTCGTTCTTTCCAAAGCCTCTACTTTATTTTTTACATCTATAGGCCAACTTTTTTCTTCTGGGTTCTCTTGATTAGATTCTACTCTAGAGATTATACAAAGGTCTTCGATATAACTCTCCATTAGATATTCGTCTATTTCTTCATAACTTAAAAGTTGATTAGATTCTAATTCTAAATTTACTATTGAATCTTCTAATAAAGAATCAAAATATTCTAAATTCACTGGTTTTTCTATATTATTTATTTTCTTTATATAAGGGAGGTTACTAGTTTCTAGCATTGGTTGTATAAAGGTGGATTTTTTTAAAGAAATTTACACCACTTGGTGTTATTAACATGCTTCCATTATTTCCTAAAATAAAGTTTAGTCCTAAAATAAACTTATAACTACTCACTTGTTTTGTTACTAAGGTTTGGGGTAGGTTATGTACTTCTCCATTGATCCTAATCGGTATATTAATTATACATTCGGTTATTTGTAACAACGATCCATTAAACTGTCTTAGTCTTATATCTGTTCCTAACTTAGTTCTAAATTCTTCCGGGGCTAGGTGATGAGCGTCGTTTGTGTACTCAACAAAATGATATTTAAAATGTGATCGTTTAGAAAACCGATGTTTCACCACTTAGATAGAAAATTATTAAAGTGGCAAGTGGGATTCGTTCCACAGGGAATTAGAGTGATTAGTTGAATAAATTAACTAATCTATATGCAATAAAATAAATCATAAAAATATGGATGAGTGAATGGGTTGTCAAGCCATCAAACATACATGAAAAATAACCCTAATAAACTAATAAAAGAATACTTAACAAATCAAGATAAGATAATGGAATAAACAATTAAGAGATTAGCTAGGGAATTAATGAGATCACAAATGAATTACGGGAAATGCTTATCAAGCTACTTTATTGAACAAATCTCACAAATGTTAACCAATTGATTTCTAAAATGTGTTTGGGCCATTATTATGAACCCTAAACAACTTCCCACCGCAATGCCTAACCGATTAAGGAAAGGGGGTCACGGCGGGATCGATTTGTTACAATTAACGGCTTAGATTATCGTGGTTGATATACCCTCCGACAATCTATCCTATTCACTAAGTTCTCAATCCATCAAGGTTGTCAATCCATCAAGGTTGTCAATCCAATCAAGATTATATAACAAATTATCCTAAGCAAGATTATAATCAACTAGTGGGTATACATGTCAATTATATAATGCAAAGAATCTAATTATAAAATGAATAGAACACAAATAGAAATTAAAATATATTAAAGCTTAAGCAAATCCCAATCCAAATATTCTCACATCAAAACCCTAGAAAGGGGATTTAATTACACATATTACAATCAAAGGGAAGGCAAGTAAAAGATTAGGAAATCACCCATGGGCCTCCTTTTGTAAGCTTGATACTTTCCTTGCCTTTGATGCTCCTTGTGTAAAGAGTGGATGATGAGGATGTGTCTAGATAGGTGGAGTCAAATGGGAAGTGACTAAGAAGATTTGTGGAGAAGATGGGAAGAAAAGGAATGATTAGGGGAAGTAATCTAGATATTAAGTTTAGGTAGGAGAGAAAATGGAGAGAAAAGGAATGGTGGAGAAAGGAGGTTTCTTGGTGGTCAAGAGTTGTCTAAAAGAGGAAAAATGTGATGAATTTATAGGATTTTCAAATTAGGTCTCGGGTGGCAAATTACCAAAACACCCCCTGACCATGGCAAATTACCATTTAGTCCAACAGAGGGATTATTGTGTAATTTGCACACCCAATCAGAAATGCACAGCAAAGATGTCGCTATTTTGGCATAAATTGCGACCTTAGGGATGCAAATGGCGAATCAATCAGGTGCCAAAACAACTCCCTGTCGCCATGGCGACCTCGGAATACAAACCATGACCTCAATTTACATGGTTTCGTCGCGATTTGGGCTTGGGGGCGACCTAAGGTAATTTTGGGCATGATATGGATGGCGGAATTCCGGCCATATGGAGCACCGGAATTGTTGCGACCGGAGAGTCGGTCGCTTTGCCATAATTTTAGACCGGAAACCAATCGGAGATAGCTCGGTTTTCGGCAAGAATGGGCGGCGGCGTGATTGGGTTTTGGTGGGATGGACTGGCTGCTCACGTGAATGAGGGAAGAAGAAGATGAATAGTGGGTTTGGGGGGTATTTAGCAGGCATGTGGGGTGCAGACAGCTGCTCCTATTTTTTTGCCTAAAGGGGGGTGCAGTTAGCAAGAGCATTGGGTGCGTTTAAGGGCCCATACCCTTAAACGCACCGTTTCATTAAAATGGGAGCAAGGCTGCATTAAGGGGTGCGTTGAGCAGAAGCGTGGGGTGTAATTGGGTTTGCTGTCATTTATGCCTAAAAGGGGTGCAGCTGGAACAATGTGGGGTGCGTTTGGAGGAGGGGAAATGGGCAGTCTTCATGTTGGTTGCTGCTTTGAGCTTAGGCCTACTTTTAATATTCTTAACCAAAACGCACCGTTTTGATCATGTGGGCTTGATAGGCGTGCGTTTTGGGCCTTCCATTTTTGGGCTGTAGCTGATCACACTAAAACGCACCGTTTAAGTTAGCAGGACAAGTGGCTGCTTGTGGTTTGCTCAGAAAATTGCAATTCGGTCCCTGCATTCTTCTATAATCACGGTAAACTCCAAACTTCCCTCATATTTTACACTTTTACCCCCAAATGACCAAAATTACTCCAATGCCCTCTGAATTCTATAAATTCCTGAAAACACTTAATTTACACCATTAAATCACAGAATAATGCCCAAGAATCAAGCAAAAGGAGAAGGATATGAGGGTCAAAATCATACCAATTTTGGTTCGATCAAATACCCCCAAACCTATCTTTTGCTCATCCTCGAGCAAAACAAATATAAGCACACAATGGACATGTGTATAAAAATCAAATAATCACCTTAAAGTACCAACTCTTTGCAAAAGACTCAAAAGTCAATATTCGACTTGCAAAACCAATAAGTGAAGAGATTAAACCAACGTTGTGCTTGTTAGGAAATAATGCATGTAAGATATGCTAAATAAAGATTAAAGACATGCCACTCTAAGTACACATTGCACACAACGCGATTCCACATTCAAGATGATTAAGCTTCAAAACTAAAGTGCCATTAGGAAAAGAATATAATTCGCCTCGACATCTAATCCTCACCGGATTCTCTCATTTTCACACGGATTCCTAGGCTTCACTCACAATCCATATGCAATATGAGTTTATGTTCAAGATATCAAATTTAATTGCACGTGATTATTTAAAAACACAATTTCTAAAAATTTGTCTCATGAATGGAATTGAAAACCATGAACGGAAAGAACATGCATCAACCAAAATTTCCAAAGTGGACAACCCTAAAGATCAAATAGGTCTTTTCGTTTGGTTGTAATGGGGCCAAAGGTGAATGGTGAGACAATAAATAGGAAGAATTGATTTCAAACACCCAAAGGTCACACTAAGGCATACATTCTAATTAAGCACAACATACTCATTACAACTTGCATATTCCACACTTAGGCGTCTAGGCATACAATTTATTTTGTGCATTTTTCTACTCTTAATTTTCATTGAGTAGTGATCGGTCATTTATTGTATATATTTTTGATCCCCATTCCTCCAATCAATTGCTTGCTTCTTGAGCCTTTTAGCGCTTTAATGGGTGTGTTTGAGTGTTTTCAGGTTATTGGACCAGATTGAGTTATTTGAAGAATTTCATATAAAAAGTGCTATTTTGAAGAAGTTTAGGGTCTTTTCTGAAATTGAGCAAAAAGCACTCTCACACCGCTGCTATTTTCAGAGAGAGGTGTCGCAGCGTTTAACGGACAGAGGAGACCGCTGTACAAAATGCTCCCTAACTGCTGCCACACCGCTGCCAAAGTGGCAGCGGTCCGGCAGCTTTCTGGCCAAAACTCCGCGATTTAATAGGTTTCTCCACTGAAGCCCGAGCAGATATAATAGAGGGGTTTTCTATTCAGAGGGGGGTTCGTCTGGAGACAGTTCGACAACCATCATTCATAACCTAAATCACTCAACAAACTTTCTTTCATCTTACATATAGAAGATTTGAAGAAGAAGGAGAAGATTTTCAGCATCAGAGATTGGAAGAGTGTCTACTATTTCCATGGGTTCTATCAATTACTTCTCTCTTCTTTTTATTTCATCTATGTGTAACTAAATCCATACTAGGGATTCAATATGAGCCTCTATGAATACTCTTTGTTAGAATTGACTATATTTTCGTAATTCAAGTTTCGTTTCATTCAATTTGTGATTTCTTCTTGTCTATGCATGGTTAGTGCTAGTCTTGAATCTAGGGTTTATATGTTAAGGTTGAGATATGTGTGGGTTTCACCATTCTTAACCAATATTCAATTGAATGACTGAATTTATCGTAGCAGGGTATTGCACGTTATCTTTGGTTCTCTTGTTCTTGTGTTTAATGGGTTCTCAATCGTAGTTTTTATGCAGGTTTTGCTAATGACTATGATTGAGAATACTTGATTGTGAGCTTTGTGGGTTTTAGGTTATAGTTTTTATGCAGGGTTTGCTAATGACTTAACTGAGAACACTTGGTGTATGGTTGATGTATTTTCTGTTATAGTTTTTATACAGGTTTTGCTAATGATTGCAGTAGAGAATACTTGATTTATTCCAGGACCACGTAGCACTAATTATACATAATTTAAGAACGAACCCTTAACTTGATTAACATTCTTTGTGAAAGTCAATTCGAAGCATTGAGTAAACGTAGTTGGGGATCATTGATGACCTAGTCCTCTCACCTCTTGATCACATTCACATATTCTTGTTAACTGCTTTCTTAGTTTAATCTAGTTTTAATCTCAAATCAATCAATCAATCTCAAATCTCTTGATTACTGTTAATTGCTTAGCTTTAATTAGAATTAGTTTTAGTCGATAAATCACTTTTCCTCGTGGGAACGATCCCTACTTGTCGTTGTACTTATCTCACGATTCGTGCACTTGCGAGTTAGGTTTTTATAACACGATTTTACACATCAAGTTTTTGCGCCGCTGCCGGGGACTAGTGAATTTATTGGTTATTTCTAGTTTCAGTTTTAGTTAATAGATTTATTAGTTCAGGTAGTCGAGTCATTAATTTTTAGCTTTTTAGATTTTTCTTTTTATTTATTCTTTCTCCTTTTCTTTTTCAGAGTTTACTAGTGATTTGTTTGTCTCATTGCAGGTATTGACAACAGATGCAAGGTAGAAGATCTCAACAGGGAGAATTATTACCTTTGAACGATAACATAGATCGTATCAGAAATTTAGCAATGGAAGACGAGCAAAATCTGGAACATAATCAAGAAAGGATGTGCCAGGCTCCTAACCTTGTTCCTAATCCAGTATTTGAGCCAGAACCCATCAGAACTATGAAGGATTATAGTAGACCAGTTGTGAGCAATGATCCTTTGTGCATTGTGCTAGAACCTGCAGCAAGGAATTATGAGCTGAAGAGTAGCCATTACAATCAGCTGCCTAGTTTCCATGGTTTACCAGATGAAGATATACTCTTGTTCTTCAGAGAGTTTTACGGAGCAATACAATCCCTACCTAACTACAGGATTACTGAAGATCAGCTACGTATGAGATGCATCCCGCATGCATTGAAAGGAGAGGCGAAAGCTTGGCTGTTAACTTTGCCTCCTGCATCTTTGAGAACATGGGATGAAGTGCGAGAAAAGCTTACTGATCAGTATTATGCATCTCAGAAAACCAGTGAAATCCGAGCCAAAATTTCGAGTTTCTTTCAGCAAGACAACGAGACTTTTTATGAGGCATGGGAGTGTTTCAAGAAATATACCAGGGACTGTCCTCAGCATGGGTTTCTGACTAATCAGTTGTGTCAATGGTTTTATGATGGTCTGACTGAAGTATCAGGACTTCTAGTGAACAATGCCTGTGGTGGATCTATGTATGACAAGCAGCTTGATGAGGTGTACGAGATCTTTGAGAAGTTGGCCCAGAATTCTCATCATAAGAATTCCAGAAGGAAGAAGGGAATCTATACCATGGATGCTAGCACAGAGAGTTCCATTTAGATGACACAGATAATGAAAAAGATAGATTCTTTTGCTACTGAGATTGGTCAATTGAAACAAAAGGTGTTTATGGGAGAGCACCAGGCAGTAGGTCCTAGACCTGAAGAAGAAGAAGTTAATGCCATGAACAACTTCAACCCCAGACCTAGGAATGACCCATATTCTAACACCTACAATCCAGGGTGGAGGAATCATCCTAATTTTTCATGGTCAAACAATCAGAACACCGGTAACCAATGGGGAAACAATAACAGCAATCAGAGACAGATTAACACCGGTGCTCAGCAAAACTTCGAATCTCAACCAAAGAAGCCATCAATGGAAGAATTACTGCAGCAAATGCAACAGCAAATCAAGCAGCAATCGCAGGACATGCAGCAGCTAATGCAATAGCAATCACAGCAATTGCAGCAACAAATGCAGCAGCAAATCCAGCAATTGGAACAGCGTATAAACCAAAGGTATGATGTACAATTTCAGAATATTAATGCTTCAATAAAGAAGACAGGGATTCAAGTTGGGCAACTGGTTGAGGCTCAACAAAGAATGGAACAAGGAAAATTTCCAAGTTACACTGAGCAAGCTAAAGCTATGACAATTCTCCAGAATGGTAAGGTGCTAAATGATAATCAACCTGCTAAACTTTTTGATAAACCTGTTACTGTTTCAGGTTCTTCAAAAGAAAAGCTCAAGTCCCAGGAGGATGAGATAGTGGTGGAAAAGTCCAAGGATTCACCACTCCTTCACAAGTCAGCAAATCCATATGTGCCACCCATCCCATTCCCAAAAAGACTGCAAAAGAGCAAGTTGGAGAAGTCATACAAGGACATATATGACATCCTTTCAAAGGTCAATGTCAACTTGCCCCTGTTGGAGATGATTCAGAAGATGCCTGCATATGCTAAGTTTTTCAAGAGCCTTCACACATACAAAACAAGATTTGTGGAGAATCATCAATAATTTATGACCGGAAGTGCTAATGCAGTCCTTCAAAAATATTTACCACCAAAACTTCAAGATCCAGGTAGTTTCTGCATCAACATTACTATTGGTGGTATAACTCTGGAGAGGGCTATGCTAGACTTAGGAGCCAGCATCAACTTAATGTCGACAACTATCTATGAGCATTTGGGTTTGAATGATCTGAAAAAGACAACCATGTCGCTTCTGTTGGCCGATGGTTCTGTAAGGTACCCTAAGGGTTATGTGGAAGATGTGCTAGTACAGGTAGAAAATCTTATTATTCCTGCTGACTTTGTGGTGTTAGATATGGATGAAGGTGCCAAAGATAGGAACTACAAGCCAATTCTTTTAGGGAGACCCTTTATGGCAACTGCAAAGACTTTTATAGATGTCCAGAATGGGAAGCTAATGATGACTGTGTTAGATGAGACTGTAGAGTTTAAAGTTTTTGAGTCCCTAAAGTTCCCTGAAGCCGCCGACGATTGTTACTCTGTTGAATGTAATGCAATTGAAGTGGTAAAGTCGGCAGTACAAGATGAGTTGTTAGAAGATATATCTGAGGAATTGTTAGATTGGGTTTGTGATGTGTTTGAAGATGATGAAGAACTTCAGCAGATAGGAGTTAATGAGACTCTTCCAGTGATTATAGCTTCAGATTTAGAGACAGAAAAAGAAGAAAGACTCTTGGCGGTGCTTCAAGAACACAAAGCCGCCATTGGATGGACCATAGCAGATATCAAGGGAATAAGCCCTACCATTTGCATGCATCACATTCTTTTAGAGGAGGGTATGAAGCCATCTAGAGAAGCTTAGCGAAGACTTAACCCGAACCTGAAAGAGGTGGTCAAAGAAGAGGTCCTAAAGCTACTCAAAGTGGGTATTATATACCCTATATCTGACAGCAACTGGGTAAGTCCGGTTCATGTTGTGCCAAAGAAATCTGGAATCACAGTGGTAGCTAATGAAAACAATGAACTGATCCCTACAAGGAAGACCACGGGATGGAGGGTGTGCATAGACTACCGCAAGCTCAACACGGCAACAAAAAAAGATCACTTTCCTTTGTCGTTTATCGATCAGATGCTTGAGCGTTTGGCGGGACATGCTTATTACTGTTTCCTAGATGGTTTTTCAGGCTATAATCAGATTGCCATTGCCCCAGAAGATCAAGAGAAGACAACATTCACTTGTCCTTTCGGTACTCTTGCTTATAGAAGAATGCCGTTTGGATTGTGCAATGCCCCTGCCACTTTCCAAAGATGCATGATGTCAATTTTTTCCGACACGCTAGAGAAATATATCGAGGTATTTATGGATGATTTTTCTGTTTTTGGTAATTCTTTTGACCACTGCCTTGATAATTTAACTAGTGTTTTGAAAAGATGCACTGAGACTCATTTAACTCTCAGTTGGGAGAAAAGTCACTTTATGGTGAAATCTGGAATAGTGCTAGGACATGTGATATCTGATAAAGGCATAGAAGTAGATAGAGCTAAAATTGAAGTAATTACTAAACTTCCACCTCCTACTTCGGTAAAGGGTGTGAGGAGTTTTCTTGGTCATGTAGGTTTTTACTGCCGTTTTATAAAAGATTTTTCAAAAATTAGTCGTCCCCTGTGTAATCTGTTGACCAAGGAATCTACATTTGATTTCAATGATGAATGTATGCTTGCTTTTACAACTCTGAAAGATAAACTGACATCTATTCCTGTTATAATGCCTCCTGATTGGTCCCTTCCATTTGAATTAATGTGTGATGCATCAGACTATGCTGTAGGTGCTATTTTAGGACAGCGAGTAGATAAATTGCCACATGTTATTTACTACACTAGTCGCATTTTGAATGATGCACAATTGAATTACTCCACTACAGAAAAAGAATTACTTGCTGTTGTTAGTGCCCTGAAAAATTTCGTCAATATTTGATTGGGTCTAAAGTAATTGTTTATTCTGATCATGCTGCTTTGAAATATTTACTAACAAAAAAGGAAGTGAAACCGAGATTACTCCGGTAGATCCTTTTATTGTAAGAATTTGATTTGGAAATCAGGGATAAGAAAGGCAGTGAGAATGTGGTAGCTGACCACCTTTCTCGACTAGTGGAAGAGGAAACTGGAGAAGGAAGTACCAAGCTTATACCAATAAATGAGACCTTTCCAGATGAACAGCTTATGAATGTGGAAACCAAAGATCCATGGTACGTAGATATAGTGAACTATCTTGCCAATGGCATCGTACCAGCCGACCTGAACTCTCAAGTAAGACGCAGATTCATCTCCCTTACCAGGCAATACTTTTGGGATGAGCCATACCTGTTCAAATATGGCGCTGATCAGATCATTCAGCGATGTGTCCCTGAAGAGGAGCAGCAAGATGTTCTGAAATTCTGCCACGACCTTAACTATGGAGGGCACTTTAATGCCAAGAAGACTTCTCTGAAAGTTCTCCAATTAGGTTTTTTCTGGACCTCTTTATTTAAAGATGCTTATACTTTTTGTATTTCTTGTGTCAGGTGCCAGAGAACGGGGAACATTGGTAAGAGAGATGAGATGCCCCTTTCAAGTCAGTTGGTGATAGAAATATTTGACGTATGGGGAATTGACTTTATGGGTCCCTTCCTATCCTTACATGGGTTCACTTTCATCTTGGTAGCTGTAGACTATGTTTCGAAGTGGATTGAAGCAATTGCAACCAAGACAAATGATAGCAACATGGTGGTAAAATTCATGAAAGAGCACATATTTGCCAGATTTGGGACACCGCGTGCTATCATAAGTGATGGTGGGAGCCATTTTTGTAACAAGGTTTTTGCCTCTTTAATGAAGAAATATGGTGTCAAACACAAAGTGGCAACCCTATATCATCCTTAGACTTCAGGACAAGTGGAGGTGAGCAATAGGCAGATTAAGCAGATATTGGAGAAGACAGTGCAACCAAATCGAAAGGATTGGTCAACTAAGCTTAATGATGCATTGTGGGCGTACAATATATGGAAAAGCTTGTCATCTACCTGTGGAGTTGGAACACAATGCCTATTGGGCACTGAAGAAGTTGAACTTCGATTTAGATAAGGCAGGAGAGGAAAGAAAATTGAAGATGAGTGAGCTTAAGGAGCTTCGGGACAATGCATATGAGAATGCCAAGATATACAAAGAAAGGACGAAGAAACTGCATGACAGCAAAATCTTTCTGAAGGAATTCCAACCGGGGATGCTTGTCCTTTTGTATCAGTCAAGGTTACGGCTGTTTCCAGGGAAGCTGAAGTCACGTTGGCTGGGTCCATATAGGGTTACTCAGGTTTTCCAGCACGGAGCTGTGGAAATTGAAGGTCTTGTCGGTCAGCAGAGATTTAAGGTTAATGGGCACCGACTTAAGCCATACCTGTGTGCATCCAAGCTAAGTTTTGATGAGTTTTCCCGTCTCAATGAGCCGTAAGGCTCTTGTGCGTCTTGCCCAGACGTTAAATAAAGCGCTCGGTGGGCGGCAACCCACCCAGGTATTTCTTATATTTTCTTAAAAAAAAATAAAAAAAACATTTGGCACCTGATGCAGTCCGCTGTTACATGTCAAAGCGGTGTGGCAGCATTTTGGGAAGCGGTCCTCTCTACCCCAAAACCGCTGCCCAACCGCTGCTATTTTTGGTTTGGACCTCAAAGCGGTATGGCAGCGGTCACACCTGACGTGAACCGCTGCCAGACCGCTGTGTCTATGGCAGCGGTCCTAAGTCAAACGGGGCATTTTGAGCCACCACTGCCCTGGCCAATAGGTAAAGACCGCTGCCTGACCGCTGCCTAAATGGCAGCGGTTCCGCAGCGGTTTTGCACTCTTTTATAAGGTCGCTTCGTGCGACAGAAGGGCCACTTTTTCCTCTCGTTTTCTTTCTTTTCTTTCTTCTTCCCTTCTCTTCTGCCTCCATTCACGCTCCAGGCCAAGGTATATTCGATAACTCTGCTCTTTTAGTTTAATTTTTACCTCATTCATGTGCTGTTGTATGTGCGACTCTGCCAGTTCCTTCGTACTATTGATATTCGGCCCCTAGGCCCTAGAGGATGATATTTGCCTGTCTAATTTTCTATTCTGATGAATGTGCCTAATTGTAAACTATAATTGTCCGCTATTTAAGAGTCCTAAACCAATTGGAACGAATTTAGGCGACTTTTGAACGTCAACACGACAATTTAACAATTGATTGAGTTGTTTATGTGCTTCAATGTTTAACTTTGTTAAATTTTACTATGTGTTGGTTGTGTTAGTGAATAGGAAGTGGAGAATGTACAAGCCCTTTTGGCATGTTGTGGTGTAGTAATTGCTTGTCGAAGTGCTGCTAAAATTTTGTTATACTGCTTGCCTCATTCTGGAAACTTATTTGTTTTGTGTGCTTTATTTTATCCAGGTATGGTGAGAACTGTCTTCAGAGGAGGCCATGCTCCTGCAGACCCTAGTAGGAGGAGAGACAAACGGCCAATTGAGCCGTCATATATCGGCCATCCTGATTATAGAGACAGACTAAAGAATGAGAGGAAATTCATTCTGAAGAGGGGGATGGCACTGGAGGAGTTAGGAGAGACTCCTATCCCTGCTACCATAGAGGTCAGAGGATGGACATGATATGTTCGGCGACCCTGTAATGCCAACATCACCCTGGCCCGTGAGTTCTATGCAAACATGGTGGACGCTCAGTTCTCCACACACGGGGTGGTGATTGTTCGGAGGGTGCCAGTGGTGATCACAACAGAGTTGATAACGAGTATTATGGCTTGCCGCCTATAGAGGATGCTGATGCCACGTGGCCGAACAAGTATGATCTTGGGTGTGTGCTACGTAAAGAGGGAGCAGCTGGGTGGAATGGGCAGAGGTTGTTGAGAGGTGACTTGCATTTGGAGAGCGCTTTTTGGAACCTCTTCATTTCGGCTTCGCTGAAGCCGTCGAGCCACACAGGGGAGATCTTCAAGGAGGCCTCTCAGATTCTTTATGCCATCAGGACAGAGAGATACATTGATGTTGTCGGGTTCATTAAGAAGGAGATTCGTGGCTGTGGGCGACAGGTGAGCACTAGTATTATTTTCCCTTGCCTGATCACTGCCATGTGTGCTGCAGCTGGTTTGGTAGTTGATGACGACTCTCGGGATGACACATCGGAGCCCGACACTCTACTTTGCCTGCTTACATGGAACACTCAGGCGAGTGTACGTGGCCTTCCCTTGATTGGAGAGATCGCTGTGCAGAAGAGGCGTCGGGGGGATGATATTCTGGAGGAGCAGGATCAGCAGGATGAGGACCAGCAGAGTTCGCACCCAGCTCAGCTGGCATATGGGGATTCTATGTCGGGTTACCAGACGGATGCTGGGGCTGGGTCGTCACAGCAGAGACCTGAGTGGGTCGAGTACATGCTTTCCACAATGAAGGACTATGTCCATTCCGAGGTTGCCAGTTTGAGGACCGACATGTACTCGCGCTTTGAGGCCATGCAGCTCTCGATAGACGAGATCCATCGGGCCACAGTTCGGCCCGCTCAGCCTTCTGACCCATCTCACTCCCATGTTTCAGGTGCTGCTGCTGCATTCCCAGAGACTACAGCCCCGTTTGGAGATTATTTCACTGCTCCCCCTGGAGGTGATTTTTTCAGGCCTGGCTCGAGCCAGCAGCGTGGGGACAACTGCTAGAGATACTGTAGACGGACCTGAGTCTACAGACTGATATGTTTCTTTTCACTTTTTCTTTTTCTTTTTCTTTTCTTTTCTTTTTCTCTTTCATTTAGACTTTCAAATATTGTGTTTCTTAGGTTTTACTTTTGAGGATTATGTTTATTAAGATTGACTTTGTTTATTTTCTTCTCTTGTAGTGTTAAATTCGCGCTGCCTTGTCTTTATCCATGTTGTCATGTTTTCATTTTCATACATTGAGGACAATGTTGGATTTAGGTTTGGGGGTGTGACTCCTTTTGTTTTGTTTTGTTTTGTTTTGTTTTGTTTTAGAGTCTGTCGTTCCAGTGTCTTTCAAGACAAGGTGCTTTGAAGTGTGCCCTAGAGATAATATGCTTTTCTCAATGAGTTTACACTAACATTTGTCCATTTGGAGTACTATATTGCAGTTTTCAAAACTTATGACATGCTCTGATATGATAGTGGATAGGATGTTGAATTGAATTGCCATGATTAATAGTGGAGACTACCCTTGTGAGTTCACTAATCCAAAAAGCGTACATATATGACACACTATGAGGGTTCTGTTGTTTCTACTCTTTAAACACTTACTAGGTTCGTAGCATTAGATTCGATCTCTATAGGTAGTACATTGAGCATTATAGAACAATCATCATAAAAGATTTCACATGTTATATTTTGATCTCGAGTAAGACGAACCAGTGGAAGTGATGATAGACTATGTGTGCTTTAGCTACTTAAAAGGCCTGAAATATTTCCTACCTTATGTGTGTGCTCCATAGCCCTGTTTGAAGCCAAACACTATAGCCTTGTTTTTCTTTCTTCACCACATCAACCGTAACCCAATGAGCCGATATCTTAAGCCTGACCCTATAGCTTGGGATCATATTTTGAGATAGTGAAGAAAAGGTGCTATTTCTGCACGTAACTGTGTGCAGATTTCAATGCTAAAGACCGAGGAAAAGAAGAGCTGCATTCAATCCAAAAAGTTCGAAGCCAAAGTCAATTTTTTGTGAATTCAAAAAAAAAAAAAAAAGAATAGAATGTTAATGGGTGCAATAAAGTCAATTTATATTGCAAAGCTTGTATTTACTCAAAAGGAGTTTGACAAAGAGAGAAAGGTGAATTATGAAGAATTGAACAACATCAAGTGGTGTCATTCCACTTGTAAAGGAGACCAAGACATTTGTGTGAAGCCGAAAAGGTAATGGAAGACTCTCATGATATGATCCTAGGTTGTTGAATTCCAATTTCCCGTTCTTTCTTGAACCCTCGCCCAATGGCCCCATTACAACCTACATGAAAGTCTTTTTGATTTGCTAGTTATCCTTATTATGAAAGTAGAGATAGAGCATGTGTCTATCTTGTTCATAATGTTTGATTCATTTCATGAGATCTTTTGCATACAAATCAAGCGTTCTTTCATTGATATATTCATATGCGATAATTCTTGATATTTCTTGTGCATAATTCCAGTCGCATATGCTTGATGAGTGATTGTGCCTAGGATCTGTGTGAATTATGAGCGACATCACGTGAGAAGTAGAGTCGAGGTGAATTATATCTATGGCATTTGATGATGTGTCCTTGAAGCTAAAATGTTTGAGTTTGGGCTTTTCTATTTAAACTATGCAATGTTTTCAGATTTATGAATTAGTCTTTACTTATTGGTTTTTGCATGTTGTCTCAACTTGGGCACATTTTGTGGTATTTTGGATGATAGGATGTCGCTGGATATGTTTGTGGGTGTCATAGCTGTAAACCCTCAGGAGACAAAACTCCTCCTACTAGGGACACCTAGAGGTTTAAAGGCTTGTAGCATACGCTCAATGCTATCGTGTTCCCTACGAAAGTGGCTTAGTTTGATTTTGTTTTTCTTAGGTTTAGTTTTTAGGTTTTTGTTTTCTGTTTTGCTCGAGGGCTAGCAAAAGATAGGTTTGGGGGTATTTGATCGGTCATTTATTGTATATATTTTTTATCCCCATTCCTCTAATCAATTGCTTGCTTCTTGAGCCTTTTAGCGCTTTAATGGGTGTGTTTGAGTGTTTTCAGGTTATTGGACCAGATTCAGTTATTTGAAGAATTTCATATAAAAAGTGCTATTTTGAAGAAGTCTAGGGTCTTTTCTGAAATTGAGTAAAAAGCGCTCTCACACTGCTGCTATTTTGAGAGAGAGGTGTCGCAACGTTTATCAGACAGAGGAGACCGCTATGCAAAACGCTCCCTAACCGCTGCCAAAGTGGCAGCGTTCCCAATTGTGGAAAACCGCTGCCACACCGCTGCCAAAGTGGCAGCGGTCCGGCAGCGTTCCGGCCAAAACTCTGCGATTTAATAGGTTTCTCCACTGAAGCCCGAGCAGATATAAATAGAGGGGTTTTCTATTCAGAGGGGGGTTCGTCTGGAGACAGTTCGACAGCCATCATTCATAACCTAAATCACTCAACAAACTTTCTTTCATCTTACATTTAGAAGATTTGAAGACAAAGGAGAAGATTTTCAGCATCAGAGATTGGAAGAGAGTCTACTATTTCCATGGGTTCTATCAATTACTTCTCTCTTCTTTTTATTTCATCTATGTGTAACTAAATCCATACTAGGGATTCAATGTGAACCTCTATGAATACTCTTTGTTAGAATTGACTATATTTTCGTAATTCAAGTTTTGTTTCATTCAATTTGTGATTTCTTCTTGTCTATGCATGGTTAGTGCTAGTCTTGAATCTAGGGTTTATATGTTAAGGTTGAGATATGTGTGGGTTTCATCATTCTTAACCAATATTCAATTGAATGACTGAATTTATTGTAGCAGGGTATTGCACGTTATCTTTGCTTCTCTTGTTCTTGTGCTTAATGGGTTCTCAATCGTAGTTTTTATGCAGGTTTTGCTAATGACTGTGATTGAGAATACTTGATTGTGTGCTTTGTGGGTTTTAGGTTATAGTTTTTATGCAGGGTTTGGTAATGACTTAACTGAGAACGCTTGGTGTATGGTTGATGTATTTTCTGTTATAGTTTTTATGCAGGTTTTGCTAATGATTGCAGTAGAGAATACTTGATTTATTCCAGGACCATGTAGCACTAATTATACATAATTTAAGAACGAACCCTTAATTTGATTAACATTCTTTGTGAAAGTCAATTCGAAGCATTGAGTAAACGTAGTTGGGGATCATTGATGACCTAGTCCTCTCACCTCTTGATCACATTCACATATTCTTGTTAACTGCTTTCTTAGTTTAATCTAGTTTTAATCTCAAATCAATCAATCAATCTCAAATCTCTTGGTTACTGTTAATTGCTGAGCTTTAATTAGAATTAGTTTTAGTCGATAAATCACTTTTCCTCGTGGGAACGATCCCTACTTGTCGCTGTACTTATCTCACGATTCGTGCACTTGCGAGTTAGGTTTTTATAACACGATTTTACACATCAAGTAGCTCATTTGATTTCACATAATTGATCTAGGCATTTTATGCCTCATTCATCATTTTCTTTTTCTTTTTCTTTTTCTTTCTTTTGCTATGCTTTTCTTTTCTTTTCTTTTCTTTGCTTGTCTTTTCTTTTTCTTTTCAAGCATTGCATTTCATCTTTTTCATGTGTTTGCACATACAAATTTGCCTAAGTACACGCCTTACATTTTGATACTCCTCAAAGCTTACATTCAACCCCTAAGCCTTAGCAAACCATTTGGTACAAGGTAAGTCTAGTGTTTAGGCTATATGGTTTATGTTGATGTGGTTCTTGAATGAAAAGCTTAATTGTGTTTGGCTACGAATGGGCTATGGAGCTCACACATTAGAGGGATAGGAAGTATTTAGGCCAATTTGGTGGTTTTTCACATGCATTGCCTAAAATCATTTCTAAAGGTTTGTCCACAAAGTCAATCAAGGCATCCACAAGCAGTCCATATGTTCTATAGAAAACAACATTTAAGTGCGAATGAGACATTTTAAATATGCATAACATGTGTGTTTGAATGAGTGTTTAAAGAGTGAAAACTTGCCCTCAAAATACGCTTTTTAGGTCGTGTTTGTGAACCTCACAGGAAGTCTCCACTATTAATTCCTAACCTTCAAGCACAATTGAATATTCACTCTAACATCAAGAGAAAAGAACTAGCGTGCTTTGAGCAATGCAACCCTAAATGGCATGAAGTTAATCTAAACTAAGCAAGGCAAAGATACACAATTCCTTACTTGCACACACAAAGGCACAATCTCAACAAGCAAATATGCTCAAGCATGGCATTATCACAAGATTTTCGAAAATTTTGAAAAATTTAGGCTCAAAATGTTTTTGCACACAATTGCAAACAAGAGACGATGTTGCGCACACACCCCCAAACCTAAATTAGACATTATCCTCAATGTCTTTGGGGCATATACCGGTAAGTTCGGAGCAAAACATCCTCAATCAAAGAGTTTAAAAACACATTTCAATGTCCATTTAAAAATTATCCCAAATATTTAAATCAAGTGGCTCAAGAATATCCTATATGCTCATAATCCACTCAAGAGATATATCAATGCAAATTCATCAAGAGTTATCATCACAATCCTTGTGGATAAAATATGATCATCAAAGCCTAGATCCACTATCCCAAACAACTCACAACCTTATTCTAAGCAAAAATAAAATAAAGACAAAAACAAAATTTAAACAGAAAAGAAATGTACCTAAGTGGGTTGCCTCCCACCAAGCGCACGATTTAACGTTTAGGCAAGACGTGGCATGGTGCTCCCACACATCGAACTTCCACAATATTGCTTCCTTAGGATAAGGTTCTCGCCCTTTTTATGAGCACTCTTGGCTTGCTCGTCCCTCCAAGACTTGCAAGTTGTCTTTGTTTCTTCCCAAGAGATAAAGAACCTTGCCTTGCCGCACAAGCAACACACAATTGCTTCCTTAAAAAGCAATAGAAAATCTACACAAGCATTAAGCACATTAGAAAGTTCCGGCAAAATAGAATCAATACATGCAATTGTTAACAAGAGTTTGGAACACCATTTATTCAAAAGAAATAAACTAAACAAATAAAGCATAAATAAATAAAAAAAATGCACAAAAGAATTTTCAAAATTATGTACTTGTGCTAGGGGTGTCATCAACTAAAGGAGGTTTTATCAAGTTTGGAAATATGTTCTTTTTCACAACCCAAACAAGTTGAGTTGATTTCCCCTTTTCTTTTCTTTTGGGTCTAACTTGTTCAACCAAGTCTTTTCTTACCCAAATTCGCTTGACTCTCGGTGGACTCTTCCTATTCCTAGATTTTCTCAATTTTTCATGCTTATGGAATTTAAAACATTGAGCTTTGAAGTGCCCTTTTTGAAAACAAAAATAGCAAATAGGAGGATGGTTAAGAAAACTCCCTCTTGGTTGGTGACTATGTGGCCTTTGGTGTTGCTTCGTTTGTAGCGCCTTGACCTCTTTTTCCACCTTGTCTACATAGATAATGTAGTCACACTCCTTCACTTTTGCTATTTTTAGGGCTTCATCCTTCCTACCAAATGCCTCCTTCGTTTCTTCCAAAGCTTTTGCTTTTCGCTCCACTTTCATAAGCAACTTCCTTGTCTTCCTTGCACACTCTTCTTCAAATTCTTCAAATAGTCTAGCAAGGTCTTCGAATTCCCTTGATGTGGAATTCTTCTCAACTTCAAGTCTCCCAACTTGTATTTCCAATTCCTTGTTCTTGTTGGAGACTTCTCCTACCTTCCTCCGAGAGGTAGCATTTTCTTCTTTGAGCATGTTTACTTCAAGAGTGAGCTTCTCATTCTTCCCTTCAAACTCTTCAATCTTCACCTTGCTCAAGGCCTCCTGATCTTCTAACTCCTTTATTGTGAGTTGTAATTTTCTTTCCAATTCATCCTTCCCTTGGGAGGTTTCCACCAACCTCTCTTGAAGCAAAGACAATTTTTCCTCTAACTTCATGCTTCGCTCTTGGTTCTTAGGCGGTTCGTCCTCGATTTCCGCACCATTCTCAAATACTTGCACAAGAGCATGCACACGGCTCCTTATCCTCCCTTGCTTGGGATACACCGATTCTATTGATTGATCCAGCCAACTAGGGATCACATGGTTGGACATCCTCTCCTCATGTGCTCGTTGTGCGGATTGGAATAACTCCATGGTCTTTCGTTGAGAAGCATGGATGCTCTCAATCTCTCGAAAGTGATCCTCCATGAAATTTTTCCTCTCATCATCTATGGCATTTGATTGGCATGATGAGAAGGAATCTTGGTTCATCCACCAATCCGCATTGAAGCCATTCCCATGAGTCTCGTAGCTAGGCCCTTGATTTTGCATAAAGAAATCCATAGAATCCTGAAACAAAAGAAACAAAAACTACCAAAGAAGTAAAAAGAAACTAAAAGACTAAAAACAAATAAAAGACTAAAAATTAATAAAACCTAAACAAAGAAAAGGTAATTGATTCAACAACCGCTTTAATTCCCCGGCAGTGGCCCCAATTTTGATGAGCGTCGTTTGTGTACTCAACAAAATGATATTTAAAATGTGATCGTTTAGAAAACCGATTTTTCACCACTTAGATAGAAAATTAGTAAAGTGGCAAGTGGGATTCGTTCCACAGGGAATTAGAGTGATTAGTTGAATAAATTAACTAATCTATATGCAATAAAATAAATAATAAAAATATGGATGAGTCAATGGGTTGTCAAGCCATCAAACATACATGAAAAATAACCCTAATAAACTAATAAAAGAATACTTAACAAATCTAGATAAGATAATGGAATAAACAATTAAGAGAATAGCTAGGGAATTAATGAGATCACAAATGAATTACGAGAAATGCTTATCAAGCTACTTTAGTGAACAAATCTCACAAATGTTAAACAATTGATTTCTAAAATGTATTTGGGCCATTATTATGAACCCTAAACAACTTCCCACCGCAATGCCTAACCGATTAAGGAAAGGGGGTCACGGCGGGATCGATTTGTTACAATTAACGGCTTAGATTATCGTGGTTGATATACCCTCCGACAATCTATCCTATTCACTAAGTTCTCAATCCATCAAAGTTGTCAATCCAATCAAGATTATATAACAAATTATCCTCAGCAAGATTATAATCAACTAGTGGGTATACATGTCAATTATATAATGCAAAGAATCTAATTATAAAATGAATAGAACACAAATAGAAATTAAAATATATTAAAGCTTAAGCAAATCCCAATCCAAATATTCTCACATCAAAACCCTAGAAAGGGGATTTAATTACACATATTACAATCAAATGGAAGGCAAGTAAAAGATTTCCTTGCCTTTGATGCTCCTTGTGTAAAGAGTGGATGATGAGGATGTGTCTAGATAGGTGGAGTCAAATGGGAAGTGACTAAGAAGATTTGTGGAGAAGATGGGAAGAAAAGGAATGATTAGGGGAAGTAATCTAGATATTAAGTTTAGGTAGGAGAGAAAATGGAGAGAAAAGGAATGGTGGAGAAAGGAGGTTTCTTGGTGGTCAAGAGTTGTCTAAAAGAGGAAAAATGTGATGAATTTATAGGATTTTCAAATTAGGTCTCGGGTGACAAATTACCAAAACACCCCCTGACCATGGCAAATTACCATTTAGTCCAATAGAGGGGGTCATTGTGTAATTTGCACACCCAATCAGAAATGTACAGTAAAGATGTCGCTGTTTTGGCATAAATGGCGACCTTAGGGATGCAAATGGCGAAGCAATCAGGTGCCAAAACAACTTCATGTTGCCATGGCGACTTCGGAATACAAACTGTGACCTCAATTTACGCGGTTTTGTCATGATTTGGGCTTGGGGGCGACCTAAGGTAATTTTGGGCATGATATGGATGGCCGGATTCCGGCCATATGGAACACCGGAATTGTTGCGACCGGAGAGCCGGTCGCTTTGCCATAATTTTGGACCATAAACCGGTCGGAGATAGGTCGGTTTTCGGCAAGAATGGGCGGCGGCGTGATAGGGTTTTGGTGGGATGGACTGGCTGCTCACGTGAATGAGGGAAAAAGAAGATGAATAGTGGGTTTAGGGGGTATTTAGCAGACATGTGGGGTGCAGACAGCTGCTCCTATTTTTTTGCCTAAAGGGGGGTGCAGTCAGCAAGAGCATTGGGTGCGTTTAAGGCCCATGCCCTTAAACGCACCGTTTCATTAAAATGGGAGCAAGGCTGCATTAAGGGGTGCGTTGAGCAGAAGCGTGGGGTGTAATTGGGCTTGCTGTCATTTATGCCTAAAAGGGGTGCAGCTGGAACATTGTGGGGTGCGTTTGGAGGAGGGGAAATGGGCAGCCTTCATGTTGGTTGATGCTTTGGGCTCAGGCCCAATTTTAATATTCTTAACCAAAACGCACCGTTTTGATCATGTGGGCTTGATGGGCGTGCGTTTTGGGCCTTCCATTTTTGGGCTGTAGCTGATCACACTAAAACGCACCGTTTAAGTTAGCAGGAAACGTGGCTGCTTGTGGTTTGCTCGGAAAATTGCAATTCGGTCCCTGCATTCTTCTATAATCACGGTAAACTCCAAACTTCCCTCATATTTTACACATTTACCCCCAAATGACTAAAATTACTCCAATGCCCTCTGAATTCTATAAATTCCTGAAAACACTTAATTTACACCATTAAATCACAAAATAATGCCCAAGAATCAAGCAAAATGAGAAGGATATGAGGGCCAAAATCATACCAATTTTGGTTCGATCACTAGGCTTACATGTATAATGCACTTATTAACGCTCGTATCTATCATGGCTTTAGTACATATTCTTTTGGATTTATAAAGAATTTCTACATCTATTAGTATAAGTTCACTTCCTGCACGATTTACTTCTTCTCTGTATATGCATTTATTACAATAATATAATTCTTCCTTTTTATAACCTTTATGGAATTCTTTACTACAACCTTTGCAATTTTTTCCTAGAAAAGAAACTACTTCTTCTAGCATATTAATACTATCTTCTGTTCCTGATGTGTTATCTTCAAATTGTCCTTCAGATCCTGATTCTAAACTAGACTCATCTTCTTCGTCTAGTATTAATATGTCGTAATCTTTGTCGTCTAATATGAATATAGTATATTCATCTAATAATTCTTCTATACTAAGGACTGATAGAAGCAGTGGTTCACAAGACCTCAAGTAGTTTAGTTTAATTGTTATACATCAGCTGTCAAATATTTCCTTATATAATTAGGTTATTACTTTCCTATTTTAAGCATTGTAATGTGTATATATACTGCTATTAATTAATGAAAACGTGAGATTAACTCTTCACAAATTATCAAACTCTATTATGGTATCAGAGCTCTTTGTGTAACAAACAAAAGATCCTAAAACCCTAGCCACTCGAATACCTTTTTTTTTTCCCTTCAACGATGACTTCCTCTGCTACTTTTTCTACCTCTGCCACCTCCTCTGCCGCTTCTCCTCCTGTTATTCTCATGGGAACTAATAACACAAATCAACTCCAATCGTTAATTGCTATCAACTCCATGCAAATTCCAATCAAACTCTCGAAGGGAGGAAATTATGCCACTTGGAGATCACAATTTGAAAATCTCCTCTTTGGCTATGGCCTTATGGGGTGTCTGGACGGTACCAAAGAATGTCCTCCATAAGTTCTTGCATCTCCCCTAACCAGTTCTGCGAAACCAGCAACTCAGGGAACCACTCCAAACCCGGACTATCATATCTGACTTCGCTAGGATCGATTACTCTTACATGTGATCCAGGTAACTTGCACCGGTGCTGCACAGTCTATTGTCACTCGTTCCACCACTTCTGCTAAAGCGTGGGACAAACTCGAATCCACATATGCCAACCGATCGAATACTCGTAAACTTGGACACTTGGACTCTTGGACTCTCTTACGAACGTCAGTTTATCAGACAAATCTGTTGCGGATTACATGCAGGGAATCAAAAACATACTAGATAATCTTGAATTAATTGGTCACTCAGTTGATGATGGTGTGGCTATCATCCACACTCTGAATGGACTGGGTCCAACTTATTTACTACTTGCTTCTGCTATTCGAGCTCGAGACTCATCGATTTCTTTCGAGGAATTATATGACAAGCTACTTGATTATGAAGCTTTTCTCAAATGGGAAGATATGAAAAGGGTGTACCACAAGTAACGGCACAGTTCAACCAGAGAACATCTAACCGAAGGGGTCGTGGCTATCAAGGAACTTCCTCAACACACATGGGCCACAACCGATCAGGTGGCAGTGGGACAAGCAATTATCACCAAAACCAGCAGAATTTTGGATCAGCTCATGCAGGTGGAAATCGCAACTACTCCCCTCACTTCTCTAGCCACGGTGGCTCATACCCGCCAAGCTACTCTCCTCACTTCTCTCAGCAGTGGCGTTCCCCCACCACTACCAACCAGTCCAGGCCGGTCTGCCAGCTATGTGACAAAGTGGGTCACACGGCTCACATCTGTCGATCCCGCCCATCACCTGGTTCTCCAACATGGCCTCAAGCTCATCATATGACAACTGATCAACCGAGTCCTCCAAAAAAACTGGGTTCTTGACACTGGTGCCTCTCACCACATGACATCTGATCTTCAAAACTTGTCTCTGCACTCAGAATATGGAGGCACAGAGGATATAATGGTTGGGGACGGTAAAACAATTCCTTTTCGTCTTAAACATGTCTTATGTTCACCACACATCTCACAAAATTTGATTTTTGTGTCACAATTTTGCTCACACAATAATACATCTGTTGAATTTTTTCCTGACTATTTTCTTGTGAAGGATCTGACCACGGGGGCATCCTTGGTCCGTGGCCAGAATAAAGGAAACCTCTATGTGTGGCCAAAGTCGAGTCGTTCAAGTCCCTCCATCTCCGGTGCTCACCAGTTTTTCGTGTCTTCTCACAACAACGTCTCCTCTCAATCTTGGCACTCCCGTCTAGGTCATCCATCCCAACCTGTCTTACAGAGGCTCATCTCGTCTCATAGTCTTTCAGTCATCAAGTCTGACACTAAAGTGTCTCATTGCTCAACGTGTCTATGTAATAAAAGTCACAAATTACCTTTTAGGGTATCAACATTGACTAGTAATAAACCTTTTGAGATTTTATTTACAGATGTTTGGGGTCCTGCTCACATTCAATCCTTTGACAATATAAATATTATGTCATCTTTGTGGACTATTTTTCGAAATATACATGGATGTATCCCCTCAAAAATAAATCCGATGTTCCCATTGTCTTTCAAAGGTTTAAATTGTTAGTTGAAAAATTCTTCAATACCCAAATCAAAACAGTGTATTCTGATGGTAGTGGGGAGGCTCAGTCTCTTGGTCTTGATCTACACAACCTAGGTATCCAACACCTCAAATCTCCACCTCACACACCTGAGCATGTTGGTACTGCTGAACGCAAGCATCGGCATGTGGTCGAAACGGCCTTAACTCTCCTTCACCATGCTTCCATGCCACCAAAGTACTGGTCTCTGGCGTTCAACACTGCAGTATACTTGATTAATCGCATGCCAACTAAGGTCCTAGGTCACCACAGTCCTTACTCTCTACTCTTTGGTACAGAACCGAATTACTGGAAACTCTGTATATTCGGATGTCTTTGCTATCCATGGCTAAATAGTCTTCTATTTCTAAGGTATTTGCTTTATTATTTTTAACTTCAGGGCAATTGGGCTTGATATGCCCTATTTTTCCACACAAGTAACATTTACAATCTTTGTGGTTTTTCTTTCTAAAAATTCTTTTTCCTTTTTTGAAAGCTTTTTGGATTTTTAGCTTATAATCGGTATAATTATAAAATTTCCTTTTATAGGGTTTTTTATGTTTGTCCTTTTTGTATTTTTTATTTTTTTCTTTATTAAATCTATCGTATTTATGCTTGTATTTTCTAGTTTTTCCACAACCTAATGTAGGTACTTCATACAAATCTATACACATTCTACTGAACTGTTATTGTGCTTGTCGCCTAAGCTTTTCTTCATCACATAAATCTCTAATTCTTTGTCTAACAGATTCTACTGCTGGTATTAAAGAAATTTGCCAAAATAATCCTTCTTCTTTTCTACTTTTAAACCATTCAGTTAAATCTTTATAAAGTTTTTCTCCTATCTTTCCAAATAACTTTGTTACAAACTTCATTAGTAATTCTTCATCATAAGGCCGTCCTATCTGACTCCAATATTTATAGAAAATATCTATATAGTCATCAAAGTAGTGTAAATATCATTTTTTAGCTGTTCTAAGCTTCTTATAGCTCTAATATGCTTTTGGAAATCATCTACTTCTTCCATTGAAGATCCTATAATACATTTTCTAATTGCATCTATAAAACATAAGACTGTTATGTTTATCTCAAATTCATCTAATTCTATTTTCTTTATATCGTCCTTTTTCATATATTCTCTCCATCCTAAATAGATTTGATTTTCATTGTATTCTGGTGTGCTTTCTAGATAAACTAATTTATATTTATAATCTACTATATTATTTAATGCTTTCTTTTTTCTTTTTATTTTTTGTTTGAACGGCAAGTTTATTCAAAGAAGCCAAGCAGGCCAAAGCACAAACGAGCGATGTGAAAGACTAAATAGCCAAACGCAACCACGACTGCCACACCAAGCCTACAAAGAAACAGCACATAGCAAAAAACAAAACCCCTCAAAACAGAACAAAAACTCCTGCACAAGTACAGTCCAGACAACAGAAAACAAAAGGACAAAACAGGGGATAGACTCATAGACAACTCCAAGCACCAAAACAGCAGACACCATATAGCAGTAGACAAAACTCCCAGCAAGCAAAGCGAAAGCCTATAGCTCAATTCCCCTTCAAACTTGAACCCAATTAACCAACTTGTCCAAAAACACCAGCTATCAAGAGAAACGAGAATGAGACCCACCAACAAGCACCAACTTCCTCTTCATTTCAGCCACGATATCAGCCATCTTCACACTCTCTCCTTGAAATCAAAGCCCAGCTTCACTCCGGTCTCAAAAACCTTAGAGGTACCCTCCTCAAGATTCCACAACATCTTAAAAATAACGCTGGAATACCTCGACCTCTTAACCGACACACGCGAGATACTAACTTGAGTGATTCTTCTAGTTAGCTTTACCATTTAATGCCCATTCAAAGCTTCGAAATTAGCAGCATCCTCTTCCTCCCTTCTCGCGATGGCTTCCATTACTTCCTCTTCTACACTGATGAAGTCGAATCCAAGGGTTGTTCCAATCATCCTCCACATCATCCAACTCCCCTGTTCTCTGTCTTGGCTTCACAGTCTGATTAGAAACTGAGCATTGGAGTTTAGAACTTCTCGTCTTCATTCTATGCTTGGAAAAAGTGTTAGAATAACTCCTCCCTCTCTTGCTGGACACCTGCTCATGACAAATGGTCTCTGTACTCAACTCTTCAATACCCAAACCTTCTTGTACCTGAGTGATCACGACGGAAACATCCTCCTCTACATATTCTACCGCTGCAATTGTTGCTCAACCCGGTTCCTCATCGGCTGTCGTAGTTTAGACCAGCTCCTCATCACTATCAGGCACAACCCTATCAAACTCACTCTCCACTGCTACTGTAGCATGAACCAACTCCTCCTTGCTATCCATCACAGTAACTCCAACCTCCTTACCATCAATACCTCTCCCCGCTAGCTCTCTTTCTACTTCTATTAATGCACAATTCATATCTTCCTCGCTTTCTATCGTCAAATTACCAATATTGCTCTGATCCAAAGTCCTTTACGCCGTAATAGTAGCTCGAATCAATCCCTCATTTGAAGTTGCACTGTCACTTTCAGTAACCAAAAAACTATAGGGTTGAATAAAAGAGTTACTGTTTGCTGCCGCTGTCAACCCATCTTGGTTTGTGGGCTGCCTCCTTTCCACTGAATGAAACACTTCAATAGGGCCTAAATCCACACATATCTCTAGCCCTTCAATATCTTCATGGGCCTCATCACCCACTTGTTCCTTATGGGGTTACTGGAACAAAACTTTCTTGGGCTTTGGAAGCCCACTTCCTAACGTGACCTTAACTATAGGCTTGACAGATTGATGAGGTCGTTTGTGTACTCAACAAAATAGTAAAAATAATAGTTTTTGGTTGATTCTTGAAAACTCTTTTAAAGCCACTTAATCCTTTTAAAATGTGATTTGAAAGCAAAATAGTGAGCAAGTTCGTTCCACAGGGAATGGAGTGTTAATTAGATAAATTGACTAATCTTAGAACAATAAAACAAATCATAGAGTTTGATAAATGTGTGGTTTTTAAAGCCACCAATGCTAAACTACTCAAATGAAAATACACAAAAATGTTATGAAAAATAGAATACTCAACACCTTGATAAGAATAGTGATAAAATCAATTAATGAGAGAACTAGGGAATAGATCGATTAACACTTGGATGTGGGTAAGCTACTAGCATCATTAATGTACCAATCTCATTATGTTAACCACTTAGAGGCTTAGATTAGTGGGGTTGATATACCCACCACTAATCTATCCTATCCAATGGGTTCTTAATCACACAAAGATTGTCAATCCACATGTGAATATATAACAAATTATTCCACTCAAGATAGCAATCAACAAGTGATATACAAGTCAATTATAATGAATGAAATCTAATTAAATTGAATGAATAGAACACATAAGAGATTCATTACAAGCTAGACTAAACCCACAACCAATTGTTCCTCAAATCTATCCCCTAGATTAGGGGTTTAGTTACACATAATTGCAATAAATGAAAAGAAGTGAATGATAAGGAAATAACCCTTGGGTCACCTTCTTTAAGCTTAATCCTTCTTCTCCTCTATGCTCCTAGATGCAAGGAATGGAGGTTGAGGAAATGTCTTGGAATGTGGGTGTTTTGGTGGAAAGTTACTAAGGATTTTGGTGGAGAAATGGTGGGATGAGGAATGATGTAGTGAAGTAATCAAGGTTTTGTGTTGAGGGTTGGATGGATTAGATGAGTTCAAGGAGAGAAATGGAGGATGATGAAAAATGTGCCATGGATTATGATCTAGATCTGAGGTTGAGTTCTCTAAGATTTGCTCTGATTTTCTGATCCCCTGAAAATGAAGAGACGCTCCATATATATACTCACTTATGGACATGTACTGGTAACGACTTGATTCGCTGATGTGGAGCCTTGGTCGCTATTTGGTCGCTATGGCGACCATGGAGCGTAAAACGGTTAGATGAAAAGGTCGCTCTGAAAACCATCTTTCTCGCTCTTTGTCAAGTGGCGAACATGACCAAAATGTGTAGAGGTCGCCACTTGTATCCTCTAGGTCGCTCTAGCGACCATAAGTGGCGACCTTGGAAATGTGAAGAGGTCGCCCTTTGTACATCAAGGTCGCTCTGGCGACCATAAGTGGCGACCATGCCTTGAGTGCACTAGGTCGCCACTTGCAAGGGAGGTCGCCAGAGCGACCCCAAGTGGCGACCCCACCTGATTGTTTTTGTGACCTTCTGTCGCCATGGCGCTCAAGTGGCGACCTTTTGATGCCTTTGGGAACTCTTCTGTCGCCATTGCGCTCAAGTGGCGACCTCCTTTGCCCAAGTGGCGAAAATGCCCTGTTTCTTCTCATTTGTGAGACATTTTTGCACAAGTCCTCCACCTTCATCTCAATTGCTTCTGAAACCTAATAAAACCTGAAACACTCAATTTAACAACATTAAACACGGGGAAATGCCCGAGAATCAAGCAAAAAGAAACGGAAATGAGGGCCAAAATCATACCAATTTTGGCTTGATCAAATACCCCCAAACCAATCTTTTGCTAGTCCTCGAGCAAACATAATAACAAGCACACCCCCAAAAACATGCATAGAGATATTTCAAAGGTTTTTACTTCAAATGATCAATGTGCGAAGCCAAAATGAAGAGATTAAAACAGTTATGCCATGGTGAGGATTTAAACATGCAAGAGCGTGTATAGTTATGATCAAAAACGTGCCACCTTAGACATAATTGTACGCAATGCGATCTTACATTCAAAATGCCAAAGCTTCAAAGCAAAGGTGCTATTGGTTTAGAATGTAATTCGCTTTGATACTAAATCTCTCCGGATTCTCTCTTCTTTTCTCCAAGACTCCTAGGTTCACTCAAATATGTGCATGTGCAATATGAGTTCATGTTATGGCAACAAATTGATTGCACATGCTAAACATTAAAACGCAATTTCCTGAAAAGTGATCTCATGAATGGAATTGCAAGCCATGAATTAGAAAGAACATGCATCAACCAAATTGTACAAAATGGACAATCCTAAAGATCATGAAGGTCTTTTCTTTGGTTGTAATGGGGCCTAAGGTTATGGTGAAACAAAGAATGGAAGAAATGGATATCAAGTGACCTAATGATTTCATTAAGGCATACATTCTAATTCTTTAAGTTCCACAAGATTCCCACATATGTTCACACTTCAAGGTGTCCAGGCTCACAATTACACATGTGTATGCTACTCCTATTTTCAACTTGAGTAGCTCAATTACTTCTCTTCCTTTTCTAGGCCCTTTGTGCCTAATTTCTTTATTCCTTTTTCTTTGCTTTTCTTTGCTTGCCAATTCTTTTCTTTTCATGCACTTCATTTCTTTTTTTTTTTCTTTTTTTTTTCTTTTTTTTTTCTTTTTTTATTTTATTTTATTTTATTTTCTTTTCTCATTTTTTACAAGCTTTTGTTTTCTTTTCCATTTTCAAACATCTCTTGATTTGCAAGACTCTTACACACATTCACATGCCTTGGTACACACCTTATATTTATACATTCAAAATTTTACATTGAGTTCCTAAGCCTTAGCGAATCGTTTGGTCAAGGTAGGTCAAGTATTTTAAGGCTATAAGGTTCATGTAGATGTGGTTCATGAAAGAAATGCTTCGAATGTGTTTGGCTTCAAAGGGGCTTGGGAGCACACAAATTCAAGTTGGTTGGAAGTGTTTAGGCCAAAAAGGTTTTCACATGCATCGCCTAAAATCATTTCTAAAGATTCGTCCATTAAGCAAAATAAGGCATCCACAAGCAGACCATAATATTCTATGGCAAACAACATTTAGTGCAAATGAGACCAAAACATGCTTGTATGAGTGTTTAGAGTGAGTGTTTAAAGAGTGAATGTTTACAACTCAACGTATGCTTTTTTAAAGGCTGTGTTTGTGATCCTCACGGGAATCTCCACTATTAATTCTTAGCCTTCAAGCAAATTTGATCATTCACTCAACATTAAGAGAAAAAGATTAACGCATTTTGTTCAATGACACCCTAAGTGGCATGGTGTTAATCTAAACTAAACACTCACAAACATGCACAATTCCTCACTACATCATGTAAAGAACAATCTCCACAAGCAAAGCATGCTCAAATATGGCAATATCGCAAAAATTTTAGAAATTTTGGCACATAATTCTTTTGAAAGCCAAGTATTATGGTGTTGCGCAAAAGCACCCCCAAACCTAAATTTGACATTGTCCTCAATGTTCAAAGGTGGAAAATAAAAACAACAAGCGCAACCCACTAAGTTTCAAGCAATAATCCAACAAGCATGAGCAAAAACAAAATATTGCATCATCCGGCATATTGTCCTCCAAATATTCATGCACAAAATTCCAACAACACATATAACACTAAAGCACAAATGTCCTAAATCCACTACCAAAATCCAATTCACACCCTTATTCTATGCAGAAACAAAATAAAGGCAAAAATGAGAAATAAAGATTAAAGGAAAAGAAATGTGAATAAACATAAATCAACAAAAATATCCAACAAAATAATCCAAAAGTAAAAACATAAAACTAGCAATGTCCCAACAAAATGATAGAAAATGCAAATGATGAAAAGATAAAAACAAATCCTAGGAATGCTAGTAGGCCACTACTCTGAATCATCCTCCTCGTCCTGCACTACTATACCCTTCCCTTTCGGGTCCTTCCTTCTCTGCTCCCTAGCTAATGCTGCTCTCCTAGACTGATCCTCTCTCCATTTCCTCTGTGCGGCTGCCCCATCAATAGGAGGACCTCCCACATAACGGGGCCCCTGATCAGTCAAGGAACGGGCCATGGCCTCCTCCAACTGTGTTGCCTCCTCAACAGCAGACTGTGCAGTCTGAAATACAAAGTCAGGCTCCTCTGTGCTATGTCCTGAAGGTGCAGTGGGGGTAGGTGGAATCACTGTGACAGGCTTCTTTGGTCTCCTGACATAAGGAGTGAGCTTAAGATCATGGCGGAGGTCTGTAAAGCCTGTGATCACTGTCTCACTCAAATCCTGAATAAGGCTTTCCAACCTCAGCTGCCTGTCCTCCAAGGCCTTCTGCCTTCCCTCAATATCAAGTTTATCAGCATGAAGGATATCAAAATCACCAGTCTGAGTCCTCCTAATGCGCTGTACACCATCTAGAATCCGAAGACCCAACGGCTGCCCATGATCATCACAAATAGGAGTCTCCTCCTCCTCATCATCATCGTCCTCCTCAGGGACTATTCTCTCAAATTCTTCCCTAACACTGGTTTAGGCCTCTGAACTCCGCACTCTCCTACGTTTTCCCCCAGTAGGTATCTCTCCACGCTTAATCATCAAACGTCTCCAGGTGGTCAAGTCCATATCTGATACGGGGGGCTTAAGTATGTCCCCGGAGATATCTACACCCGCCAACTTGCAGGCTTCTGTGATCAAACAAGGGAAAGGGAGGATATCTGTCTCTGATTCATTCCTCCCAATCCGCTGAATCTCCATCTTTATGATAATCCCCACATCAATAGGCTGCCTCTCACTAATACTATGTAGAATCCTGGCTGCCTCAAATGGAACAGTGGACCTATGGGAAACCGGTCTCAGGGAAGAATGGAGGAAAATGTGCCAAAAGGCGTGCTCAATCTTCAAGTTTGCCTGCCTGAGAGGGAACCGCTTCGCCATCCATATGGTCATAGGAGTGATGGTCATCGTGTTTGCAAATTCCACCAAATTCTTTACGTACAAAGGATTCGTGGTGATCCCTTCCACCATCCTCTCACGTAATCCTTCAATTTCTAACAAAGTTGTCCCAAAATAGATGTTAATGTCCGGTGCGTTCAAGTACACGGGAACCCCTCTCACAAGAATGGGACCACCCCTCATATACTCTCCCGGATTCATTCCCGCATAGAACTCTTTCACCAAACCTTCACTGTAATGTGGCGGAGTAGCCGCTAATCCTCCCCATCCCAAGTCATTCACTGTTGTTGGGACAGGGGTATCCCTCAAGCTCTCCAAATCAATGCCCCTCTCAGGCCACATTTTCTTCTCAGCAAAAGTTTCCAAACGATCATCAAAATTTCTATTCAGTTTGCAGTCGGGAACTACTCTCTTCCTAGGAGTGTGGGTCTTGCTACCCTTGCCCCCCTTGTTCGGCAACTTCATCTTCGGAGCCATTTTTCACCCCCAAATTCGGACTAACTTTCTGACAGAAATCCGGTAGCACAACGGCACTATAATAACACTCCGGCACTCACCAATGTGCACCACAATCAACCAAATCCACTTCAATACTATCACAATCACTTCTATATGAACAAATCACACAAAAATCCAATCCTAAGCACTAATCACTTCAAATCAAACTCAAAACCACCCTTAGTAATTCTAGATGCAATGTAGGAAGGATTTGATCAAAAGAATTGAAGAACTAGAGTGAATTCTTACCAAGTTTGGAGATTACGTGCGTGCCACGGCTTTGGAATTGAGAGAATTTGAGAAGAGAGGACTTTTGTGTGTGCGGCGTTATGTTTGAGCAGCAGCCCTTATAAGTGAACGCCCTATGTCGCCACTTGTGTCACTCGGTCACTCTGGCGACCAAATGGCGACCAAGAAGAAATTTCATGTTTGCATATGGTCGCCATTTGCACAAGTAAGGTCGCTCTGGCGACCAAATGACGACCATACCTGATAACAAAGGTCGCCATTTGCACAAGTAAGGTCGCTCTGGCGACCAAATGGCGACCATACCTGATAACAAAGGTCGCCATGGCGACCATGTAAGTGGCGACCTCTGAATTCTTCATGTAAGTGAGGTCGCCATTTGTGTGCAAAGAGCGACCAAATGGCGAACCTGACTTAAAATCCTCTTCTAAGTGCATTTCATCACCTGCAAAGAACAAAATCCACAATAAGCTCATACTTCAACTTCTAACAAGGATGGATGGACAATTATTCAGAAAAACAAAATGAACAAAAGAAAAACACAAAACAAGCAAAATTAAACACAAACATATTTATTCATGGCATGAAATGTAAAAACCGAATGTAAATCCAACTACCGCATCATACTATGCGAAATGGAATCATGATGCTCATCATCCAAGTCAAACACGTTATAACTCAATTTTTTCTTGACTACCCAAATTGGACCTCTAGACTCATCCCGGACTTGATTGACCAAATCCTTCCTAACCCAAATTTACTTAACACGGTTAGATCTCCTTATAAGTCTATTTTTATCATTATTGGCATGCTTCAAAAATTCAAAACATTTAGACTTTACATGACCCTTTCTATGACAAAAATAACAAGTTAAAGGATATGAAGGAAATCTTCCCTTTTTCATTGGAGATTTAGGTCTTGAGGGACCGTTATTGGTGAGTTCCTTGATGGCTTGATCCATCCGATCTATCTCCACCAAAAAGTCGCACTCCTTTACCTTAGCAACCTTCAAGGACATCTCCTTCTTGCTCAATTCCTCCTTCAACTCCTCAAGTGCCTTGTTCTTGGCATCTACATTCATGAGAGCCTTCCTCATCTTTCTTAAGGATTCTTCCTCAAATTCTTCGGTGAGCCTAGCCAAATCTTCAAGTTCTTTCACCGTCACCTCATTCTCCATTGTGAGAGCCACGTTGACCTTCTTAAGCTTATGATTTTTCCTTGCTAAGTCATCAAGCTTCTTCTCCAAGGCATACTTCTCCGCCTTAAGAACCTCTACCTCAAGCATGAGCTCTTGGTTGGAATTCTTGAGCTCTTCAATTTCAGAGTCACCTATACTCTCCACTTCGTCCTCTTGGCTATTCTTTTCAAACAATTGCACCAAATCACACACCTTTCCACCCGTTGACCTTGGTGGATGCAACTCAACCACATAGCAACTCTCAATGCTTTTTAGGTCATCATTGCATATGGTTATATCGATCTCAAGTTCTTTCTCAAATGCATGCATACAAACTTTCTTCTTGCAAACATCGATCTTCATTTGAGCGGTAGCCATGAATGGTCTACCAAGGAGAACTTACCACTCCCTAACATCATTTGACTTGTCACCAATGTCTAGAACGACGAAATCCGTTAGCACCATTACTCCTTCAATGACAATTGGGACATCCTTTAGTTCACCACATGATGAAAGTGAGGTTTGATCCGCTAGCATAAGCTTTTTCCCGGATGGCTTCAATCCTACCAAACCCAACTTTTCATAAGTAGATAGGGGCATCATGCTCACACTTGCCCCTAAATCTAGTACTCCTTTAAGCACTCCACTATTTCCTATTGAAATGGGAATCACAAAGCTTCCCGGATCTTCCACTTTCTGCATGTATGCTTCTTCGAACAACAATGCCTCATCTCTAGCTCCATCCTTCTTGACAAAATTTCCTTCTTTGGCCTGCTCAGTGTGGCTTGGAAACTTCCCCTTTTCTTGCTTTTGAAGAGCCTCGGCGATTTGCCCCATTTGGGTCTCCAATTTCCCGAAGGATGCCTCTAGATTGCCAAACCTTTGGCCACTAGCTTGCATGAAGCTTGTCAAGGTGTTCTCAGCTCTTTGGAACCCTTGCATCATACCTCTCATCTCTTCATCAATATTTCGGCGAGGTTGGTAAGAGCTTGGTTGAGCTTGGTTGAGCATTGTTGTTGTTGTTCCATTGGTTTCCTCCCCATTGGTTTCCTCCTTGGGGAAACCCTCCTTGTGGGTATCCTCCTTGTGATTGATTTTGCCGGTAGCCTCCTTGTGAGCTATTACCTTGATTGTTCATCCCTTGTTGTTGACTTGGACGGTAACCCCTTTGTGAGCTACCTCCTTGATTGTACACCCCTTGTTGTTGATTTCCTTGTTGTTGGTTTCTTGGTGGTGGGTTTAGAATGTTGTTGTTGTTTGACCAAGAAAGATTTGGGTGGTTCCTCCATGGTTGAACATAGTTGTTTCCTTGTCCTTGGAATCCCATAGCTTGAACTTCCTCTTGCTCTTGACCTTGAAAAGTGTCCTCAAACCCTTCATTCTCATTAAACTGCCTGCTAGAGCTTCCTTCTTGTCTTCCTAGCAACTTAACTCCCGCCTTCTGAAACCCCAAACTTTCAATATGAGAAGTTAAGGTTTCCACCCTTTTGTTTATCCTTGAGATTTCAATTGCGGTTTCCGTGCTAGCATTCACATCAAACTTCCCACCTCGAATACTGTTGGCATTCCTTTGTTGAGAGTTTTGTGCCAACATCTCATAGATGTCGTAGATCTCCGAAGCGGTCTTGGTATCATAAGAACCTCCACAAGCGTTATCCACCAACACTTGGGAGAATCGAGTTAGACCCCCTTGGAAACAAGACACCTTGTATTCCTCAGTGAACATGTGAGGAGGGCATTGGGCCACAAGGCGTTGATACCTCTCCCATGACTCATGAAATAGCTCCCCCTCACTCTCATAAAAATCTGCTATCTTCACCTTTAACTCCTTTGCTTTCCTAGCCGGAAAGAATCTGTTGAAAAACACCTTGCAAATCTGGCCCCAACTCGTCAATGATCCCGGCCTAAGCCCCATGAGCCATGTCATAGCCGCATCCTTCATACAATACTGGAAGCAACGCATTTGCAATTGTTCGCGTGTGAGCCGCATGATGGGGAAGGTCTCTATAATAGCACTATACTCCTTCATGAACTGGAGGCAGTCTTCATTCAGCTTCCCATGAAATGACGGCAATAAGTTGACGTGCATCGTCTTCAACTCATAACCCCTAGCCACCGGGTCTAGCACTATCGGTGATGGTTGGTTCCCGATATCCGGCAAGGCATACTCACCCATGGTCATCCTTTGACCACGGTTGGTTTGAGTTTCTTCCGTCATCTCCTCTCTCAAAGGAGCTTCGTCTTCCCTACCATGTTGTTGTCCTTCGGTACTCATATCTTGACTTGGAATTGGTTCAAACTCTCTCACACGGCTAGTGCCTTCTAGTGGGGGATGAACACCTCTACCTAGAGATCTCCTACCGTGCATAAAACTGAGCACCTGAAAGAGGAATAAATAAAGAGATACAAGGAAAGAAAAGAAAGTAAAAACAACACTATAAACAAATCAATAATCACAAAACAAAATTTTAAACTAACAATCTACAAAATACCAATAAAATGCGAAGAAAAGTCAATATATGTAATCAACGCTACCATTCCCCGGCAGCGGCGCCATTTTTGATGAGGTCGTTTGTGTACTCAACAAAATAGTAAAAATAATAGTTTTTGGTTGATTCTTGAAAACTCTTTTAAAGCCACTTAATCCTTTTAAAATGTGATTTGATAGCAAAATAGTGAGCAAGTTCGTTCCACAGGGAATGGAGTGTTAATTAGATAAATTGACTAATCTTAGAACAATAAAACAAATCATAGAGTTTGATAAATGTGTGGTTTCTAAAGCCACCAATGCTAAACTACTCAAATGAAAATACACAAAAATGTTATGAAAAATAGAATACTCAACACCTTGATAAGAATAGTGATAAAATCAATTAATGAGAGAACTAGGGAATAGATCGATTAACACTTGGATATGGGTAAGCTACTAGCATCATTAATGTACCAATCTCATTATGTTAACCACTTAGAGGCTTAGATTAGTGGGGTTGATATACCCACCACTAATCTATCCTATCCAATGGGTTCTTAATCACACAAAGATTGTCAATCCACATGTGAATATATAACAAATTATTCCACTCAAGATAGCAATCAACAAGTGATATACTAGTCAATTATAATGAATGAAATCTAATTAAATTGAATGAATAGAACACATAAGAGATTCATTACAAGCTAGACTAAACCCACAACCAATTGTTCCTCAAATCTATCCCCTAGATTAGGGGTTTAGTTACACATAATTGCAATAAATGAAAAGAAGTGAATGATAAGGAAATAACCCTTGGGTCACCTTCTTTAAGCTTAATCCTTTTTCTCCTCTATGCTCCTAGATGCAAGGAATGGAGGTTGAGGAAATGTCTTGGAATGTGGGTGTTTTGGTGGAAAGTTACTAAGGATTTTGGTGGAGAAATGGTGGGATGAGGAATGATGTAGTGAAGTAATCAAGGTTTTGTGTTGAGCGTTGGATGGATTAGATGAGTTCAAGGAGAGAAATGGAGGATGATGAAAAATGTGCCATGGATTATGATCTAGATCTGAGGTTGAGTTCTCTAAGATTTGCTCTGATTTTCTGATCCCCTGAAAATGAAGAGACGCTCCATATATATACTCACTTATGGACATGTACTGGTAACGACTTGATTCGCTGATGTGGAGCCTTGGTCGCTATTTGGTCGCTATGGCGACCATGGAGCGTAAAACGGTTAGATGAAAAGGTCGCTCTGAAAACCATCTTTCTCGCTCTTTGTCAAGTGGCGAACATGACCAAAATGTGTAGAGGTCGCCACTTGTATCCTCTAGGTCGCTCTGGCGACCATAAGTGGCGACCTTGGAAATGTGAAGAGGTCGCCCTTTGTACATCAAGGTCGCTCTGGCGACCATAAGTGGCGACCATGCCTTGAGTGCACTAGGTCGCCACTTGCAAGGGAGGTCGCCAGAGCGACCCCAAGTGGCGACCCCACCTGATTGTTTTTGTGACCTTCTGTCGCCATGGCGCTCAAGTGGCGCCCAAGTGGCGACCTTTTGATGCCTTTGGGAACTCTTCTGTCGCCATGGCGCTCAAGTGGCGACCTCCTTTGCCCAAGTGGCGAAAATGCCCTGTTTCTTCTCATTTGTGAGACATTTTTGCACAAGTCCTCCACCTTCATCTCAATTGCTTCTGAAACCTAATAAAACCTGAAACACTCAATTTAACAACATTAAACACGGGGAAATGCCCGAGAATCAAGCAAAACGAAACGGAAATGAGGGCCAAAATCATACCAATTTTGGCTTGATCACAGATTGGTATTTATCCCTCCTAACTGACTCAGTTTGCATCCCTATCTTCTTTGAGCATTCCCTTATCGTTCTAAGTGAATCCAAAAAAACCTTTTTGCTAACATCTTCCTCAGATGACGAAGAGCTCATCTCAAAGCTTCTGACGCTACCTCTGACATAGCCTTTCCTTTTTCCATGTTCAGCTTCCTATTATGAACTACATAAGGCATAAGTCTCTTATTTGCCTTCCTACTCACCCACTTCTTTTTGCCCTTTTCAAAGATGCCTTTCACCACAAACACTCTTTCAGCAGAGTCTAGCTTTCTCTGTCCTATCAGACCTCTTTTCACCCTATTATCTGACTTTTTGTTATGACAATTCTGACCTTTGGAAAAAGTTGCTTTTGCAACTTGCACAAGGCTCAAGGAGGGATCCTCACCTACCTCCTCCGGGAGACAAATTTGAAAACCTTCCTTTTGAGGAATGGTTTTCCAGCTATGTCGATTCTGAGTTGAACCTGAGATTTTTGCACTAGAAGACTTCTTTCTCAACAGAAGGAAGCTTTCAATCCACTCTACATCCACTAGGTTCCTCTCTTCTTCAACATTCACCATAAAGAATTTGAAGCCACTGTGCACTTTTACTTTGCAAGAGCATGACTTGGACTGAGGAACCAAAACCAACATCCTCCCTTTGTCAAGACGATTTCTGTTCAGCGTATCTTTTTCAATTAACAGGGGCTCTCCAATCTGCCATCCCAGTTTTTTGAAAAAAGCCTGATTCTAACACGACACTGGCACACCCTTACATATTACCCAAGCTAATCTTGACTATGGAACAGAAGATTCAAACCACCTTACCATAGCCAAAAAACAATCTTCCCACAATCCTCTTGAATTAATGAAGCTTTCCTTTTGAGTTACAGACTCAAAACGCCATAAAATGCTTTTGTCCCCTAAAAAAGTCGAATATAACTCAACTCCTTTAGATTTTAAACGATCATTCACCCTAGATACCTCTGCAAACTCCTTCATGACACCTACTGCACACATGTTCAGCCAATCTTGATCCTTCTACTGAATGTCCCAAGACATGGAGAGAAGCTTTTCCCCTACCTCCAGTGATGATTTGGTGTTAGAATTTGTGGATCCTTTTACAACTTCTACAAAAGAACGATCCCTATTCCTCACATTCTGAGCATTCACACCTCTAGGACCATCTCCATACCTCCCTTTTTGCTCCCTATCTCTCCTGAAATAAGGATTCTGAGTTGATGATCTATTGTTCCTATTGGACCATCCGTATGTCGCCATCTTCGTGACAATAGGCCAACTGTATATATGCATTCCATATGTTGTTTTGGCCACTTTAATGGCTACTTCTACTGTATCAAACTGGACAAAGGCAAACCTACTTCTCCTAGAGCTATTTTCCTTCGACAAGAAGACATCTCTGACCTTCCCAAATGGTTTGAACAACCCCCATAGACAGACCTAATCCCCTTTGGGGTGAAGATTATCCACGAAAATGGAAGATAATTTTTCCCTAAAGTCCACAACCTTAGCTTCCTCAGCTGGAGCAGAGAATCTCTCTCTAGTTTTCTCTCTCATGACTCTCATTGGAACTTATTCTCTTCCCACATAATTTTTTTTCTTAACATATATTATTTAATGCTTTCATAGCATGTCTAATTAGATTTCCTTCCCATTTACTGAATATACGTTTCCATTCACTAGGTCTGTGTCCTTGTAAGCTTAGGATTAATATATCTTTTGCTTTTGGTTCTTTCCTCCAGCTTTCTAATTTAGTTTTGGCTCTATAGACTCTTTTTGTGCCTTTAATATCTCTATATTGCTCCTTTGTATCTTTTATTCCTCTATTTTCTAAATATTCATCTATTATAAGTTTAGGAAAACCTTCTGTATTTGGGATATTCATTCCACTTCCACTACCTGTTTCTAAATTTCTAGGTTTGTCTTCTTCTCCTACAAATATTTCTTCTTCTAAGTAGACTATATTTAGTAAGTCATTTTTTATATGCTCAAAATTTAATTTTTCTAATAAAATATCATCTACATCTTTGTCTTCTAGTTCTATATTATTGCAGAGTTCTTCAAATAAATCTTCCTTTAGGTAATTATGGGGATTATTAAAAACTAAATTTATTATCTGCTCTCTATTGGCACTTAGGGTTTTAATTTTATCTATGCTTTGTTCTAGTTTTGACGTATTGACTTCGTCTTCAAAATCATCTTTAGTTATAACTATGTTACCATGCTTTTTATAATTACTAAATTTTTGGAAAGGTTGATTTTTGTTATCATTATAAATTTTGCTACTTTCTGGCAATTCTATTAATTGAGTCTTTAATTATGGTAGTTTCCATTCTAACCATTTTAATTCACTTTTATTAAGTCTTTTAGAAACTTGCATTTGTACATATTCACTATGAAAATGTTCCACTATGCTTTTGTTAATAAACTTGAACATTTTGTGATATTTATTATAACATCTTCCTAAATATTATGACATGTGGTTTTCCACCGAGATTTGCCCTTGGCTTCTTGAAGAAACCTGTACACATGGAGGCTTCAAATTGTTTCTCTACATGCACATTGCAGAGTGGCATTTGTTTGGCATGTTTTATTGGTCCTCTCAACTATATATATTAGTTTTATCTTGTAATGGTTTTTTGGTTCCGTGTGTGTGGTTGTTGAAAACTGAAAACTTTCATTCAAATAAAAAAGGCAATATTCTCACTTCTTTCTCACCTATCTCTATTTCTCTTCATCTCATCTCTTCTTCTATTTTGTTTTATTTATTTATTATAATTATTTACTTTATCTTATTATTATTCTCTCATTTTTGTTTCCATTTTATTATATGTTGCTCCAATTTAATTTACAACACGTTATCAGCACAATGCTCTTATTTCAAGAACCTGAAGTTCTGAATTTATTACTACTAGAACCTGAAGTTCCTAGATTTATCTCCAGAACTTGAAGCTTCTGAATTTATTATTACTAGAACCTGAAGCTTCCAGATTTTTAATTATTAATACCATAACCTGAAGTTTTGGATTTACTTTCTCACATTTTATTTTTATGCAATTTATTTTCCTGCATTTTATTTACTTTTAAGCGATTTATTTTCTCGCATTTATTTATTTATACGCTTTTATGAAATTGGCTATGCTAACCTACCAGAACCTGCAATTATGGATTTACTTTTTTCGCATTTATTATTACGTATTTTATTTTGTAATTTTTATTTAAACAATTTGGTCACTCATCCAGAACCTGAAGTTCATCGATTTATTTATCATTGTCGGAATATGAAATTTCTGAATTTATTCTTTTATATATTTGAAGATTTAAATTCCTTGGATTTTTATCAGACCAGAAGTTCTGACTCCGATTGTGATTTTCAGATAACCAGAAGCTGTAATAATGGCAAAGCTTGTAAGTTTGAAATTGGCTGCACTGGATGTGTCTGGTGAAAATTATATGTCATGGGTTATTGATGAGGTCGTTTGTATACTCAACGAAATAGTAATAATATAGATTATGGTTGATTCTTGAAAACTCTTTTTAAGCTACTTAATCCTTTTAAAATGTGATTTGATAGCAAAATAGTGAGCAAGTTCATTCCACAGGGAATGGAGTGTTAATTAGATAAATTGACTAATCTTTGAACAATAAAGTAAATCATATTGTTTGATAGATGTGTGGTTTCTAAAACCACCAATGCTAACTACTCAAATGAAAATACACAAAATATGTTATGAAAAATAGAATACTCAACACCTTGATAAGAATTGTGATAAAATCAATTAACGAGATAGCTAGGGAATAGATCGATTAACAATTGAATATGGGTAAGCTAACTAGCTACTTTAATGTGCCAATCTCATTATGTTAACCACTTAGAGGCTTAGATTAGTGGGGTTGATATACCCACCACTAATCTATCCTATCCAATGGGTTCTTAATCACACAAGGATTGTCAATCCACATATGAATATATAACAAATTACTCCACTCAAGATAGCAATCAACAAGTGATATACAAGTCAATTATAATGAATGGAATCTAATTAATTTGAATGAATAGAACATAAGAGATTCATTACAAGCTAAGCTAAACCCACAACCAATTGATCCTCAAATCTATCCCCTAGATTAGGGGTTTAGTTACACATATTTGCAATAAATTAAAAGAAGTAAATAGCAAGGAAATAACCCTTGGGTCACCTTTTTTAAGCTTGATCCTTCTTCTCCTCTATGCTCCTAGATGCAAGGAATGAAAGTAGAGGATATGTCTTGGAATGTGGGTGTTTTGGTAGGAAGTGACTAAGGATTTTGGTGGAGAAATTGTGGGATGAGGAATGATGTAGTGAAGTAATCAAGGTTTGTGTTGAGGGTTGGATGGATTAGATGAGTTCAAGGAGAGAAATGGAGGATGAGGAATAGTGTGCCATGGATGATAGAGCTAGATCTCAGATTTTGTTCTCTGTGTTTTTTCTCTGATTTTGCGATGCCTTGAAGATTGAGGGACGTTCTATATATATGCACTCTTGGACATGTACTGATAACTGCTTGATTCGCTGAGGTGGCGCCTTGTTCGCTATTTAGTCGCTATGGCGACCCTGGTGCGTAAAATGGTTAGATGAGAAGGTCGCCACGAAAACCATCTTTCTCGCCATTTGGCAAGTGGCGACCATGAGCAATTTGAGTAGAGGTCGCCACTTGCACCTCTAGGTCGCCATGGCAACCATAAGTGGCGACCCTGCAATTGTAAGGAGGTCGCCACTTGCAACATAAAGGTCGCCATGGCGACCCCAAGTGGCGACCATTCTTAGTCTGAACTAGGTCGCCATTTGCAAGGGAGGTCGCCATGGCGACCCCACCTAGTTCATTTTGTGACTTTCTGTCGCCATGGCGACCAAGTGGTGCCCAAATGGCGACCTTCTGATGTCTTTAGAGAATCCTCTGTCGCCATGGCGCCCATGTAGCGACCTTTCAAGTCCAAGTGGCGAAAATGCCCTGTTTCTTCCTATTTGTGAGACATTTTCACACAAGTCCTTCACTTTCATCTTAATTGCTTCTGAAACTTAATAAAACCTGAAACACTCAATTTAACAATATTAAACACGGGGAAATGCCCGAGAATCAAGCTAAAAGAATCGGAAATGAGGGCCAAAATCATACCAATTTTGGCTTGATCAGTTATTGATGCCAGATTACTTCTAAAATCAGAAGGCCTATATTACACTATTGAAAATGGGGCCGAGGCATATGAACAAGATAAGGCTACCGCTATGGTTATTATCCGTCGCCATTTGCATGAGGATTAAAAGCTCAATATCTAACTGTCACATAACCAGAAGTTCTATGGCAAGAGCTAAAAGATCGATTTGATAACCAACCCGATGTTGCATTACCAAATGCAAGGTATCAGTGGCAACATTTACGCTTTCAGGACTTTAAATCAGTCGCTGAGTACAATTCTGATTTATTCAAAATCACTACATAGCTGAAATTGTGTTGTCAGGATGTAACAGAAAATGATATGCTGGAAAAGACATTTACAACCTTTCATGCCTCTAATATGATATTACAGCAACAATATCGAGAACGTCGATTCTCAAAATATTCAAAGCTAATCTCATGTCTCCTGGTTGCAGAGAAAAATAATGAGATCTTAATAAAAAATCATGAATCACGCCTAACTGGCTCTACAGCGTTCCTAGAAGTGAATGCTAACACTATTGGAGGAAATACTCACAGTCGTGGTTCCTACCATGGTCGTGGTCCTAGCCATGGTCGTGGCCGCGGTCGGGGTCATGAAAGAACATATGGTTACTTTGGTCCGGGTGGTTATAATCAAAGGAATGAAAACACTCCCCAGAAGTGGAATGTTTATAAATCCAGACCAAATAAAGGGAAGAGAATCCAAAATTGGCCTAAGAAAGATGATAGTATTTGTTTCAGGTGTGGCAGTCATAATCATTGGTCACGTACATGCCGTACACCTAAACATTTAGTTGAGCTTTATCAAGCATCGCAAAGAAAAAGAAAAGGGAAAGAATCCTGAAACCAATTTCATGGAGGATTCAGATTTTGTGGATATTACCCAGTTTAATGTTTTTGATTTCCTAGATGATCCAAATGATAAAGTGACCACTTCAACTGGTGATGGAAATATCCGTACCAATTAAGTACTACTTGTAATATTTTTTTTATCATGTGAAATGTTTATGTAAATATTCCTTATGTAATATATACCTTTTTAATCACTCTATCTGATGTGCATTTTATTTATTTTTGTTTTTGTTCTTGTTTTGTGAATAGATATGTCTTTAAAAATAAATTGAGTGATGTTGAAAAGCAAGATATAGGAGATATATGTCTAGCCGATAATGCAACGATGCATACGATTCTGCGGAATCAGAAATACTTTCTGAATTTAAACTTGCTCAAAGCAAATGTTAATACAATATCATGTCTAGTAGATCTGATAGAGGGCTCCGGTAGAGCCATGATATTGTTACCAAATGATACTAAAAATATGTATCAGTGATGCTTTATATTCAAGTAGATCCAGAAGAAATCTACTTAGTTTCAAAGATATACAGTGTAATGGATATCACATAGAAACTATAAGTGATGAGAATACTGAGTATCAGTGCATTACTTCTCATGATTTAGGCCAAAAGCTCATTATGGAAAAGCTGCGTGCTTTATCATCTAGATTGTATTACACTCTTATAAAAGGCGTAGAAGTTTATGCAGTTATGAACTAGAAGTTCTCAGATCCAAAAATATTTATGCTTTGGCATGACCATCTTGGTCACCCGGGATCTACAATGATGTGTAGAATCATTGAAAATTTTCATGGGCATCCATTAAAGAACCAGAAGATTCTTTTATCCCATGATAATTTATGTACTGCATGTTCACAAGGGAAATTGGTAATAAAACCATCACATTCTAAAGTTGGCTTTGAATCCCCATCATTCCTACAAAGTATTCAAGGGGGGACATATGTGGACCTATTCATCCACCAAGTGGACCATTCCGCTATTTTATGGTCCTAATTTATGCATCCAGCAGATGGTCACATGTTTGCTTGTTATCAACACGCAATGTTGTTTTTGCAAGATTACTCGCACAGATTATCAGGCTTTAGGCACATTTTCCTGATCATCCGATCAAGTCAATCCGTCTTGATAATGCTAGTGAATTTACTTCCAAGACATTTGATGAATATTGCAAATCAGTTGGGATTGATGTTAAGCATCCAGTTCCATATGTTCATACTCAAAATGGATTAGCAAAATCATTTATCAAGCGTCTCCCGGTAATTGCAAGAATTTTATTATTACGAACACAATTACCAATTTCTGTTTAGGGACATGCTATTTTACATGCTGCTGCATTAATTCGTCTTTGTCCCACTGCTTATCATCAATATTCTCCTGTGCAACTTGTATTTGGCCATCAACCTGATATTTTCCATCTGCGTACTTTTGGTTATGCAGTAAATGTCCCAATTGCACCTAAACATAGAACTAAAATGGGACCCCAACGGCGTTTGAGAATATATATTGGTCTATAAAACAAATTACGTTGGTGTGTTCTAATATTTAATCTAGAGGGGGGTGAATAGATTTTAACAATTTTATCCAATTTTCGCGTTAAGTCAATATTACGAAAATGCCCCAATCTAGTCAATATATATAACAAGTGTAATATGTGCGGAATTTAAATAACACTTGATATTTATGTGGAAACCCTCACGGGAAAAACCATGGGCTAATAAGTGTGCCACACTCGAACCTCGAATCCACTAAATGTGAAATGATTACAACCTAATCCTGATCAATAATCATCACACCTACCTAATCTCGGTATAAGTGAACCTAGTCCAATTGCTTGTGTGACCACCTAATCCCGGTGTACGACCTAATCCCAGTCTATCACACAAGACTTCAATTGCTTGTGATTTATGCAACCTAATCCCGGAAGCTACACAAGTCTTACTTCTCAATGAAGAGATAAGAGCCTATGTGAATATATGATGATATTCAATGAGCAAATAAAGCTAGGTAACCTTAGATGCTTATTTAGGATGATTAGATAACAATAAATGCAATCCTAGATATCAATAGCTAAATGACATGTCAAATAGCTTAGCTAAACATTGATTATAAAACCTAGATAGCTATCACAATATAACACTCAATCATGTCATCACAAATAATCTCTATATTGTATTTAGCATATTATCTAAAAACATACAAGTAATAAAAGAGATGACTTGATATGAAGAACACTAAAATTAGATGAGATTAGTGAAGAACATACCAAAAATAATGTGATGATGCAAAACCATGCACAAATGCATCCTATATGGTCATGCATGATCCTAGATGAACTTTGAAGAACAAAGGAAATGCTTTGAGTGTTTAAAGGTGAGTTCTTGTGAATTTTTCTCTTGCAATGTGTTCTTGAGAAAAATTATGATTTTTGGACTCACAAAAATGACCTAAAATGAAAGAGGCATATATATAGGGTGTCAAAGTGAAGTGGTGTCGTTTTGAAAAATGAACCTTGTTTTAGCCTTGGGCCCTGTACGTACATCGCTTTGTATAGCGCTTCGTATAGCGACCAATTAAAATTGATCAAGTCTATATATCGCTAAGCCATTTTTCCCACCAGGTATCAAGTGGGCACTGTATGTACAACGCTTCTGTAGAGCGACCGTACAGCGCCTACCTACTGGAATTGCACGCAACAGCGCATCAGCTCAATATTCGAGCGCTCCGAAATATGATCAAACAACATCGAAACCTTTCGTCTGATATATCGTTGGAAAGGTATAGAAGTGTACTTTCTACTCGTTTTTATAGAATGACATTTAAATGTCTATAGAAAAAGTTATGGTCAATAGAGTGACCAAAGGTCAGAAACGGACAACAACAGAGTTGCCCTGTTTTGGTGGTCACTTTGGAGATTTCGAAACCAATCCAAACGGTCATGACATATTATGAATAATATACCGTTGGAAATGTATGGGTGTCTAGTTTGTACAAAAATTTTCTAAACTCATTTTAAAGCTTTTTATAAAAAGTTATGGTCACAAGACCGTACAAAGGTCAGTTTTGAAAATCATTTAAATCATTGAAATTCAATCTTTTGAAACTAGACACTTTACTCCAAACAACCAAACCAAAACTAACACTTATCCAAGAGAAGAATGAGACCTTCTCAAGTGGTCAACCATTGTGTTTAAACAAGCACACCATCGTGCAAGCACGAACGTTTCCGGTCACACAAACGGAAACAAATTACACCACACTTAAGGCTAACAAACATGAAGTGCAAGTGTGGGATGTGAATGCATCCTAATGCCTAACATGTCATGGCATTTTAATCCTAAGATGCAATCAATAAAATATGCAAGAAGAGATGTTTAAAAGACATGAATGCACACATATAAAAACACACAATATACACAAGGTATGGATATGTATGGAATGTGTGTGCGTGGAACTATATCTCTTCAAAGCAAAGCAAGCACTAAGAAATTTACCTTTGGTGCTTCTCCTCTTGAGGTCTTGAGAGCCTAAGCTACCCTTACAACAACCCCAAATGTGGCTTGTCCACGAAATAAGCCAATCAATAAATGAGACCGTACAATCTCCCCCTTTGGCTATTTCGTGACAAAACCACCACTCATATTGATCCTCACAACATAATTGAAGCTATGGGATATTCTACATTACAAAGAGATAAGAAAATAATACTTCAAGACTACAATCTCTTGTAGAATTATCAAACCTTGAAAACAATTAGATTACATTTCCAAAGCAAGTGTATGTGAGTTGATGAAGTGAAAATAAAACAAGCATTTGCATATTAAGACTTTTAAGTACAACATAATACAATGTATGTGAATGCAATGCTCCCCCTCAACAGGTTACTCCCCCTCAATATGTAATGTCCCCAATATGCACAATTGCTACTACAATTTAGCACCTCCCCTTACCACATTCTACTCCCCCTTTTTGTCATGATATAGGCAAAGGAGTAGTCCCCAACAAGGTCACTTATAGTAAAGAGAGATAGTAGGATACAAGATATTTGCATAATCATATAAGCCACTTTATGCTACTCAATTAATTGAGGAGAAACAAGGAGATTTATTTGATTAAAAATGTGTGAATTAAAAAATGCTTTGCATACAAGACATGTAGCATTTAAGTTCAAAATACAATGGTATTTGGCAAAGCAAATGACAAAGGTTTCTAATAAGAATTCGAACTAATTTCACCATTGTCATGAGAGAAGCAAGGATATAGAGATTTTATTGTTTTTGAATTTAAGAAACACTATATCCAACTTTATAAGCGAAACATGGCATGAGTGACTTTGCACCCTATTTGATTTTTCCGGGTATGAAACCCGTATGATAGTAGCCATGTTCAACAAATAAAGAAAGAGAGACTTTTGGATTGAAACATCCTTTGAATGGATACAAGATCCTTTTTCATTTGAGTCTCATAAGTTTTTTCACATAAGTTTTGCATTTAAGAAATTGCAATCATCAATTCATGCTTTTTCAATTTAGCAAGTCATTTGAATTTCATGCTTTTCATAAGACATTTAGCATGTTATAAAAGAATCATCATGTCATGGAGATAACTATAGGTCATTCAAATCATACTTCCTATGAAAATCTCCTAGTCCAAAAATGCATGTTTGAACATAAATATGACATGGATTGTAATACAAGCATAGTTCACACTAATTATAGAACATCAAAAGTATCCAATACTCACACATATATCAAACTCAACAACATAACAAACCATATAAGAGAAGCAAAGTGCATTTTTGAAACCAAGTTTAAGGCTTAAAAGCACATGATCAAAAAGCAAGTAATGAGACTTACTTAAGATCTCTACTTCTCAAAAGAGTAGCTTTCAAAGAATATGAAGCATATTTTTCAAAAACTTGCCACTCAACAATCAAACAAATAATAACACACATCACGAAAAGATCATTGTGAACAATTATCACCAAAAGATCTTAGACAAGCAAATGTCAACGAGGACCATATAAACACTATATTAGTTCTCAAGTATGACATGCTACATGAAGTGTTAAAAACAATGAGTTGAGAGATGAAATATAGATAAGCAAGCAATGTGATACAAGATATACCTTCGCAAGCTAATTCAATCAAATGCAAGACCTTCACCCTTTTTATGAGTCCTCTTGGCTTGTATGTCCTCATGACTACAAGTTATAGGTGTGTTGATTCCAAGAGACTAAAGGCTAAGCATTTCAACTCAAACAAACAAAAATGACTTTCTCTAAAAGTCTTAACAAAGATTATCACCATATAGATAACATGATATGCAACTTCTCAAAAGTTAATCAACAAATTTTGACAATCATATCAAGAATGTGAGATAGCCAAGTTCATGTCAAGTTGTATAGATACTAAGCAAAAAATGCTAAGCTTCTTAACAAGAAGACAGTAATCTCAAAGCTAACTCACATGTGCAACTTACACTATTGGTAAGAGCACTCACCCTTGACAAACTTTGTCTTGGGTGAATTAACAAAAACATCATCAAGATTCTTATTGACAACAATGTTGAATCTAGAGTAAAGTTCTTCCACAACTTGATTTACAATAATATCGTTAATACTCTTCTTTCCAACATTGTTAGCACCATGTGCATTGTCAATATTAACAAGATTTTTATTCTTCGCATTCCGAGAACACTTAACATGCATTGAATCATTAACATGCTTTCCATATTCAAAAGCTTTAGCATGCTTGAGCTTATAGGCAATCTCTCTATTCCTAGATGCATTTTCCATATTGCAATATTCAATGAATTTATAGCACTTGGGCTTGATATGACCTATGGTATTGCAAAAATGACATATAGGAACAAAATGAGAGATTTTACCTTCCGAAATGGGAGAAACACAAGTGGAAGTGGAAGTGTCAAGGAGTACCTTGTTCTTAACTTTGTTCTTGATCTTGGAACGTCTCTTCTTAGGAGCTTTCTTGTCAACTACGACCTCGCTTGTAGGAAGTGATGCTTCTATGAGCTTCTCATCAACTACCGCGTCACTTGAGCCTCCTAGTTTCAAATTAGAGATGATCCTATCCCTTTCAAGAACAACCTCTTCAACTTCTCTAAGCTTCTTGGCAATAGCATTCTTTTCACACAAGAGCCTTCGAATTGTAGCAACAAACTCATCCACTTGTATATTGATCAAATCATTTTTCTCATCTACCTCACTTAAGGCTATCTTCAAACTCTTTTCAAGACTCTTTACCTTAGCCAAAAGTTCATCATAGTTAGGATTCTCACTTAGACATACTTGATGATTTGAATCAACCTTATCTTCCAAAGAATCTTGACTTGTATCATCTAGAGATGAGTAGGAAGCCATGAAGCCAACAAAGTTGCTCACAAGCTCTTCATCACTTGAAGACTCATCACTAGAGCTCTTCTCATCACTAGATTCATCAACGTCACTCCAAGTGGCCGCCATAGCCTTTCCTTTCTTGTCCTTCTTAGAATCTCCACTAGGACAATCCGAAGCAAAATGTCCAAGCTTCTTGCACTTGAAGCATTGAACCTTTCTATTGCTCTTGACATGGCCACTCCTCTCATGAGGTGGAGTTGAGGATTTCTTGACCTCCTTGTCTCTTGAATACTTGCCATATGGCTTGGCTCCGTTCTTCAAGAACTTCATAAACTTCCTAACCAACAATGCCATCTCCTCATCCTCTTCGCTACTACTAGCTTCTTTTACAACCTTGAGAGCTAAACCCTTGTTCTTGGCCTTTGGTTTCATACACGCTTCAAAAGTTTGAAGAGACCCTAATAATTCATCTAAGCTCATGTCATCGACATCCTTGCTCTCTTCAATAGCGGTAACCTTGGCCTTGAACCGTTTTGGCAAAGATCTTAAAATATTCCAATTTAGCCTCTCGCCGGAGATAGGAGTACCAAGTGCTTGGCACTTGTTAGCGATGTCTAGTAGCTTGTCTTGGAAGTCAACAAACTTGTCTTCCTCACCCATTTGTAACATCTCAAATTGGGAAGTGAGCAATTGAAGACGAGACTTCTTCACCGCTTTTGTCCCTTCATTGGTGACCCGGAGTGCATCCCAAGCCTCCTTTGCGGTTTCTAGATTTTGGATGTAGCTAAATTGTCTACTATCCACACCTCCGAAAATAGCATTCACCTCTCGATGATGTCATTTTGCTAACTCAAACTCATTAGTAGACCACTCACTCCTAGGCTTGGAAACGGTCACACCATTCTCCGTCTTATTGGGAGCAAGATAACCTTCTTCAACGGTCATCCAAGCTCTCTCATCAATAGAGCGAATGTATGCCTTCATCCTCAATTTCCAAAACCCGTAGTTGTGACCCTTGAGAAGAGGAGGCCTAGAATTCGAAGCCCCTTCAGTCATCACATCATCTTGGAAAACCATACTAGCAAAAACCTAAGCAATTCACTTGTAAGTATAACCCGGATCTCGTCGAGTGCCATCCGACGACCCGCTTTGATACCAATTGAAAGTATACAAACAAGGTTAAATTGCTTAAGACGTACCTAGAGGGGGGTGAATAGGTTTTTCGCCTAATTTCAATCCCTTGAACAAACTTACGTTTGTCCCTCAAGGTAGCCTTACATACAACATAAACATCACGGAATCATACTAAGACAAGTTATCATGTGATCATTCATACATTGTCTAAGTATCAACATGTTGTATGAGGTATAAAGAAAATACAAAAACAATTAGCAAGAATACTTGTATATCAATATATGTTCAATAGTTACAAGTATATACAAATATTGCTATACATAAAATTCTAAACAATATACAAAAGAAATGTAATTACAAATATGATCAAAAGAATATATTTACAAATCACACTTTACAAAATCTTGAATCCAAAACATCACAAGTGAAGATTGTACTACAAGATTAAAACATATACAAAAACAAATATAAAAGATAGAGATAGAAAGAATTAACACAAGGGATTTTTTAACGTGGTAAAACCTCCAAGGAGGAAACATCCACGGGTTGAAATACAACCATTGGGTACTTATATATATTTGGAAAGTAAATTAGAAATTCCACAAAATGACCAACCTAGTCACCAACCCATGTGGAGTCTATGTTTACCCAATCCCTATTAGAAGATACAAAATCCCTCAATGATGTAAACCACCACATATTGGAACTCATACCAAAACCAACATCGTTGGAAGATTAGAAATTCCTCAAGAGTGCATACACATCCCATGTACCCCGCTCTATCGGACTCTATGTCTAACCAAACACCCGGGTCTACCAATATATAAGCCAACTCTCTATATAAGGCACACGTGCCTCTAGAAAGCCTCCTATGCATGACTATCCAAGTCCTCCCGACTCTAGCCATGACTTCTTGCTTGTCTATCCAAGTCCTCCCGACTCTAGACAAGACTTCTTGCTTACCTATCCAAGTCCTCCCGACTCTAGGCAAGACTTCTTGCTTGGCTATCCGAGTCATCCCAACTCTAGCCAAGACTTCATGCCTTTTACAAGGACTTCCTAGTGTGATCATGTGAATGCAAGTGATGCAATCAATCAAAACAACATAGAACATGTGATCAATATATTCCATGGAACAACTAGATCTAGAGATGTGAAAACACAAGCAATAGAAATCTAGATGCAAAAACATGAATGAAAACCTAGAGCATGTGAATACAATTAACACATAAAAACTACTAGATTCATTCATACAAATAACACTTGAACAAAACATATACATGAGGCACAAGTTCAAGATGTTATAAACATACATAAAAATGCTAGAATCACAAAATGTATTCAACAAGTATTCTAGCCGAAGATTTAGAGATAGGAGATATGTTAAAAACAAATCAATCCTAAATATCTCTAAAAACACATATAAAGGCTCTAATCCTAGATTTCATCAATCATGGATCAAAGTCAAATATAAAGGATTATTAATCATAAACTTGATCAATCAAGTCTCAAACAATCCTAGATATCAATCTAATCACAATACAACTCCCAATCATGTTAAAAACAAAGAATCAAAGATTCTAGTCAACATGTGTCTCTAATTAGACTATTCAATTAGATTGATTATGAAGCTACCTTTCTCTATAGCATTCACTAAACAAACATATACATATAGAAGAAGAAACCCCAAGCAAATTGGAGGTTAAAAAAGATGAAATCACAAAGTTATGAACTCTACCTCAATTACAAGAGCTGGTTCGATTTTCTGAGGATATCTGTCAGAAAATCAATCAAACAGCTGCACAACCACTTGGAAAAGGTAGATTACTCAAATACGAACAATCTCCAACTTGAATCACTCAATTCCGACTCCGTATGAGAAAGTTATGGTGTTTGGAAGTTGAGAAAATTTGGGAGAAAATCATAGACGGGATTTCACACTTTTTCTTCTTAGAAAAGAATGGAGGGAAATGGAGAGATTTAAAAAGAATGGAAGAAGGGCAAAATTTTCCAAAACAAAAGTGACCATCAGCCACCTCCACATGTGGTCAGCGTGTGCCACACGTGGCCATCTAGCATGGCCTTTTGGCCGAGCAACCTCCTCGTGCACCTCTCGCGTTCTTCAGCCGTATTCGGGCATCCGAACTCCGAATTCGAATCCGTTTTCGGATTACGAACCATGACTCCCTCATGCACGACGACGACTATGAAACTTTGACAAATGGTTGAGAATTCATCTCGGAAAATGATGACGAACACAACTCAAGGAATGAGAACGAAAAGTAGCGTAGCTACATCGTTTGGACTCGAAACTTAACGTATGAGTAACCGAAATGACCGAGACTCAATAAGGAATCAAATAAGACCATGTTCAAGTCCAAAACACAAGAAACACAAACATACAAACACAAGTTCACATATGAATGCCATTTCCTAGAAATAGTCCTAGAACATGCAACTCTAAAATGTATGAGCATTTGAGTTCAATGCATGAGCATACAAAATCATGTGAATGTGTTATATAAATGGTGCACAACAATGCAGGGACACTTATGAATGATTTGTGTGTGTGTGCCTATGCCCTGTAAGAGGAATGAGGTCGATTTTACCTTTGATGAGCAATGAAGCTTATTTCCTCTTAACAAGCCATCATCTTGCATGTACCGTAGTCAAATCTTTCTTTGAAGCTTTGTATCATCATCAACATGACCACATAAACATTTACAAGATAAACACGTTTTGATATGGAATATATGCCAACAACAACCAAAAACCTAACAGAGCTGTCTGATCTCCTTTTCTTTACAGTTGAAATCTGGGCGGTTATAGCCTTGATTGATAAATCTGTGTAAGTCAGCATCAAGCTTGGCAATGCGTGTTTGAAGATCAGTGTACATGTCACGGAAAACTTTATCCATAGACATGAGATGTTGATCTTGGGTTTTGACACGGCTGTTGACTTTATCAATCTTCTGATCAATGGAGAAGAGGACTTTGTTTTGAGCTTCTGCGTTTTGTGTGTGCCAGTTAAGGACCTGTTCTTCTTGGGATGGTTTCTTTGTGGTACCATCAGGTTGGACTTTAGTAGTATGAATGTAGGGTTTAGAGTAAAGATTCTGATCTTGAAGAGATCTGGGTTCCAGAGGTGGGAAATCTTTGTCATATCTAGATGCCATGAAACAGGGAATAGGTTGTGGTACGGGGGTCTGTTGTGTGGGTAGGAGACCTTCAGATTGGAGAATCTGTAGGGCACGGTCATATATGGGTAAGGGTTTATTTTTGATTGGGTGAAGACCTATCCAAGGTTTATCTGATCTATCCGGCTTATAAGGTTTAGTGGAAGGCTTGCAAGGGATGGAGAAAGCACGGAGGCATTCTCTGCGATCACAGTCGGGATCACACATATTGGGATCAGCATCCCATATAAAGTGTCCATTGATCTTGTCTGTGAAAATTGGAGTGCCATCAGCTAAAAAACTGTGAATGGATATATCATCTTCAGTGGTGACTGGTTTGATCATGAGAGCCTGAAAGATGGGAGGAGCTGTTGGAGATGAATTGGTAGAAGCCTTGGTGAGAGGTGTGAATGTTGTCAAAATGGAACCATCTGATTGCCTTTTATGAGATGATTCAGATGCAATGATTGGAGTGGTGTTTTCAAAAGCTTTTTCGTAATTGGATATCCATTCCAAAGGCATGAGTTCAAGAAGCTTTTCCTTGGGGAGTTGTTTCGGGATTTGGATTATAGTGGGGATATCATTTTCTCTTTCTGCTTTAATGAAGAGGGTATCGCCTGTGTGTCCTGGGATAGGAAGATCAAGAGCATGATCTTGAAGGCGGTAGGCGATTTGGTGGTGAAGGGTTGCCATGAAAGAGTCTGGTTGCATTTCAGCACCAGTGATCTGGATTTGAACTTTTAGGCAAGTGTGGAGGTTTGGATCTCTGAGAGGGATGTTGAAATTTGGGTAGTAAGTTAGAGAAATACTACCGGCATGGAGAGTGGACAAACAAGTGCCGATGACTTCTTGCTCATAACTCTTGAAGATGGTGTTCAGTAAGGCAACTTTTGCGGTTACTGGAATCCCTTTTCTGCCATGGAGAGTAAGAATGAGGTGGATTGCACCGATATAGAGGTGGGAGTAGCCTTCATCAATCCAATGGTTGATCATGGGTTTGCCAATTTCAAGGTCAACGTATTGTTCAGCAGGCGAAGAAGGAATGAGGCAGTTGTCAAGTCCTGTAGAATGGACATATTCTTTCACCGGAAGGGACCTGTGAGACACCAGACGGGTGATACGGGTGACCATGGACTTTTTTCTTTTGAAAATGTTGTAAGGGTTTAATAAAGGAACTGCGGTTGTATCTATCTGGGCATTATGGGGAATATGTGAATATTCCAAAAGATTTTCTATCCTATTGGAAAGAGTTCTTCTGATAGATGGAGTAGGGGAAATAGTTAAGGAAGAAGACAGTCTAGAAGGAGTGAAATTTGTGTTGTTGGCCATAATATGGAGAGATTCTTTTCCAAATGAATCTATCGAATCAATATAGTCTAACTCTATCCTTCTGGACTCCAGAGGATGGAGGCTTCGATACCATGGCCAACAACACAAATTTCACTCCTCCTAGACTGTCTTCATCCTTAACTATTTCCCCTACTCCATCTATCAGAAGAACTCTTTCCAATAGGATAGAAAATCTTGTGGAATATTCACATATTCCCCAGAATGCCCAGATAGATACAACCGCAGTTCCTTTATTAAACCCTTACAACATTTTAAAAAGAAAAAAGTCCATGGTCACCCATATCACCCGTTTGGTGTCTCACAGGTCCCTTCCGGTGAAAGAATATGTCCAGTCTACAGGACTTGACAACTGCCTCATTCCTTCTTCGCCTGCTGAACAATACGTTGACCTTGAAATTGGCGAACCCATGATCAACCATTGGATTGATGAAGGCTACTCCCACCTCTATATCGGTGCAATCCGCCTCATTCTTACTCTCTATGGCAGAAAAGGGATTCCAGTAACCGTAAAAGTTGCCTTACTGAACACCATCTACAAGAGTTATGAGCAAGCAGTCATCGGCACTTGTTTGTCCACTCTCCATGCCGGTAGTATTTCTCTAACTTACTACCCAAATTTCAACATCCCTCTTAGAGATCTAAACCTCCACACTTGCCTAAAAGTTCAAATCCAGATCACTGGTGCTGAAATGCAACCAGACTCTTTCATGGCAACCCTTCACCACCAAATCGCCTACCGCCTTCAAGATCATGCTCTTGATCTTCCTATCCCAGGACACACAGGCGATACCCTCTTCATTAAAGCAGAAAGAGAAAATGATATCCCCACTATAATCCAAATCCCGAAACAACTCCCCAAGGAAAAGCTTCTTGAACTCATGCCTTTGGAATGGATATCCAATTACGAAAAAGCTTTTGAAAACACCACTCCAATCATTGCATCTGAATCATCTCATAAAAGGCAATCAGATGGTTCCATTTTGACAACATTCACACCTCTCACCAAGGCTTCTACCAATTCATCTCCAACAGCTCCTCCCATCTTTCAGGCTCTCATGATCAAACCAGTCACCACTGAAGATGATATACCCATTCACAGTTTTTCAGCTGATGGAACTCCAATTTTCACAGACAAGATCAATGGACACTTTATATGGGATGCTGATCCCAATATGTGTGATCCCGACTGTGATTGCAGAGAATGCCTCCGTGCTTTCTCCATCCCTTGCAAGCCTTCCACTAAACCTTATAAGCCGGATAGATCAGATAAACCTTGGATAGGTCTTCACCCAATCAAAAATAAACCCTTACCCATATATGACCGTGCCCTACAGATTCTCCAATCTGAAGGTCTCCTACCCACACAACAGACCCCCGTACCACAACCTATTCCCTGTTTCATGGCATCTAGATATGACAAAGATTTCCCACCTCTGGAACCCAGATCTCTTCAAGATCAGAATCTTTACTCTAAACCCTACATTCATACTACTAAAGTCCAACCTGATGGTACCACAAAGAAACCATCCCAAGAAGAACAGGTCCTTAACTGGCACACACAAAACGCAGAAGCTCAAAACAAAGTCCTCTTCTCCATTGATCAGAAGATTGATAAAGTCAACAGCCGTGTCAAAACCCAAGATCAACATCTCATGTCTATGGATAAAGTTTTCCATGACATGTACACTGATCTTCAAACACGCATTGCCAAGCTTGATGCTGACTTACACAGATTTATCAATCAAGGCTATAACCGCCCAGATTTCAACTGTAAAGAAAAGGAGATCAGACAGCTCTGTTAGGTTTTTGGTTGTTGTTGGCATATATTCCATATCAAAACGTGTTTATCTTGTAAATGTTTATGTGGTCATGTTGATGATGATACAAAGCTTCAAAGAAAGATTTGACTACGGTACATGCAAGATGATGGCTTGTTAAGAGGAAATAAGCTTCATTGCTCATCAAAGGTAAAATCGACCTCATTCCTCTTACAGGGCATAGGCACACACACACAAATCATTCATAAGTGTCCCTGCATTGTTGTGCACCATTTATATAACACATTCACATGATTTTGTATGCTCATGCATTGAACTCAAATGCTCATACATTTTAGAGTTGCATGTTCTAGGACTATGTCTAGGAAATGGCATTCATATGTGAACTTGTGTTTGTATGTTTGTGTTTCTTATGTTTTGGACTTGAACATGGTCTTATTTGATTCCTTATTGAGTCCCGGTCATTTCGGTTACTCATACGTTAAGTTTCGAGTCCAAACGATGTAGCTACGCTACTTTTCGTTCTTATTCGTTGAGTTGTGTTCGTCGTCGTTTTCCGAGATGAGTTCTCAACCATTTGTCAAAGTTTCATAGTCTTCGTCATGTGTGAGGGAGTCATGGTTCGTAATCCGAAAACGGATTCGAATTCGGAGTTCGGATGCCTGAATACGGCTGAAGAACGCGAGAGGTGCGCGAGAGGTGCGCGAGGAGGTTGCTCGGCCAAAAGGCCAAGCTAGATGGCCACGTGTGGACCACGTGTGCCACACGGCCAGAGCTCCTCTCTGGCCACGTGTGGCACATGCTGACACACGTGGAGGTGGCTGATGGCCACTTTTGTTTTGGACAATTTTGCCCTTCTTCCATTCTTTTTAAATCTCTCCATTTCCCTCCATTCTTTTCTAAGAAGAAAAAGTGTGAAATCCCGTCTATGATTTTCTCCCAAATTTTCTCAACTTCCAAACACCATAACTTTCTCATACGGAGTCGGAATTGAGTGATTCAAGTTGGAGATTGTTCGTATTCGAGTCCTCTACCTTTTCCAAGTGGTTGTGCAGCTGTTTGATTGATTTTCTGACAGATCTCCTCAGAAAATCGAACCAGCTCTTGTAATTGAGGTAGAGTTCATAACTTTGTGATTTCATCTTTTTTAACCTCCAATTTGCTTGGGGTTTCTTCTTCTATATGTATATGTTTGTTTAGTGAATGCTACAGAGAAAGGTAGCTTCATAATCAATCTAATTGAATAGTCTAATTAGAGACACATGTTGACTAGAATCTTTGATTCTTTGTTTTTAACATGATTGGGAGTTGTATTGTGATTAGATTGATATCTAGGATTGTTTGAGACTTGATTGATCAAGTTTATGATTAATAATCCTTTATATTTGACTTTGATCCATGATTGATGAAATCTAGGATTAGAGCCTTTATATGTGTTTTTAGAGATATTTAGGATTGATTTGTTTTTAACATATCTCCTATCTCTAAATCTTTGGCTAGAATACTTGTTGAATACATTTTGTGATTCTAGCATTTTTATGTATGTTTATAACATCTTGAACTTGTGCCTCATGTATATGTTTTGTTCAAGTGTTATTTGTATGAATGAATCTAGTAGTTTTTATGTGTTAATTGTATTCACATGCTCTAGGTTTTCATTCATGTTTTTGCATCTAGATTTCTATTGCTTGTGTTTTCACATCTCTAGATCTAGTTGTTCCATGGAATGTATTGATCACATGTTCTATGTTGTTTTGATTGATTGCATCACTTGCATTCACATGATCACACTAGGAAGTCCTTGTAAAAGGCATGAAGTCTTGGCTAGAGTTGGGATGACTCGGATAGCCAAGCAAGAAGTCTTGCCTAGAGTCGGGAGGACTTGGATAGGTAAGCAAGAAGTCTTGTCTAGAGTCGGGAGGACTTGGATAGACAAGCAAGAAGTCATGGCTAGAGTCGGGAGGACTTGGATAGTCATGCATAGGAGGCTTTCTAGAGGCACGTGTGCCTTATATAGAGAGTTGGCTTATATATTGGTAGGCCCGGGTGTTTGGTTAGACATAGAGTCCGATAGAGCGGGGTACATGGGATGTGTATGCACTCTTGAGGAATTTCTAATCTTCCAACGATGTTGGTTTTGGTATGAGTTCCAATATGTGGTGGTTTACATCATTGAGGAATTTTGTATCTTCCAATAGGGATTGGGTAAACATAGACTCCACATGGGTTGGTGACTAGGATTGGTCATTTTGTGGAATTTCTAATTTACTTTCCAAATATATATAAGTACCCAATGGTTGTATTTCAACCCGTGGATGTTTCCTCCTTGGAAGTTTTACCACGTTAAAAAATCCCTTGTGTTAATTCTTTCTATCTCTATCTTTTATATTTGTTTTTGTATATGTTTTAATCTTGTAGTACAATCTTCACTTGTGATGTTTTGGATTCAAGATTTTGTAAAGTGTGATTTGTAAATATATTCTTTTGATCATATTTGTAATTACATTTCTTTTGTATATTGTTTAGAATTTTATGTATAGCAATATTTGTATATACTTGTAACTATTGAACATATATTGATATACAAGTATCTTGCTAATTGTTTTTGTATTTTCTTTATACCTCATACAACATATTGATACTTAGACAATGTATGAATGATCACATGATAACTTGTCTTAGTATGATTCCGTGATGTTTATGTTGTATGTAAGGCTACCTTGAGGGACAAACGTAAGTTTGTTCAAGGGATTGAAATTAGGCGAAAAACCTATTCACCCCCCCTCTAGGTACGTCTTAAGCAATTTAACCTTGTTTGTATACTTTCAAGCTCAAAGAGCAACTGAACCAGATGAACAGAGACAAAATGCATTCTACTACAATCTCGTCCTACCACAAACCCTACACTAGATCCCTGTTCTCTACCTCACCACCCTATTCTCCTCCACCCTCAAATGATGCACAGTTCTTCAAATCCACTAGTGAACTATTCAAAAAAATACCCTCCTTTGGCATCATTGCAACCATCACATACCAGAAGAGATCTCAATCCATCCTCAACCAAAAAAGACAAACAACCACTGTCTGAACCATATGACCCTGTCCTTTTTGCTTCCAGGCATAGACAATTCTATTCTGATGAAGACTCAGATGTCCATTCTCTTCAGTCCACACAGTTTTCTGATGATACCGATTCACCTCTAGATGCTATAGACAATTTCCATCAAACTCTCATGGCATCCAGAACTGACCCTCAGCCTTCCACCCGTCCTTATGAATCTCCTGATGAAGCGTCAAACGCTCCGTATGTTGAAGAACCCACAGATAACCCTCCTCCTCCAGGATTACCTCTGCCAGCCAGACCTACTAATGGTCCTTGGTTCACTCTCAATGATACCTCCCCAGAAACATGGAGGAAAAGAATTTCAGAGATGAGCGCTTGGCTTGACCTCCAATTATCTAAACCAAAGAATGATCTTGAAACAGCTCTTCGCGAATTTGTATCAAGATTTACTGGTTCATTAAGAGATTGGTACCAAGCTCTCGGTGAATATAGACAACTTCAGTTTGTTCGAACTGAATCTGCATCCCAAGCCATGGGATACATATTCAGAGAATTTCTCGGCGATCCTACTCATTTCTATACTCAGACGAAACAAGAATTTTTTGAAATGAAGTGCTGTTCTCTGAAGAAAAAGGACATCCAATTTCACTACTCAAGGATGTCAGGCAGATATCACGTCCTTAGTGGTATCAATGATCCTAGCCTCCGTCATGTCTATATCAATTCTCTTCCTACAGAACTTCAAGATGAACTTCACAGAAAGATAGAATCCACAGGCAGAGCAATTCCAGATATCACTCTAGGTGAAATTCATATGTTCACCCTCAGTTCCCTAGAGAAACTCTGTGCAACACAGAAAGTGTTTTCCAAGATGATCAGGGAAGGAAAGAAATATGAATCTCAATGCAGACAACCATCCCTCCAAATCAAGTGCAAAGCTTCAGATCAATATAACTGCAAGACAAAAAAGAAGCATCACTTCAAATCCTCCAACCGCCACTTCAAATCAAAAACTAAGAATTTTAATAAGTTCAAATCCTTCAGAAGAAAGGCCAGAAGAGGAAAAAACAAATCCACCAAATGTTTCATCTGTGGACAAATGGGACATTATGCTAAGCAATGTCCAAACAAGAAAATCAAATCTGCAAAGCTAGTCCGACAGATAGCCCAACTTGCAGACTCTATCCCTTCTGATGCTGACATTGAATCTGTCTTCTCCGAACAAGATGAAGTTACGGAAGACACAATTTTCATTGTTCAGGACACTGATACTCCAGCAACAAACTCTGAACCTAATCAATACTATTCCTCAGATTCTGAAGACACTCCAGATGTTTTCCAAGCACAAATAACCAGACAGCCCAAACATAGACCCATTGAGCCATCCAGCCCACAAGTTAACATCCAAATCCTTGAAACTAAATACTCCAAACCAATCAATGTCATTGCCTATTTCGACACTGGTTCTCACACCACCATGATGAATCCTAAGGTCCTCCCACCCCATGCCTGGACACCTCACATACAACATTTCAGAGCTGCTGATGGAAAGACTTTTGCTACTCATCTGATATCCAAGACCAAAATTGGTATCAAATTGTTCCCATCTTTCACTCACTGGGTGCGTGTCATTGGCACTCCACTCCCAGACAAAGATATCCTCATCGGTTGGGATGTCTATAGCAAATGCAAAGCTCTTCGCATTCTTCCTGAAGGAATCGCATATAAAAAAGATTTCAAATCTTTTACATTCCTTCCAAAAATCTTCCCTCTATCAGAAATACATCCTACTTTTCAAGAGGTCCAGAAGAAGCTACTACGATTCTGTGTAGATAGCCAGTCCTCTTTCCTTCACCCTAATCCCTTATGGAAGAATCATGCATTCTTCATACGGCTTCCTTTCAAGCTCAATGAAGATGTCAATCCCACCAAAGCCTGCCATTCTGGCATGTCTCCTTCAGACCTAGGTTTGGCCCAAGCTGAATGTGCTAATTTACTACAGCAAGGCCTCATAGAGCCCACTTCCTCCCCGTGGACCTGCCAAGCCTTCTATGTAGAAAAACGGTCTGAACTGAAAAGAGGAAAAAAGAGACTAGTCATTGATTACAGACCTCTCAACCTCTTTTTACAAGATGACAAATTCCCAGTCCCAAAAACAAGCACCTTATTCACCCAGCTTTCGAATGCAACTATTTTCTTCAAATTCGACCTCAAAAGAGCTTTTTGGCAGATTGGAATTCATCCTGAAGATAGGTACAAAACAGCATTCTGCATCCCCAATGCACAGTATCAATGAAAAGTTTTACCTTTCGACCTCAAAACAGCCCCATCCCTTTTCCAAAAGGCTGTTACCAGGATTTTTCATCCTATATACATTGATGACATCCTCCTTTTCTCTCCAGATGAGCTCTCTCATTCCCAACTCCTTACCCAGTTCCATTCTCTGATTGACCAACATGGCATTATGTTATCTGACAACAAAAGCTCTCTTGGCAAACCCCATATAGAGTTCCTTGGCATGCACATTTCTAAAGGCCAATACAGCCCTGGTTCTCACATTGCCACTCAACTCCTCGAATTCCCAGACTCTCATTTGACCACCAAGCAGGTTCAACGGTTTCTTGGTATTGTAAATTTTATCAGAGATTTCATCCCTCGTGTCAGCCACCATACCACCATCCTCTCACAGATGTTGAAAAAGACTCCTCCTCCGTGGACCCCATCTCACACTCGTGCTGTCACCGAGCTAAAGAAGATATCTCAATCTCCACCAGCTTTTACTATTCCTTCAAATGGACAACTCATCCTCCAAACAGATGCTAGTGATTCTCACTGGGGGGCCATACTCCTTGAAGACAAGAATGGTCACTAATCATATTGAGGACATGCTAGTGGACAATTCAGAGAATCCCAGACACATTACCATACAGTCTATAAAGAGATCATTGCTGTCAAGTATGGTATCCAGAAATTTGACTTCCACTTAAGGACGCAGAACTTTATTGTGGAAATGGATAACTCTTCTTTTCCAAAAGTTCTTGAATTTCGGAACAAGATTCCTCCCAATCCTCAGCTTCTCAGACTAAAAGATTGGTTTGCTCGCTATGATTTTACTGTAAAACATGTGAAAGGACATCATAACATCATCGCAGACATGCTTTCACGACCTACCACGGTACATTTGTTATCTCCCACAATACCCCATACACAGATCTACCAAAAAATACCTTTTGTCTACATGATGACCCCAGCTTCATCCTCTACTTCACCACCTCCCTCAGTAGGAGATTTTCCACCTGAACTTCAAACCACCATTCCTCATGGCCATACACCTTCCCTTGACCAGATCATGTGTTTCGCCAAAACATACCTCCCATTTTATCTTAACAGGATAAGAGCCCAAGGTGTTCGATGTGACATTACCAACCCTAATAGACCATTCCTTGACCCATTCATCATGCCTCCATTTTACTATTTCTCACCAGACCTTCTATGGTACTTATGGTGTTTATCTGTTTTACATAACTTTGCCTTTGTTTTCCCTTTACAGGCAATGTCAGGTTATCTCCATGATGCTACCTTGTCCAATTCCCTACTCTGGAAATTCCTCCAATGGTTTAACCCTCTTGACATTTGGAAACGTGATATTCTCAATCTCATGGGCAATTACAATCTATGGAAGCTCAACCGAAGCCGTCCAATGTATTTGGATTCTCCACCGCCCATACAGATACAACCCTCACAAAAGGTTGTTATAGACCACCAATGTCAGTTATGAGTAGCACACCACTTATGACTACCCAGAGTGGTACCCAAAGACCATCCAGAAGTCACTGCTCAATTTCCTTTGCAATATTAATAATGACTTCTCTGACGAATATTACATCATCCCTGATGTACCTTGTGATTTTGAAGATTCTCATTCAATCCAAAGCCACATGATAGACTCCCAAGATCCTTTTATTTATAGTACGTGGCCCTGCCTCATTTGTGGAGCAGAAGACTCTGATGATGAAAGACACCTACCATGTAATCTGAGCAGCCCATAACTCAAGACACCCGTGACTCCAAGCCCGTGATTTCAGATTCGCTTTAATGATGATATGCTTTTACTCATGCTTTCCCTTTGTGAAAAATCAAGTGTTTTGCTTTTACCTTGGTGATTGTAATAGTGATTCGGCACCTCAACCGAATTTGTAATTATCCTGTCTGCCACCTGTTTGGCACGACCCTATTTGTTTTTGTTTGTTTTCTGGTCCCTCTCCCCTATATAAGAGGCACCTCTCCGTTTGTAATCTTCAGAAGCAGTTTTATAAAATATTTCAGTGTGTTTATATTTCTATGGCTTTCTAAAATTTCCATTTTCTTTTCTGAATGGTCTTGAGATGAGATATATTCTGTAATGATCATAGTATGCTTTGTGCTTGCCTTTAGTTAAGGATCCTGCACATCAGAAATGGATTTTGGTTCTAATGGCTTTAGGGCCTTACCTGTTTTTCATGGTGTTCTTCTGTGAAGTACCCTGTTATGCCGATGGATAGGCGCATTTGGGGAAAAACTTTGAACCCATGTTAATATTATATGTTGCTCCAATTTAATTTACAACACTAAAACAAATATTTTTATTCTTAGATTTTTATATTCTGCATCCATGTTAAAGCCTTTTGTTTGTATGCTTAATTTTATCTTACTACAAAATTCATTTATGTTTATGTCTATATCAGAGAGGCATCCTACTACGGCTACTTTTTCTGAGATCTACTTTGGCAGTTGCTTACTGAGCTTGTTCATGATCATTGAATCTTTCATCATTAAGATATAGATGGGCTTTAGTGTCTAATCCAGCTCTAGTCTGGTTAAGTACTCCAATGATTACTACTCCTAAATGTATTGTTGAATAACCATTTTTCTTTATTTCTTTAGCACTTTTGGGGCTTATTAATGTAATTTCTTCTCTATTGTTAACTACTTCAATTGTAAATTCATCTTTGTATACATACAAACTGCTTTTAAAGCTATCTAACATTCCTTCTTGATATAGATTCTTTTTCCTAACCTATTTGAATCCTACTTCTAGCATCTTATTAACATCTTCTTCTTGGATTAGATCTTTTGTGTTTTCTATTATTTCTTTTCCTTTATTACTACAATTTAAGATGTTTATAACCCTGGTTACTGGTATCTTTATGCTAGAGGTTATTGCTAGTTCCATTTTTACTAAAGAAATCTACTTTTGGACCTAGAATGTCTTTAATTTCTACCTTTGGGTGGCTAGGAGAAGACGGTGCTTGTTGCTTTTTCTCTATTAGATCTATTCTTTTAACTAACGAAGCTATATAATCTGGATCTAATTGTTTATGTATAATTTTATTAATATTTCTCTATAATTCTTCAATCCTTTCTAGAGCTTTAATTAGTAACTTTATTACAGTGTTATACTGTCCTTGAATAACTGTGTTACTTTCTAAGTTAAATACTTAATCACTTATGCTTATCTGTAAATTATTAGGGATTTATGTTGCTAATTCGTTAAGGACTATTTCCAAATAGTTCATTCAATAAGTCTTCTTATATGTGACCTTAGCTCTTGCTGAGTCTGTTTTATATTTTATATTTCTAGATTGAGGCTTTTAACTAGACTTTTTATTTCTAATTCTACTGGTTTAGGAGTTTTTTGTTCTATTAAATTAGTTAATTCTAGTATTTCTTTTTTACTGGGAAACCTTTTTATGGTATTATTAAACTCACCTAATAGCTTTTTTATGTAGTCTAAATGCTTTCTTAATGTATTTATTTTACTATTTTCGAAGAAACTAGCTAGATCTATAATATTTTTATTAGTCTTATCTATATTTTCTTCCAAGCTTTGTCCTAAATTAATTATTAAATCTACAATAAAGTTTTGTTGGCTATTGCTTGTGTGTGGTATGTGCTTGTACTGGTTTTCTAGGTGCTTTATGTTACAACTAATTTTAATATTATTTTGTAGGTTTAGCTTTGTCTTTTTCAACCCTGCTATTTCTAGATCTAGGTACTCTAGTCTCTTAAAGTTCATATGTAAGGCAAGATCCTTCTAAGGTCTGCCTTGAGCTTTTTGATATTTATATCTATTAAACTTATGAGATTTCTCCTTGCTAATACTAATTTTTCAAAGATTAGCGTTTCTCTAAATTGTTGTCTATTTCTTATTAACAGATAATTAAAAATTAACTCTGCTTCGTAAAAGTTTAACCTTTTCAATTCTTCACTAAACTGTTCTAATGTTCCAAAAATGTAAATGTTAAGAAACAGTTATGCAAATTTTGCATTAAAAATTTCTACTACAGCTTTCTTCTTTTTGGGTTACTATAGCACTAGTTTTCTTCACTTAATGTTCCTAGGATTTCTTTCCAACGATTTTCTGCTGCTTTTACTCATGCTATTCTAGCTCTTAGGTTGTATTGTTCTTCTTTTGTCTTAGCTTCTTTTAACTTGTTTTTATAACAATTTATATTACTTCTACAGTAGTCTAAACGTTCTTTTATATGTTCTATAAACTGATACTTTGAGACTTCTTCATTCATCTAATCCAGTTAATTTAAGCATGAAGTTGATGTCGAAACTTGACTATTCTTTTCTAAAATTCTTTCTATTTCCTTTATTATGTTTTCACTATTTATCTTTTTATTTTCTAAATCTAAGAGATCTTTCAAAATTTGGGAAACTATCTCCAGTATGAAGATAAATTTGACCAAAATTACTATATTGGATTTTAAGCTTTCTATCTATCCTTTCTATGAAATCTAAATGACGCCTTTTTAATGATTCTAGATTTTTGGATTATTTCTGGATAGTTCTAATAAGGCTTATCTATACTACTAAAAAGATTGACTAAACTCATACAAAAACAGCATATCTTAATATAAACATTATTATCAAAAATAAAATTTCAACTATAATTTTTACAAGAAATTAGATGTTGTAATTAGAAGTCTGCCTTTCTGCAACTACTCACATAAGCAAAATATTAAATTTAAAGTTAATTAGGCTCTGATACCAATTGATAGCTATTATAAAATAATTCAAACAGATGCTAGTAGCATAGGGTGGGTTGGAATTCTCATTCAAAAATCTAATAAAGGAAGCCCACAAAACGAAGAAGAAATAGCAATGTATTCTAGTGGCAAGTTCACAAAACTTGAGAGTAGAAAGTCAAGTACTGAATTAGAACTACTATGGATAATAAATGCTTTGAACACTTTTCATATATATATATATAATGAATCCTTTACTATTAGAACATATTGTAATAATATAGTAGAATTTTACAAAAAGGTACAAAAGAAAAATTTTGAAAAGAAAATTCATTTATGAGTAAAAGATGGATAAGTTTCTTAGAAAAGTTAACTGGTAGAGGATACAAAGCAGAATTTGAATATATTAGTGGAAAGGATAATACTATAGCAAATATATTATCTGGATTAATAGATATTTAATTTTGAATGCAGGAAGTATATGACAAGAAGTTCAAAGAATTTTTAGAAAAGCCTTAGCTTCCCAGCTCAAAGCAGTAGTATAAAAAACCTTAGTATAAGACCTTTCACTATAAATCATAATCTAGGAGTCCCTTTTCAGCCTTTAAATCATTTAAAAGACAAGCTTATTGAACCCCAACAAGCCTTACTTAATAATATATGGTTTCTTAGAAATGATAATAAAGGATTTCTAAATTCCCTGAATGTTTTAAGCCAATATTTTGTAGAAAATAATAAATTTTCTTGCTACGTAGTTTATAGATGTAGGGAAATTGGAATCTATTCAACATGGCAAGAAACTGCTATGTATGTTAAAGATTTTCCAAATCCCAATTTTAAAGGTTTTTACTCCTTGGAAGAAGCCAGTAGATCTCTAAATATGTTTTTACAAAACCAAGATGGCTTTGAACCAATTTTAGAATTTAATGGTCTTGTTTATGATCATAACCAAGTTATTAGTTTCATGAATCATTTTAAGAAGGTAAATGAAGCAAATCATAGAATATCAGAAGAGCTAGAAAATTGCAAAAAGACTATACATGATCTTTTAGAGAAACTCCAAGCTGAAAATACATTACTAAAGCAAAAACTAGAGAAAGTTGAACAACTAGCCGAACAACTCCAAAGACTTAGCAAAGGAAGTCAAAAGAATAGCAGAGAATCAGATGAGGAGGCAAATTCTGTAGAAAAACCCCTTGACATTATAAATATTACCCTAATGAAGGATCAAGCAAAAAATCTCTATAAAGCAGTAGAAAAGCTTCCAATAGATATAAAGCAAACTATTTTTGGAATAACTCAAAATATAAATCTAAAGTGTTTTATCAAAATTCAAAAGTTTCTCGCCTTGGGTGTAGGATTACCTGAAGGTATGACTACATTGGCTACAAGAAGATAAATAATAAAGTTATATTCAAAAAACCCCTTGACATTATAAATATTATCCTAATGAAGGATCAAGCAAAAAATCTCTATAAAGCAGTAGAAAAGCTTCCAATAGATATAAAGCAAACTATTTTTGGAATAACTCAAAATATAAATCTAAAGTGTTTTATCAAAATTCAAAAGTTTCTCACCTTGGGTGTAGGATTACCTGAAGGTATGACTACATGGCTAAAAGAGAAAAAGATAAATAATAAAGTTATATTCAAGTTTGTTTCAGCCCAAATAAACCTAAATGTTTTTCCATTAAAATTTGAAATACCAGATTTTGCTGAAAAAGTGAGTATCGAAAAACTATTTAGCTATGGTATTATTGACGGCATCCATGCAACAAATATTTTAAAAATCTCCTTTCTCCCTAAAAAACTTCAACAATCAATCAAGATGTTTGGAGGAAAGCACGGTTTTTGCCTTGACATTGATTCAGTCCCATGTGAATGGATTGTCAACTAGCCTTACGGGTTATCAAACTATTTACCAGCTTATCACTTTATTGTGATGGTACCCTACAATATTCCTGCTGAATTTATACGAGAAGACTATCCTCATGACTATGGCGAGGACATATGTCTTAAGTATCTTCAAAGATACAGAGCACAAAAATACTTCACTTGTGTAAATTCATTCAGGCCAAAGCGGATTGGACAGACTCCCCACATGTCTATCTTCATAAGGAGTCATGATGTCATGACAAAATACCCAATTCCATATATTTTTCTTAGCCCGGAGACAGATGATTATTTAAACGAAATCCAGGAAGAAGAAGAAGCCAGAATAAGATAATTTCTTACTGAAGAAGAAACAGATGAACAGTTCGATGATGAAGTTTACCACAATCTAGACACCTATGCACAAAGATTGTTTAGCAAAGTGTCGGCAGAAAATGACAAAAACAGTTAAAAGCTTGAAGATAAGAAGATAAGATCGACATCAAAGCTTGAAGATAAAAAGATAAGACTGATAACAAAAGTCAGCAAAAGACCAAAAAAAAAAAAAAAAATTCTCAGTGTTGGCCAGGTGTTTTTCGCCCTATCTTTCTAAATTTTTGTATAAATGAAGTCACGCTCTCATTTGCAATACACGGGCAAATTCAGAGCTTTCAAAAAACATTCATCTCCTCTCTTGTAATATTTCCAAAAACTCCTCTATTTTCAATAAATCTATGAAAATTTTGAGTCTAAGTAAGTAAGATCTCTTATCTTCTACTTTTACTTTTGAGTTTTATTTAGTTGTTTAAACACCAGGAAGTCTTGCCAGGTTAACGAAAGCATGAGAAAAATATTAAATTTCTAGACTAAGGCTTTTAACTAGACTTTTTATTTCTAATTCTACTGGTTTATGAGTTTTTTGTTCTATTAAATTAGTTAATTCTAGTATTTCCTTTTTACTGGGAAACCTTTTTATGGCATTATTAAACTCACCTAATAGCTCTTTAATGTAGTCTAAATTTTTTCTTAATGTATTTATTTTACTATTTTCGAAGAAACTAGCTAGATCTGCAATATTCTTATTAGTCTTATCTATATTTTCTTCCAAGCTTTGTCATAAGTTAATTATTAAATCTACAATAAAGTTTTGTTGGCTATTGTTTATGTGTGGTATGTGCTTGTACTGGTTTTCTAGGTGCTAAATGTTACAACTAATTTTAATATTATTTGTAGGTTTAGCTTTGTATTTTTCAACCATGCTATTTCTAGATCTAAGTATTACAGTCTCTTAAAGTTCATATGTAATGCAAGATCCTTCTAATGTCTGCCTTGAGCTTTTTGATATTTATATCTATTAGACTTATGAGATTTATCCTTGCTAATACTAATTTTTCAAAGATTAACGTTTCTCTAAATTGTTGTCTATTTCTTATTAACAGATAGTTAAAAATTGACTATACTTCATAAAAGTTTAACCTTTTCAATTCTTCGCTAAACTGTTCTAATGTTCCAAAAAAGTAAATGTTAAGAAAACAGTTATGCAAATTTTACATTAAAAATTTCTACTACAACTTTCTTCTTTTTGGGTTACAATAGCACTCTTTTTCTTCACTTAACGTTCCTAGGATTTCTTTCAAACGATTTTCTTCTACTTTTACACCTTCAATTCTAGCTCTTGGGTTGTATTGTTCTTCTTTGTCTTAGCTTCTTTTAACTTGTTTTTATAACAATTTATATTACTTCTACAGTAGTCTAAACGTTCTTTTATGTGTTCTATACACTGATACTTTGAGACTTCTTCATTCATCTAATCCGGTTGATTTAAGGTTGAAGTTGATGCCGAAGCTTGACTATTCTTTTCTAAAATTCTTTCTATTTCCTTTATTATGTTTTCACTATTTATCTTTATATTTTCTAAATCTAGGAGATCTTTTTTTCAAAATTTGGGAAACTATCTCTAGTCTGAAGATAAATTTGATCAAAATTACTACATTGGATTTTAAGCTTTCTATCAATCCTTTCTATGAAATCTAAATTACACCTTTTTAATGATTTTAGACTTTCTAGATTATTTATGGCTAGCTATCTATACTACTAAAAAGATTGACTAAACTCATACAAAAACATCATATCTTAATATATACACAATTATCAAAAATAAAATTTCAACTATAATTTTTACAAGAAATTAGATGTTATAATTAGAAGTCTGCCTTTCTGTAACTACTCATATAAGCAAAATATTAAATTTAAAAGTATACTAGGTTCTGATACCAAACTGAAAAGAGAGATGCAATCTATGGAGAAACTCAAACAGGCCTTTCAAGATCATATGGTTTCCATTTAAAAAAAAAAAAATGAATTTTCAAATGCTCCTAAAGTCTATTATTGCCTTTCCAAACTGGACTACCCACGCAGACCACCAAGGAGTGTTTTCAGAAAATTATAAAATTTTGTTTTCATAAAAACGGGATCTCTACTAGGTACTTTTACAGAAAAAGTTCCTTTAAGAATGCAAACAGGTTTTTCAAATTTTTATTAGGATTGAGTTACTCTAGAAATTTAATATTTTTCTCATGCTTTCGTTAACCTGGCAAGACTTCCTTGTGTTTAAACAACTATCCACCATGAATAACTCATAAACATTTTTTTTTTTTTAAAGAAAATTTATAAGTTTGATTAACTCATATAAAATATTTTGTGTTGAGCTACAATGCTGCACCATTATAGCTTCACACAAAAACCGTTTTTTAGGCCATCTCTGATGTACAACAACAAACTTTACACCAAATGTGGAATATTTTTACACCAATTTTTTTTTTTTCACTCAAATGTTCCATATCAAATTTTACACTAAAAGAGCATCTTTAAAGAATATTCTTCCAATATTTATTATAAAAATTTAACATTAATTAATAAATAAAATAAAATAAATTATATATATATCATTATTGTTCATTTTAAAGATCTCAATGAGATTTTTCTAACGATATGTTTTCTGAGAATATATATTATTTTAATTAAGTACAAAATAATTAAATTAGAAAGTTTATAAAAAAAATAAAAAATGATTTGATTAATATGACCGTTTTTAGAAAATAAGAAGAATATTGGTGTTCACTGTTCATCACAGCACTAATTTTTTTAGGGAAATAGATTTTATGTTTTGGAAATTGTGTTTTTCGCTATCTTAAAGCACGCTTGTAGTTACTCTATATTGGCGCTCTAACGTTCAACTACGCAAATCCTTTATATATATATACATATATATATAAAACAGTCACATCAATCAAATCATCCTTTATTTTTTTGATAAAATTCTTAATTTAATCCTTTTATACTTAATTAAAATAATATGTATTCCAAAAAATATGACACCCATATTGATATATATATTTAAATTATTTTATTTACTTATTAATTAATGTTAAATTTTTATAATAAATATTGAAAGAATATTCTTTAAAGATGATCTTTTAATGTAAAATTTAGCATAAAACATTGAAGTGAAAAAAAAATAGGTGTATGAATATTCCTCATTTGATGTAAAATTTGGTGTTGTACATTGAAGATGGCCTTAGAGCATCTTCAACGTTGCACAAAACACCCCACCAACTTCAAATTAAAGCTTACTGTTCACCAAATACACTCTCCAACATTACTTCAAAATGTGTTTCCCAATAATAAAAAATAAAAAATTGTACTGAGGAACATAACACACTGGCTTTAACAAGCACTATTCCTCAACACAAAACTCTTAGAGCATCTATAATGTTCAGCACTAAATTTTACTCCAATTTGAAGTTAAATGAGAATTTTTTAGGAATATGTTAACACCAATTTTTTTTCCACTCCAATGTTCCACACCAAATTTTACACTAAAAAAACATCTTTAAAGAATATTCTCCCAATAAATATTTATATAATACTAATTAATTTCTATTAATTAAATTATACAATATTCAATAACTTTATTGACATAAAATATATATCAAAATGAGTGTCATTTTGAAAATTTCAATGAGATCTTTCCAATGGTAAATTTTTTAAGAATACATATCATTTTAGTTAAACTTAATAGAGTTGAATTAGAAAAAAAAAATTAAACATTGATTTGACAATAACTAAGAAAAAAAAAGTGTTTTGTGTTAAGGAACAGTGTTCGCCAAAGCCAGTGCTATTGTTTCTTAGCACAATTTTTTTTATTAAGAAACACATTTTGAAGCAACATTAGAAAGTTTATTTGATAAACAATAAGCTTTAATTTGGAGTTTGTGGGGTGTTTTGTGCAACATTGGAGATGCTCTTATTACACCAAACTCACTCCAATTTGGAGTTGAATGAAAATCTTTTAGGAATATGCTTACACTAAATTTTTTTCCACTCCAATATTCAACACCAAATTTTACACCAAAAAAAGAATCTTTAAAGAATATTCTCCCATTAAATATTTAAATTATTATAAAAGTTAACTTTATTTTAATCTATAATTAATACACAAATTAAATAAATTGAATATATATATTGATATCATTTTAAAAATCTTGTTGAGATCTTTCAAACGATATATTTTTTGAGAATACTTATTATTTTAATTAAATATAAAATAGTTTAAATTAAGAATTTCTTAAAACAATAAAAGATGATGCGACTGTTAAGGAAGGAATAAAAAAATAAAAAAATAAAAAAAAAATAAAAAAAAATTAAAAAAAAAGTGGCTTGAAGGTGTGCATAGTTTGCACCAAATCTGATGCATTATTACGCATGATCAGAGCACTCCTTTTTGAACAACATATGTTGTCTTAAAGTTTGATGCAATGTTTGACATGTAGTTGGAGTTATTGACGTATGGTTAGAGTTGTTCTCAACTCCAACCATACATCAAATATTGTACTAAATTTTAAGATAACACATACCATTCAAAAAGGAACGCTCCAACCATACACCAAATTCTATATTCCCCCCAAAAAAAAAATTTGTGTGGTGCAAGTAGTGCACCAGATTTGACGCAAACTGTTCATAGCACCAAATCAAGGTTTTAATTTTTTAATTTAACACACCTATACTTGATTCCAACAATGGAATGATAGATCTTTAAAATAACATCAATATTGATATACATATTTATTTTATTTTATTTTATTTTATTTACATAAGTTAACTAATAAAAATTAATTAATAGAAATTAATTAGTATTGTATAAATATATATTGGAAAAATATTCTTTAAATATGTTTTTTTGTACAACATTTGGCATGAAACATTAAAGTATGAAAAAAAAGTTAGTATAAACATATTCCTAAAAGGTTCCCTTTTAAATTTAAATTGGAGCAGAGTTTGATATATTACATTGGAGTTGCTCTAAATATGCTATTTTGGTGCATTTTTACTGCAAAATGGTGTCAAATTTGATGGTGCACATTGAGGATGCTCTTAAATGCAATATGAGAAATGAGTGGTAGGGCAGAGTCTGGTACAAACTATGAGTGCTGACTCTGCCCAACAAAAGCTCAATCTCAAACGTGAAGAGAAGACTCTAGCTAAACGGCTAAGCTTATGTTGAGTGATAAATAAAAATAAAAATATGTACATGTAAGGTTGTAAGGTTGTAAGGTTAAAGTAAAGCTGCCTAGCTGCAATGCAGACAATTACTTTATTGGCAAAAATGCTAGGCCAATAAATAAACCTCACAGACCTCACAAACATTTTTTATTTTTAAAACTTCCATCATTTAGCATAATTTCAATTGTTGGATACATCCAACAACCTTAGAATTCATATCTAGATGTAACAAGAAATATGGATGTCCCAACTTATGATACAAAACTATTGATTACATAGATATTACGAGGACACAGACTCGAATAAATAGCAACATTAGGTCCTTCACCATCGAATTAGTAAGTTTTAATTTGCTTAAAATAATTCTTGTACCAAAACAATATACCAACCAACTTTTGATATCAGTATAATCCATCATTTGATTCCAATCGCTCTTGAGAAATGGAAATAACTTCTATTTGTAAAGTAACAATGCCTTCACAAATGAAATTTTGCAAAGAATATCACCACATATATACAAATAGAAAGGGTTCTTTTTTAACCAAATAGATGTACTACTGATCCACTCCTAACCTAGCCTTTATTTAACATATACTTCATAGAGAAATGTTTTAATGGGACGGACGTACCACGTCATCCGTACGCCCGTTCAAAACAACCCTGTCACATATAAATTTAATTATTTCAAAATAAAAAAATTTGTGGCAAAATTTTATTGGAAGAGTGTATGAATAACATGGTACGCCCGTCCCATTCAAGTTTTCCCCATCTTCAAATGCAAACAGACTATATTTCACTCAGCATAATATAAACTTGGAACACAATTGCAAGGAAAAAAAGCACTTCATTTCACGTCATGAAATAGTTAACACTGCCAAAACATAGATATATAGTCTCAAGTATCACACAAACATGAGTTTCAACAAAATGGTTCTCTATATAGCAGCGTAGTAAGGGCATCTCCAACTAACACACCAAACACACCAAATATATTTAGTGTAACTACAGTTACACACCAAAAAAACCCTTCCAACTAACACACCATACACACAGAACTATAGCTATATTAAATATATTTGGTGTGTTTGGTGTGTTAGTTAGAAAGGATTTTTTAATGTGTTTGGTTTGTTAATTGAAGATGTATAAATTTAGTGAGCATCGTAGCTACACCAAATCACTTTTTTTTTTTTTGTTAATTGTGACATCAACAATTATTATTTATTAAAATTATTAATTTAACCTTTCATATTTAATTAAAATAATATATATTCCATAAAAATATACTATTAAAAAGATCTGGTTGAAATCATTAAAATGATATAAATATTGATATAAATATTAATTATTAATTAATAAATTTAACCAATATAGTAATTTTTTTTACATTATTTGAGTAATTATTTAAGAATAATATTGTTGTGTTAAAAAAAAATTAGTAATTATTATATAAGTTAATTAATAAAAATTAATTAGTATTATATAAATATGTATTGAAAGAATATTATTTAAAGAAACTCGATTCTTTTGATTTAAAATTGGTATGGATAGATTGGAATTAAAAAAAAAAAAAAAAATTTGGTGTAAGAAATATGCTCTTTTTGTGACAAATTGGTATAATATTTGGTGTATTGGGTTGGAGATGTTCTAACATCCATGTATGTATCAAAGCATATAACAAGTCTGACTGTTCATGTATAAAAGAGTACAAGTGACAGAAAAAATACATGATTGGAAAGCTAACATTAGTTCAGATTTGTGAATCGCAATCAATAACATTACACAACAAATTTTATTAAGAGACACATGATATTCTTAACCCAATAAAAAAGTTGTTTCAACCAAATAAAAATAGTTCAATCGATTTATGCATTCAAGTATAACAAGAGAACAAGAAACAATAAAAAAGGTTGAACACAGAACAATCTTACCAAAATCCCCACTAGAGGTTGAGAGATCTGCTTTCTTTTGTTTTGAGCAACCCAGAAATCCTCCGAACCAACTTCGCGAACTTGAATTTGAAACTAATAAGAGGTTAGGAAGAGGAAGGAAGAGCTTGAAATCAACGGTATGGGAGGTGTTGGAAAGAACTTTTATACCTGACTTATATATGAAATATAAAATAAATAAAAAATAAAAAATAAAAAAAGGTTTTGGTTCTGTCCAATCCTCCCACACCCCTGACTTCCAGCAACTCTCTCCTTTTCCCACACTCTCTTGCTTTGCTCAAACACTGTTATTTTGTTGTTCTATTTAAACAATTCACAGAGAACAAACTTACCAGTAACCCCACAAGAGTATTGAGATTTGTAGTAAAATTAATTAAAAGAAGTTAAGAAGAGGAAGTAGTAGATGGAAATCAACGGTATGGGGGGTGTTGGGAAAAACTTATTACCCTCATCAACAGATCAAAGGATAGTCTTGCCCAATCCCTCCATACCCAAAACTTCCACCAACCCTCTTTCCTCTTCACTGCCTCTCTCTCAACTGCCTGCTTTAGCTTGCTCAAAACACTCTTATTTATAAATAGAAGATGAGGAGAAACTGTGAAAGGGTTGGTGGTATGGTAGTGTGAAACTGAAACCGTCTTTGGAAAATAACCATTTTTTTTTTAAGAGCGCTAAATTTACTCTCTCAACCCACTGTCTCAATCCACTCTCTCTTCTTTGTTGGACACGTGTTAATATTTTACTTTTTGACATGAAAGTTGAACCATAATAAATGGTTTGTCTCCTCATATTATTTATGACTCAAATAAAATACAATAAATATTGTCCACGTGTCAACATAAGAACAGAGAGTATATTGAGAGAATAGGTTGAGAGAGTGAATTTATCACTTCTCTTTTTTTTTTCACCAAAATAATAATAATGATGTATATATCTCAACTTGTGTTTATCTGACACGTCCATACATCATTATTAAATATTAACTAGGGGTAATTGGGTAAACACACTGAACTCCCCTGAAATTTAACTTAAATGTAGTTTGAGATAAGTATGAATTTTTATTTTTTTTGAAAGGAGATCAAGTATGAATTTATCTACTCCAACTTTCTCCACTTTTAAAATTGAACAAATAAAAATATCATATTACACTTAGTTATTAAAATTTAAAAATAAAGATAATTTTTTTTATTAAAAAAATCAATAAAAGCTAATATAAATAATTTAAAATTTAGAAACAATTAATTATTTCTATATTTAAAAAAAACAGTAAAAAAAATTAATTCAAAAATAAAGATGTTTTAAAAATTAAATTTTTAAAGGAGGATAATTTAAATTTTTAAAAATAGTTTTTATTATTTTCATTAAAAAAAATTTAATTTTTATTCCAATTATCTTTAATTAATTTAATTTAATTATTTTTAAATTTTAATAATTAAAGATAATTTGATATTTTATTTAATTCAATTTAAAGAGTACACGATATAATATATACTTGCTCTAGACTTGAGGCGAGGTCTTACCCATATTAATTATTACTTTGTCACTTGTTCATTGTATTCGTACTAATAAATAACAAGTGATATATATATATATATATATATTTAAATATTATAAGAAATAGGGTAATTATCATTCTTGCCCCTATAGTTTTTCGTATTCTCCATTTTCCCCCCTATAATTTCAAAATTCTCTAATTTCCCCCCTCCCATGCCTATTTTTATAAGATGAAATTGGTTGTATTTGTACATGGGAGGGGGGAATTTAGAGAATTTTGAAACTAGAAGGGGAAAATTAAGAATATAGCAAACTATAGGGGCGAGAATAATAATTTCCCTAAGAAATATTATAATAGGATTTTCGGATATCCACTTGATAACGAGAGAGAGAGAACTATTTTTACATAATCTAAAAAGAAAACTCTCTATATATATTTATAAAATATGTACGTGGGATTTAAACCCTTCTATATTATAGAAGGGAGGTATACTGTCTGCTTTTTTAAGAGGTGAGGTGTGCGATACTAACAACTTATAGCATCTCCAATGCAAGTATGGCTTGTGAAAAAAAAAGATGTCACATAGGATAAACAGACGTTATGTTAATAATTGTGTCTCCAATGCAACCGTGCATATTCAACCTCAAGCTGACGTGGCAAAAAAAATATTAGACATTGTCAACATGACCGTCCACTTTCAGACGGTCTATTGCACAGCTATTTTTTAGGTTGACTCAGCAAACATTTAAAACTGACATTAATTTTTCATATATTTTTGGTAAGAAGAGCATCTCCAATGCAAAAGTGGCTTGCATACCAATAATTGTTGATATGGCAACAATGTCAAGGGACTTGCTTCTTATGTGACATAAAAATAGACTTGATAGACAATCAATTCAAAATTTGGTCTCCAATGCTTCCATCTAAAACACAATGTTTTTAATGACATGTCCATCTTTTTTTTCCTGTTTTTTTATTTTATTTTATTTTCTTACCAAAAATATATGAAAAATTAATGTCAGTTTTAAATGTTTGCTGAGTCAACATAAAAAATAGCTGTGTAACAGACCGTCTGAAAATGGACGGTCATGTTGACAATGTCTAATACTTTTTTTGCTACGTCAGTTTGAGGTTGAATATGCACGGTTGCATTGGAGACACAATTGTTAATATAACGTCTATTTATCCTACGTGGTATCTCTTTTTTTACAAGTCACACTTGCATTGAAGATGCCCTTATTTGTCAATATAAAAGAACTTTAAAAAAAAATAATAAAAATAACTATTGTTTAATATAGGATAGATAGATCATGTCAGAGTTTGAAGAGGAAAACGCGTAGGCAGCACATGGAAAGCAGGTGGTGGGTGGGAATCTAAGAAAGATTGTGAAGGACGAAGCAACGGACAAGTTGCTCTGCCTTTTCTCGTCTTTTGATACGTGTGAAATGGACAAATTTTGATGCTTTCCTTTTGAATACGTAAAGAATTTAATTTGGGTCCCCACACCAAAGACTTTGCTGTTCCAGTAACAGTAAATGCACGCGGCTTGCGAATTCTTTTAAATGAAAAAGATGAAAACTTTTTTAAAAAATAGTAGAAAAATATTTTATGTACGAACCAATCGGTACTCAAAGATTATTCATTTCAAAATAGATTATTTACAGGTGAATAATAAGAAGGATATGAAAGTTGTTTAGATAACCTTTAAAATAATAACACCTTTGAGCCAGGGACATACCTATGCGGGGGTTAGGATGGGCTCTGGCCCCTTAAAAAAAAAATTAGATTAGTAAAAAAAAAAAAAATTAGGTTAATTAAATAATTACTTTTAATTTCTAATTAGAGTAAAACATATAATATTCCTTTTTTTTTTTCTTTTTTCTATAATAACAATTATTTCTCCCTATTCTTTAAAATTGATTCAATATATTTATCAACATCAACATTTAGATATGTTTGAGTGAATATTATGGTTTTAAATATTTTATTTTGTTACTTTATAAAAATATTTTTTATTTTGTTTAGAAATTTTAGAGTTATTTTTAAATATAGATAATGAAATTTTAAGAGTAATCCAATTTAAATTTATAAAGTAACAATGTTATTAAATGAATTTCATTAAATTTCTCAAAACATTATATTAGTATATTTAGAATGAATCAAACTAATATAAGAATATTGTATAATTTAATTAGTGTTCCCATTTGAATTTCATGTTTCTCTTATAATTTAATTTGATTTTTTAGGAATAAAATAAAATTTTGTAAAGTATTTATTTAGAATATACATTTTACAGGGACATCTCACTATGTCCTCCTAATCAGGTGATGTCAATGTTCAGTTGAAAAAAAAAAAAAAAAAAATCTATCTTACCCTAATCTTCATATTGCTTACGTCCCTGCTTTAAGCTAGAGCGGACCCACGAAAGGGCTGTCCCGAGCCATAGATGATAACACAACTTCATATATACTTACAGAAAAAAAAATATTAATGATCATTTTATGTTTTCTTTTTAAATGATAATTGAAATTTTTTTAAAAGTATCGATTTATATCATTCATGTGCAGCTGACTTACAATTTTTTTTATTTTTTATTTTTGCAATTTTTATGTTTAACCTGTAATTGATATCATTAATCTTATTAAATTATGTTAAATGATTTGTTTTACTTGTAATTCATGATTGACGAGCAAATCATTTTTAACATCATTTGTATTGAAGCGAAGATATATATATACACATACAAACTTAACTGATAATCCAAGCGAAGATATTAAAAATAATTTTTTTTTTTAAAAAAAAAAAAAACGTTGAAACTAATATTTTAAATTTTACACAAAATATAACTGAAACTATATATATTATTGAGGATCCGGCCAGTTAAAAATAGTCGCGCATTTAAACACAAAAAAGTCACTAAAAGAGATACATACAATCACGACTATTTAAAATCTAAAGCTAGCTAGTTATTCTTCAAATAGGTGCCACATAGCGGTGCGCGTCGCTGCTACTGATGATCAATATTCCACATGCAAAGCAAACACACAATAAATTAAATAATCAGAAGCCACTTTACAAAAAAAATGAACTCATGATCAAGAACAATCTTAATTAAGGCTTAATAATTAATTAAAAAAGAAGTAATGATCGAAATAGAAAGAGCAGCAACCTTACCAAAAATATGATTCATTGTTCAGTGACTGAACAAGATCTGAAATTGCTGAGAAGAAGTGTGTACGTAGGATATGATCATGATTGGCATATGCATGCTTTCATTTCTTGCCAAACTCATCTCCATGCATTTCCAACGCATTAACTTTCTCCTCCACCATATCTTCTTTTCTTCTTCTTCTTCTCTGTCTTGTTTTCTTGTTATGGGCACAAGAGAAGAGTGGAGTGAGCAAAAATAATAAGGCTTCCATGAGAAAAAGAAGTTTCTGATTTTGTTGAGGACAGATGTCGGATGGTGCTATTTTTAGGAATAAATATGATAAAGTGAAAGATATTGATCAAGTCGAGTCGTCACTAAGTAACCTAAGTCTTAAGTAACCTCACAACAATATTAGATAATACCAGAGGAATTTGACCTTATCTATCTATCTATGTAATCAAGACACCAACATTTATTTTTTATTTTATTTTTAATTTTCTTTATATCTCATTACTTAAAGAAAATGAGACTAAAATGCTTTGGGATGTACCGAAGGATAAAAGTAATAATTTAATTTTTAATTTTTTTTAAAAGCTCCAACATTTTTTTTTATTTTTCAAACACTTTTGTGTTATTTATTAACCAATAATATAGCAATTTAAAGGCAAACCGAGATTAGTCAATTTTGGTGGTTTGCCCTCTCACACCTATACTTCTAAAAAAAAAGCCAATATTATAGATACTTCTCGTTAAGGTTGTGAGTTTATTGAGTTGTGTTCCTCTTTGCCAATTCTTTAATTATTATTTTTTTAAATGTAAAAAGCAGCCGGGCAAAATATATAATCTTGGTTCAGCCCATTTTTATTTAATTACTGTTTTAAAAATATTTATAAATAAACTTTAATGTATAATAAAATAAAACTATTAATTCATTGCTGATGCTACAATTCACAAATGCACTTGAATTGTAATTTCAAGAAGAAATCCACTGCAAAAAATTATTAAAAAAAAAATCATTTGCTAATTGCAGTACATGCAATTAAGTCAATAACAGCTACTCTTCAAAAACTGCCGTGCAATTTTCTTATTTGATCTCAACTCTAGAAATAGAAAAAATAAAAATAAAAATTCATCCAACAATCATTTTTTATTTATTTTAAATTTAAAAGGAAATAAATCCAGCTAATTTATTAATACTGATCAGCCATTACAGATAATCATTTTCTTTTTCAAGTACAAAGAAACCTGCACCAATTTTTTTACAGACAAATTTTTTAAAGTAAAATATATAATATTTAAATTATATTTAGGTCAAGTAAGATTATTATTCTAAATAACATAAACTTATATTCTTGATTGAAATTTAAAATATTTATTTTAATATTTAAATAATTAAGTACTTTTTTAAGAAATTAAGCATTTTGTTTATGTTAACAATTAAATAAATTACATTAATTATTGTTTTTAAATAGAACACCTACCTTTGACACTATACGTTACCCCACTAAAATAATTTAAATAGAAATTAAGCATTTTGTTTATGTAATATTTAAATATTTTTCTTAAAATAATTTAAAATTTGATTTTATCCAAATCTCAATCAACATACGTTACCCCACTAAAATTTCAATCACAAGTCCCAAATCTTATCTCATCTCACAAATCTCAATCCCAAACCTTATCTCATCGCATCCACCATAAAGTCAACAAAAAGTTTTTCTTCAACCAGAAACCAACCGTAGATCAACTTCATCTAAAAGCAAACTGAATCTAAAAATTTCATCAAATCACCGTAGATTGGTCTAATTATCATACATCATGAACTTTTTTCAACTCTAAAATAATAAAAAATTCAATATACAGCACATATAAAAATATACAACACAAGAAGACATCAAGAAATCAAAAACAATTGAAAAAAAAAAAAACATAAAGTACTTCTATTTTCCAAGCTCGATCTTCTGTTTGATCTGTTTTCTGCACAATTAAGCAACCTTAAAACAGCTTACAAACTTCGTCGTAAACACAACAAAAAATTCAAGTTCTTGTTATTAATGAAATATTAGCAGTAAAAATAAAAATAAAAATTGAAAAGAACACCTACCTTTGCTCTTACCATAAAATAATAGGAAAAAACAGATCCTGTCACTTGAGATTGTGAGAGAAACAAATGGAGAGGAAGGAACTGTAGGAAATCAACGGCATGGGTGGAATTGGCAACAAAAAAAATATAAAATAAATAAAATAAAAAAGACTTTTTTGTTTAATTGTTTTTTTTTTTTTTTTTTATTGCACAACCCACCCATCTCCGGTGACTTCCTCCAGCACAAACTTACTCTCCTACTTTTCTCTGTATTTTCTTCTTCTTCTTCTTCTGTGAACTGTGATAGAAAATAAGCCAATAAGCCAATAAGGGTGTGTGTGTGTATGTGATTAAATAAGCAAGTAAACCGACAAAGGGAAAATGGATTTTTAATAATTTATGGAGCAGATGGCAGGCATGTCACTCACGACTCATAGGTGGGTCGTGCTTATGTTTTTATGGAAAATGTGAAAGTTATTTCGGTAGGTAGTGAAAGTGAGTAGAGAGAGACAGTACGGGGGACAAACTTAAATTATTGACACTAGAATTGATACCATAAAATATGCTTTCGATATTTTCAAAGCTCACCTCACATTTTCATTTTCTAGGGTTTTAGAAAAACAAGAATCATATGAAAACACCGTTAAAAAAAAGAAAAAAAAAAAAAAGTCAGATTATATTTACTGTTTGGTTTTGTATTTATTGCCATTAAAGATAAACACTATACAAAAAGAAAATTACATATCGTATTTATTATTTTTATTCATAATAAATATATATACGTGATAATTAATACAGTTTAACTTTCCGTATTTTATCGATTAACACCGATCATCATAAATTTCAAAATACAAATAATATCTTTGACTATTATTAATGTTAACCATTTAATGAATAACGGTTCTACTACCATTAATGATAATAATTGACCGTTATATTTATTTATTATTAATATAATGTAAATGGATTAAAATTTGACATAAATATAATTACCCTTAATTAAAATTAAAAACAATAATATTACTTTATCAAAATTTGGTATCCAAATCTGGTGTATAAATAATGTATCGACATTATAATTTTTTCATTTAAATTATATTAGATTTGCATGATTTAAATAAATAGATTATTTAATTTAATATTATATTTGCATGATTTAAATGAATGGATTCGAGTATTACCATATCATTTGGACACCTAATTTAGACAAAGTAGCATTACTCAATTAAAAAATGATGATAATCTTTGTTATAAAAAAAAAAATTAAATTAATTTTAAAACGAAAAAAAAAAAAAACTATTTTTGAAATTCATTTTTAAATAATTGTTTTAACTATTTTTAAAGATTAGTTATTAAGAAAATAAGGACGATTACCAAATTGATCCTAGACCTTTTTTTGAAATTCCAAATTTTATATTTGAAAACCATCAAACAAAAAAGAAATTATTTAAAAATTAAGATAAATTAAAAAATTAAATCATTTTATTTACATTAAAAATAGTAAAAAAAAATTAAATTTAAAATAAAGATAATTTATAATTTTAAAAATAATTTTTTGTTTTCATTTATATTCCATTGAAATGATTATCTTCAATTGATTTAATTTAATTGTTTTTTATTATCTTCAATTTTAAATTTTATTAATTATGGATAATTTGGTCTTTTAATTAGTTCAATTTTAAAAACAAGGGAAGTCTTAGTAGATAAATGCATAACTACTTTCTAGCTGCATTTAAGCCAAACTTCAGGAGACTATTTACCTCTAATTTTTATGAATGATATAATAATTATCATTTTGATTTCATAATTATTTTATTTATCAGCGTTAAAAGGACGGCTGACAGAACATTTTGGTGACGAAATATTTTTCCTAGATCATGTTTCTATTTGTTATAGGAAAGGAATATTTTTATGATAGTTGTTCAAGAATTATGTACTAGACTACTAGGGAATGCATCCTAATAGAATTTGTTCATTGAATCCCAAAGGTATATAGAGGGCGCTACTGTTGACCTTAGAGCTTGTTCGGTTGGGGAAAGACCTCTATTTGTAAAATGTCTACTTATAGTAGATCCTATATATAGTTGTTTGGTTTGTAGATTTTTTTTTCCCTATTTAGAGAACCTTCTCCCTATGAGCTTTTACCTAGTAGAGGTTTAAACTCTATTAGTCTCTATTGAATTTAAAATAGACAATCTCAAAAGTCCAACCAAACAACTCTAAAAAACTCAAATAAAGTTTTGTATAGCTTTTGAGGTAATGGAAAAGCCATCCAAACAAACACTTAATTTGTTTTAGGACACTGTCCTAAAATCGCGAATTATATCCTTATGGACAGTGCATTATGCATGCCTTAAGTCTTTTACCACATCTCCATCAACATTTTACATTTACAAAAGTTTCAAACACACTAAAAGACTATTCAATAATGTTTTCTATTTTTGTTTGAGAAAATTGCTAAATGTAGCCAAATAGATTATGGGAAAATTATTTTTAGTTTTGTTTCATATTTTAATAGTTTATAACCATTTTACAATAAATTCTTTCAATCCCTAGCCAAAATTACAAATATACCTCAGCCAATTAATTTTTTAATTTTTTTAAATTTTTTCCTATAAATCTTCTTCTCTTCCACGACATCTCTTCTTATCTTCTTGCTTTCTTTCTTTCTTTTCTTCTTCCATTTTCAACTTCAACAAAGCTTTGATTCTAACTTTTATAAAATATTTTGTTCTAGAAACTGATATAATCAAGTAAACTTGGTTATGGTTTTGAGTTAAAGATTTGAGTGAGATTGCTTGGGGAAGTTTTTGGAGAAAATCAATTGGATTAGCTCTTGTGGTTAATGTGTGTAAAATCTTTAAGTTTTTGCATTATTATTATTATTATTATATCATTATAGTTTATATTACATGGGTTTTGTGTTATTGCAAAATGTTGGGTTGAATTTGGCAAGATCCATGAATTTTTCTATGAGTTGGAAATTTCTAGAAGGTTTCACGAAACTAAATTGTGAAACCTTGGTAAAAATGGAAACCTTGGTAAAAATGGAAACCCTGGTAATATCGTGAAACCTGAGACTTTTACATAGAAAACGTGAAACCTTTGACTTTTTCACTATGAAACCTTAGACCTTTTCCTAGGATTTTGGCTAGAAAAAGTGAAACATTATACTTCTCCCATTAAATAAAAATAAAAAAATAAATAAAAAAAACGGTTTCACAATTTTTGGAAAAAAGTCTAAGGTTTCATGATTTTTGGAAAAAAAATCTAAGGTTTCACAATTTAGTTTTGTGAAACCTTCTGGAAATTTCCAACTCTAAGAAAAATTCATGGATCTTGTCAAATCCAACCCAAATTTTTGCAATAACACAAAACCCATGTAATATTAACTATAATGATAAAAACAATAATGCAAAAATTTAAAGATTTTACACACATTAACCACTTCAAGACCTAATCCAATTGATTTTCACAAAAAAAAAAAAAAAACCTCCCCAAATAATCTCCCTTAAATCTTTAACTCAAAACCATAACCAAGTTTACTTGATGATCTCAGTTTCTAGAACAAAATATTTATAAAATTCGGAAGCAAAGCTTTGTTGAAGTTGAAAATGGAAGAAGAAGAGAAAGAAGAAAGGAGGAGGAGAAGAGATGTCGTGGAAGAGAAGAAGAGTAAAGGGAAAGGTTTTTTATTTTATTTTATTTTTAATGGCTGCTTTTATATAAGGGCATTACGGTAACTTGAATCAAGCATATGCATTAAGTATATATTTAAGATTTTAGTAACAAACAAAAACATACTAGATTCACAAGATATGATCAATCAAAGTTCTAGCAAATATTTAGAGCACCACGCAATAATCAGTTAAATCCTAATTAGCTCTAAATACAAAATCAAACGTGCTAAACCTAGATTTGTTCAACTAATGAGTCCTAGCACATGATAAGGTTATTGATCATGAAAATAAAGTCAATCAAAGAACAAATAGTCCTAGATAATAAGCTAATCACAATACAACTCAAAAGCATGTGAGAAAATAGGTTTAAGAAAAACCTAACTCACATTCAAATTTCTAATTAAGCACAATTAGCTTTCAATTGAAGTTCTACTTCTCAATAGCATTTGTTCAAGTAAAAAACACATGTAGAGGAAGGAAACCCAAGGTAATTGAAGACTTTAAAGATCAAAACATAAAGAATAGATCAATACCTTGGAAATTCATGCAATCCTGAATTATGGTGTAGAACTACCATAAAACTTGAACAAAAGACTTCAAATTTACTAGGAGAAGATAGAGAACTCTAATACGAAGATTCTTTAACTTGAATCACTCAAATCGGACAAGAAATGAGAGATATATGGTGTTTGGAAGTTGGGAAATGTAGAGAGAAAATTCTTCTCTTCTTTAAATGAAAATGGGAGGGAAAATAGATATTTAAAGAGAGGGAAAATGAAGCAATTGAGGCACCAATCAAGGGCTACCACCTCAACATTCCCATGGAGGTGTGTGAGCCTCATGGGGGCAGATGGCATCCTTTCCTGTGAGGCTCACGCGCCTTCACAGGAATGGGTGCAAATGGCCTTTGGTCATTCTTCTCTTCCCTCGTGCTCCTCTCGTGTTCTTCAACCGTATTTCGGCCTCCGAACTTCGAATTTAAATATGTTTTTGGATTATGAATCGAGACTCCCTCACGCACATGGACATCAACAAAACTTTCACAAAAAGATATGGAAATCAACTTGATAAACGAAGACGAAAACCATATATGATGTACGAAAAGTTTCATAACTTTCAACTCTGAACTCGAAAACCAATGAATGAGTAACTTAAATGACTAGAACTCAATAAGGAATAATATGAGAATATATTCAAGTCTCATATCACAAAAACACAAAGAAACTAACACACGAACACACAAGTATGCTATTACCTAGATATAGTCCTAGAACATGCATCTTATAAAATTTATCAATTTAAATTTAATGCATGTGCATACAATGATAAGTGTGTGTATGTATGTGTTATACCAATTGAGTACAACAATACAGGGACACATATGGATGCAAAGTGTGGGTGTGTGTGCTAGGTACCAATCCGATCCCAAGGAGTCTTATCTCTCTTCTGTCAAGAGAATCATTCGATATGTGAATGGCACTTCTAACTATGGGATTTGGTACTCGTTTGACACTAATGCTAGTCTTGTAGGCTTTAGTGATGCGGATTGGGCGGGAAATTGTGATGATAGGAAAAGCACATCGGGCGGTTGCTTTTTCCTTGGAAACAATCTTGTTTCTTGGTTTTGCAAGAAGCAAAACTCAATTTCCTTGTCCACGGCGGAGGCCGAATACATAGCCGCGGGGAGTGGATGCACACAACTCCTATGGATGAAGCAAATGCTAGTAGACTACGGATTCAACCAAGGTACTCTCACTCTCTTTTGTGATAACATGAGTGCGATTAATATTTCTAAGAATCCGGTTCAACACTCTAGAACTAATCATATTGACATCCGCCATCATTTCATTAGAGAACTAGTTGAGAATAAATGCATTGTACTTGAGCATGTAGGTATAAATGATCAACTAGCGGACTTGTTTACAAAACCTCTAGATGCTACTCGATTTAAAACTCTTAGTAGATCTATTGGGATATGTCTTGTGGAGTAATGGGTATTTGTGATTGACCCCATAAGGGGAACTCAAGTAAAGAGAGCTTTTTGTATATTTGATGCATGCAAAATATTTGAAAGATCTTGTGCTTCTCTTTTAATTGCTTGAAGTAAGCTTGGTTAGATATATGTATATATGCTTTTATCTCAATAAGTGTGAACCTTGATTTGTTTTCAATCCATGTCATATTTATGTTCAAACATGCATTTTTGGACTAGAAAATTTACATAGGAAGTATGTGTAGGGAAAAATATACCGTAAAAGTACACGCAGCGGAAGCGAGACTAAAAAAATAGTTTAGTAGCTTTTAAAATTTTTTCCTTTTATGAACCTTAAACCCTTTTAATCAATTAAAGATATATAGTATATAACAAAAGAAGAATACCTTTTGTCGCGTGATCCGATTGACTTACGTCGATGGTAATCCGCAAGATCTTCAATCCTAGCACGAACGTGGATCACCTAGGAGCGTGGTCTCCCTTTTCTTTGAATTGCAAGCCTGTGATTGGATAAAACAAACTTTTCTCTTTTCGTTAGTCACAAAAACAATCAAAAGAAACCTAAGATTATTACGGTCACTTTTGAGTTTTCAATCTTATGATCGAAACTCGCGTGAACCTTGATCGATGTAGTATACACAAGCTTATTGATGAATAAGCAAATAGTATACCATCAAAGAATAATCTATGTCTCTTTTTTGTCTTAGTAGAATAAAAGCTCTCTATCTATGAGTTGAGAAGAAGAAGAAAATAAAAATTCTGCACACCCAAACCCCAATGGCCGAAAATTATAAGACCACTTATATATGTGGCAAAATTTCTTTCTTCCTTTTTACTAGGGTGGCCGAATTCTCTAGCCAAAAGGGATTAGGGTTGCCGCAATCCTCAAACAAAAAGGAGTTTGTATTGCACCCTAATTCCTATTTAGTTTAAGACTTCCAAACCCTAATCAAACTCATAAATCTTTTATTCTTTTATTTGACTAAAATAAAAAGACTTCTTATTTGATTAAATAAATAAAATTAATTATTTATTTCCTTGTCAAACAAGTCTTTCAATTTAAGTATACTACTACCAATAGTATACCAATAGGAATCATATTTCCTAATTAGAAAAGATTTATTTCTTAATTAAACAATTAATTAATAAATTAATTAATTCTTATTTAATTAAACAATGAAAACAAAATAATATTTAAGGTTAATTAATCACCTTGCCGCCCCATATAAAAATATTGGGCCAAATATTATTTTCTTATTTCATTTAATCCATAGGACTTTAAATAAAAAGCCCACATGTGAACTAGACTCATTCTTACTAAAAGAAACAAGCCCACATGTCATCCATTAATATATAAATATAATTGAGCAGCCCATTACATAAATAATGTGCAAATTATATTCTTAATATATTAAATGCAATTCTAGATGGACCCTAAATTGGTCCGGTAGAATATATCAAGTGATCCATGCAAGTCCGTGTGGATTGGGGATCTTGGCGGGCTATCTAAATTTAAGCTTCAATAAACATAACCTAATCACAATCAACAAATGATTCACTTAGGTCCGATCCATTAATTTTAACTCATTCCACTAAAGAGCTAAAATTGAACTCTTAAATAAAGACAGAAAAGGAAGATGTTTCCTCATTCATACCCTAGACAATCATATTGGAGATAGTGTATCCTCGTGATTAATATCAGTAATCGCTAAGAGTTCATAGACCGCCTATAACTCTCCAAGTTACCATATTTACTCATATTACCACGTTTTGAACTTGGATATTTTGACTTGTCCAGAAGCCATGTTTTCAATAGACACTATTGAAAACTCAACGTTGAGATTTAATATCCAATTACCTCAAAACATCCATATGATGATATTATACTCTCATTCGATAAATGGAGCCATGATGTCCATATCTATAAATGAAGTCCTCTATCGATTAACAAATGAATATCACCAAATTATCGAGGATAGACTATGCGATATAATCGTACTCATTGATAACTCAAATGATATCACTTGCAACCATAAGTCCATCATTTATCTCAGGATTAAGATAGACTCTCCGATTGTCCTGATAATGAAATTACTTTTATCTACTGACGGTTATAGATAAAGTATTTCATTGTGATCCAGTTCAATGCACCCAGTGCACTAGATTCTTTTGCTCAAAGACACTCCGATGATTTTAGACTCATCATATCTCATTTGATCTCACTCAAATGCTAGCAAAATAATTCTACAACTTTAACAAGATAAAGGTGCCCAACCTTTAACTTAAGTTGTGAACAATATTCAAGACTAACTAAAGAATTGTGTCTACCACATACATATCCAGATGTACGAACAATTCTTCTTTTCTCATAGTCTTTAGACCTTATGATTATTTACTTTAACAATTATAATATTAAACTATAAATGCTATAAGATTTGTTTAAACCAGAAATCATTTTATTAATATGAAAAATATTGTTAATTACAATATTACACTCTTGCTATTGAGCATAATCCTAACAGTATGATTTGAATGACCTATAGTTTTTTCCATGACATGATGATTCTTAATTGACATGCTAATGACATATGAAAAGCATGAAATTCAATGACATGCTAAATTGAAAAAGCATGAATTGATGATTGCATGTTCTTAAATGCAAAACAATGTGTGAAAAAGCTAGTGAGACTAAAAATGATAAAGGATCATGTATCCATTCAAAGGATATTTCAATCCAAATGTCTCTATTTCTTTATTTGTTGAACATGGCTACTATCATACGGGTTTCATATCCGGAAAAATCAAATAGGGTGCAAAGTCGCTCATGCCATGTTTCGCTTATAAAGTTGGATATAGTGTTTATTAAATTGAAATCAATGAAATCTCTATATCCTTGCTTCTCTCATGACAAATGGTAAAATTGGTTTGAATTCTATTGGAAACCTTTGTTATTTGCTTTGCCAAATACCATTGTATTTTGGACTTGAATGCAACATGTCTTGTTTGCAAAGCATTTTTATTTCACACATTTTCAATAAAATAAATCTCCTTGATTCTCTCCAATTAATTGAGTGCATAAAGTGGCTTATTTGACTATGCATTATCTTATATGCTACTATCTCTCTTTGCTATGAGTGACCCGGTTGGGGACTACTCCTTTGCCTATATCATGACAAAAAGGGGGAGTAAGATGTGGTAAGGGGAGTTGCTAATTGTAGTAGCAAATGTGCATATGGGGAGTTTATGGTTTGAGGGGGGGGTAACCCTTTGAGGGGGAGCATTGCATATTCATACGTTGCATTGGGCTTAATTTACTTAAATGCAAATGCTTGATTATTTTCACTTGATCATCTCACATACACTTGCTTTGGAAAGTGTAATTTTTTTATTTTTATTTTTTGTTTTGAAGGGTTGATAAGTCTACAAGAGATTGAAGGCTTGAAGATGTTTATTTTTTTTTATCTCTTTGTAATGTAGATTATCATTGATATCCTGTAGTTTATATTTTGTTGTGAGGATCAATGTGAGAGGTGGTTTTGTCACGAAATAGCCAAAGGGGGAGATTGTAAGGATTCTCATATTGATTGGCTTATTTCGTAGACAAACCACATGTTGGGGTTTGACTTGTAAGGGTAGTTTTAGGTGTTTAAGGATCAAGCTTATTGCCCTCAAGACCTCAAGGTGACAAGTACGCTAAAGGTATATCTCTTGTGCTTAGTTTTTCATTGAAGAGATTTAGTTGCACATACTCACTTTGCATATTTTAATATGTGTGCATTCTCTTCACATGTCACTTTCACACATGCACTTTTATGTATCGTATCTTGTTGTGTGTTTGTGTCTTATAATTCGTTTTCCATAGATGTTCGGAAACGTCCGCGCTTGCACATAAGTGTGCTTGGTTTTGCGCGAAGACCGCTCTTGGTGATTGCCTTGGCTTTCTCCTTGGATTCACCACTTTTGGTGAATCGGCAGTTTAATCGGTGGCCCTAGCCGCCGAATGAAACCGCCGTTTTGGACCAAAGGTCTCTGGTCTAATTTTGCGGTTATATCAGCGGCCACGACCGTCGATTTGAAACCGCCGTTCATACCTGATGCATTTATTATTCTTGGGTTTTGTTCTACGGTTTCGAAACCGTCGTTTTCTCCCCTGTCCTCTCGGGACTAATTCGGCGGTCATGATAGGCGGCCTGGCCACCGAATGAAACCGTCAATCGTGCGTTTTCAGGGGCAAACTTGTCTTTTCACATGCCCTGTTTTTGATGTCTATAAATATCATGCTTTCTCTTTTCTCTGAGTTAGTTCTTTGACTCCTTAGAACCCTAAAGCAAAAAGAGAAACACTTGAGAGAAAAATCATCAAGAACTCACCTTTAAACACTCAAAGCTTTTCATTTGATTCATCAAGTTCATCTAGGATCATTCTTGCTTAGCTTTGCATCATCACAACTTGCTTGGTAAGATTTTGACTAACTTCATATAATTTTAGTTTCTTTCTTATCAAGAAATCTCTTTACTTACTTGTATGTTTTATGTTCACATGCTAAATACAAGTTAGAGATTGTTTGTGATGAATATGATTGAGTGTTGTATTGTGATAGCTATCTAGGGTTTGTTTATTCTTGAATAGCTAAGCTTTATGATATGTCATTTAGCTTTTGATATCTAGGATTGATTTCTTTGATATATCATCATCCTAGATAAGTATATAGGGTTGCCGTGCTCTTATTGCATTTTGAGTATTCATATATTCACATAGGCTTGTTATCTCTTCTTTGAGAAGTAAGACTTGTGTAGCTTCCAGGATTAGGTTGTGTAAACAACAAACAATTGGACTAGGTTCACTCATACCGGGATTAGGTAGGTGTGTGATTACTTCCGGGATTAGGTTGTAATCTTTCTCACATTTAGTGGATTCGAGGTTCGAGTGTGGCTCACTTAATAGCCCGTGGTTTTTCCCGTGAGGGTTTCCACGTAAATATCAAGTGTCTTTTAATTTTCCGCACCATATTACACTTGCTATTTTATATTGACTAGTAAAGGGTATTTTCGTAATCTTGCCTATTAACGAAAATTGGGTAAAATCGGATAAAATCTATTCACCCCCCTCTAGATTAATATTGAACACACCGTAATTTGTTTCAGAAAGGAGAGAGAGATTAGACAACTAAAATAGCAACTTGACCAGATGAACAGAGACAAATTACATTCCACTTCAATCTCCACCTTCCACAAACCATATACTCGATCCCTCTTTTCCACATCACCACCATATTCTCCTCATCCACCAGATGATGCTCAATTCTTCAAATCTACTGGAGAGTTATTCAGAAAATATCCTCCTCTGTTTTCACAACCAACTCATTCCAAACAAGAGTCCAAACCATCATCTTCCAGAAAGGACAAGCAACTTTATCTGACCCATATGATCCTTGTTAGGATTATGCTCAATAGCAAGAGTGTAATATTGTAATTAACAATCTTTTTCATATTAATAAAGTGATTTCTGGTTTAAACAAATCTTATAGCATTTATAGTTTAATATTATAATTGTCAAAGTAAATAATCATAAGGTCTAAAGACTATGAGAAAAGAAGAATTGTTCGTACATCTGGATATGTATGTGGTAGACACAATTCTTTAGTTAGTCTTGAATATTGTTCACAACTTAAGTTAAAGGTTGGGCACCTTTATCTTGTTAAAGTTGTAGAATTCTTTTGCTAGCATTTGAGTGGGATCAAATGAGATATGATGAGTCTAAAATCATCGGAGTGTCTTCGAGCAAAAGAATCTAGTGCACTGGGTGCATTGAACTGGATCACAATGAAATACTTTATCTATAATCGTCAGTAGATAAAAGTCATTTCATTATTAGGACAATCGGAGAGTCTATCTTAATCCTGAGATAAATGATAGACTTATGGTTGCAAGTGATATCATTTGAGTTATCAATGAGTACGATTATATCGCATAGTCTATCATCGATAGTTTGGTGATATTCATTTGTTAATCGATAGATGACTTCATTTATAGATATGGACATCGTGGCTCCATTTATCAAATGAGAGTATAATATCATCATATGGATGTTTTGAGGTAATTGGATATTAAATCTCAACGTTGAGTTTTCGATAGTGTCTATTGAAAACATGGCTTCTGGACAAGTCAAAATATCCAAGTTCAAAACGTGGTCATATGAGTAAATATGGTAACTTGGAGAGTTATAGGCGGTCTATGAACTCTTGGCGATTACTGATATTAATCACGAGGATACACTTTCTCCAACATGATTGTCTAGGGTATGAATGAGGAAACATCTTCCTTTTCTGTCTTTATTTAAGAGTTCAATTTTAGCTCTTTAGTGGAATGAGTTAAAATTAATGGATCGGACCTAAGTGAATCATTTGTTGATTGTGATTAGGTTATGTCTATTGAAGCTTAAATTTAGATAGCCCGCCAAGATCCCCAATCCACATGGACTTGCATGGATCACTTGATATATTCTACCGGACCAATTTAAGGGTCCATCTAGAATTGCATTTAATATATTAAGAATATAATTTGCACATTATTTATGTAATGGGCTGCTCAATTATATTTATATATTAATGAATGACATGTGGACTTGTTTCTTTTAGTAAGAATTGGTCTAGTTCACATGTGGGCTTTTTATTTAAAGTCCAATGGATTAAATGAAATAAGAAAATAATATATAGCCCATTTATTTTAAGTGGGGCGGCAAAGGTGAATTAATTAACCTAATATATTATTTTGTTTCATTGTTTAATTAAATAAGAATTATTTAATTTATTAATTAATTGTTTAATTAAGAAACAAATCTTTTCTGATTAGGAAATATGATTCATAAAGGTATACTATTGGTAGTAGTATACTTAAATTAAAAGACTTGTTTGACAAGAAAATAAATAATTAATTTTATTTATTTAATCAAATAAGAAGTCTTTTTATTTAGTCAAATAAAAGAATAAAAGATTTATGAGTTGGATTAGAGTTTGGGAGTCTTAAACTAAATAGGAATTAGGGTGCAATACAAACTCCTTTTTGGCTTGAGTATTGCGGCAACCCTAGTCCTTTTTAGGTTATTATTTTCGGCCACCCTAATAGAAAAAGAGAGAAAGAAAATTTTGCCACCTATATATGTGGACTTATAGAATTCGGCCACTTTAGTTTTTTTGGTGCTTGATTCTATTTTCTTCTTCTTCTCAATTCATAGAAAGATTATATTTATTCTACTAAAAACATAAAAGAGATATAGATTATTCTTTGATGGTATACTATTTGCTTATTCATCAAAAAGCTTGTGTGTACAACATCGATCTTGGTTCACGCGAGTTTCGATCATTAGATTGAGAACTCAAAAGTGACCGGAATAATCTTAGTATTCTTTTGATTGTTTTTGTGACTAACAAAGAAAAGAAAAGTTTGTTTTGTCCATTCACAGGTTTGCAATTCAAAGAAAAGGGAGACCACGCTCCTAGGTGATCCACGTTCGTGCTAGGATTGAAGATCTTGCGGATTACCATCGACGCAAGTCAATCGGATCACGCGACAAAAGGTATTCTTCTTTTGTTAGATAATATATGTGTTTAATTGATTAAAGGGTTTAAGGTTCATAAAAGGAAAAATATTTAAAAGTTACTAAATCTATTTTTAGTCTCGCTTCCGCTGCGTGTACTACGGTATTTTTCCCTATAATCCTGTCTTCTTTACTTCTATACATCGACAATTCTATTCATATAAAGACTCTGATGTTCATTCTCTTCAATCTACACAATTTTCTGATGACACAAACACCCCTCTTGATCCTACAGATGACTTTAAACAAACCCTCATGGCATCGAGAACTGATTCGCAATCGTCCACTGATACATATGAGTCTCCTGACGAATCTTCAAATGTTCCGTATGTTGAAGAACCCACTGATAACCCTCCTCCAGGACAACCTCCACAAGCCAGACCCATCAATGGTCCCTGGTTTACCCTTGATGATACTTTTCCAGATACTTGGAGAAAGAAGATCTTAGAGATGAGCGCTTGGCTTGATCTTTAGTTATCCAAACCAGAGTATGACCTCGAAACAGCCCTTCGTGAGTTCGTGTCTAGGTTTACTGGTTCCTTAAAGGACTAGTACCAAGCCCTTGGCGAATATAGACAACTTCAATTTGTTCGTGCTGAATCAGCATCTCATGCCATGGGACACATATTCAGGGAATTTCTTGGTGATCCCACTCATTTCTTTAAACAGACGAAACAAGAATTCTTCGACATGAAATGTTGTTCCCTGAAGAAGAAGGACATCTAATTTCACTACTCCCGGATGTCGGGAAGATATCATGTACTTGGCGGTATTAATGACCCCAGTCTAAAACATATGTATATCAACTCTCTCCCATCCGAGCTTCAAGATGAACTTCACAGAAAAATAGAATTTTCTGGCAGAGCAATACCAGACATTACTCTTGGTGAAATCCACATGTTCACACTTAGCTCTCTTGAAAAGCTCTGTGCAACTCAAAAGGTCTTTTCTAAGATGATCAGAGAAGAAAAGAAATATAAATCCCAATGCAAGCAACCATCCTTCCAGATCAAGTGTAAATCCATTGATCAATGCACCTGTAAGACCAAAAAGAAACACCATTTCAAATCCTCCAACCGGAAATTCAAAAACAAAAATTTCAACAAGTTCAAATCTTTCAGACGAAAAGCCAGAAGAGGAAGAAACAAATAAACTAAATGTTTCATTTGTGGACAACTTGGACATTATGCAAAACGGTGTCCAAACAAGAAAATCAAATCTGCCAAACTCGTCCAACAAATTGGCCAACTTGCTGATTCCATCCCTTCTGATGCTGATGTTGAATCTATCTTCTCCGAACAAGATGAGGTTACAGAAGATACAGTTTTTGTCATCCAAGACACTGATGCACCAGATACAGACCCCGACACTGGCCATTACTATTCTTCAGATATTGAAGACACCCCAGATGTCTTTCAGGCACAAGCCTCAAATCCATATTCTCCTATTGGGCCTACTGGACCACAAGCTACCATCCAAATTCTTGAAACCAAATTTTCCAAGCCCATCAATGTCATTGCTTATTTTGATACTGGTGCCCACAACACTATAATGAACCCCAAAGTTCTTCCAGCTCATGCGTGGACTCCTCATGTCAGACATTTCAGAGCTGCAGACGACCAGATTTTTGCCACTAATTTGATATCAAAATTCAAAATTGGTATCAAGTTATTCCCATCTTTCACCTATTGGGTCCATGTCATTGGAACTTTACTGCCAGACAAAGATATCCTAATTGGTTGGGATGTCTATAGCAAGTGTGACGCTCTCAGAATCCTTCCTATAGGAATCAGATACAAGAGAGATTTTAAACCTTTCACACCTATTCCAAAGATCTTCCTTTTATCTGAAATTCACCCAACCTTCCAGAATATCCAATGGAAACCAGTACAACAGATTGGGTCTTTTACGGCTTGAGTTTTACGGTGCACATAAAAAGCGCGTCATAAATGTTATCATTCATGACGTGCACACAAATACATGTCGTAATTGTGATGCATAATTTCTCAAAGACGGAACGCATTTGAAGAACGCCGTAAAAAAAAGATTATTTACGGCACGCATATGAAGAACGCCGTAAAAAAAAAAGATTATTTACGGCGTGCATTTGAGGAACGCCGTAAAATAAGATTATTTACGGTGCGCATATGAGGAACGCCGTAAAAAAGAGATTATTTATGGCGTGCATATGAGGAAAGCCATAAAAAAGAGATTATTTACGGTGCACATATGAGGAACGCCGTAAAAAGTGAATGACTATTTACAGCATTAAGTGCAAGTCGTAATTGTGATGCATAATTTCTCAAAGACGGCGCGTATGTGAAGAACGCCGTAAAAAAGAGATTATTTACGGCACGCATATGAGGAACGTCGTAAAAAGTGAATGACTATTTACGGCATTAAGTGCAAGTCGTAATTGTGATGCATAATTTCTCAAAGATGGCGTACACTTGAAGAACGCCGTAAAAAAGAGATTATTTACAGTGTGCATATGAGGAACACCGTAAAAACGATATTATTTATGGCACGCATATGAGGAACACCGTAAAAAAGAGATTATTTACGGCGCGCATTTGAGGAATGCCGTAAAATAGGATTATTTACGGCGCACATATGAGGAACGCCATAAAAAAGAGATTATTTACGGTGTGCATTTGAGGAATGCAATAAAAAAGAGATTATTTATGACATGCATTTAAAGAACACCGTAAAAAAGGATTATTTACTGCTTACCTATTGTGTGCCTTTCACAAAATGATGCAATATATGGATCATTTTGTTCGTCCAAAGTGGTTCTCTATCGTGATGAATTTTGTTTTTCCCAATAAGTTCTTCATAAGGATCAATAACTATTAATCTTGACAGGTTTTCTATTATTTTAAAAAAAGAACCAAACCGTCGAAACCGAAACCGAAACCGTTGGTTTCGAATCGAAAACTGAAACCGTTGGTTCCAAATCAAAAATCGAAACCACCGGTTCGGAATCGAGAACCGGAACCGGAGTCATATCTACTTCCGAGTACGATTAACGATTGACCCTTTGATATGACAATATATGATTTTAACAAAATAGTTTAATTAAATATTATAATAAATATTTTTTAGTATCAATTTGGTTATCATATAAAAATAAAATTTAAATTAGTGGAATCGATCTACAAATAAAACTTTGATTGAAAAATAATCAATAAAATTTTAATAACAAGTAAAGGTTATATATAAAAATTATGCATTTAGTAGCATAATCAAAGTAGAAGCAAGGTGGATAAGGCTTGGCTTGGTTTCCTCATGAGTGCTGAGTTCTACACTCCATGAGAACACCATTTAATTGTGTGTGGGCATGGGTGGGTCACGCTCACGGGTGGGTCGTGGGTCGTGGGTGGGTGGCTATAGGGTCATAAATAATTTTTTTTTTATTACATATTTACGGCGTGTTTAGTACATCGTAAAAAAGAGATCATTCATGACATACAACTGAATGCTATAAAAGGGGTTGTAAAAGGGGTCATTTACTGCATTCTTTACGCGTCGTAAAAAGGGTCATTCACGACATATAGCTGAATGCCGTAAAAGGGGTCATTTACAGCGTTCTTTGCGCATCGTAAAATGGGTCATTCACGACATACAGTTGAATGCCGTAAAAGGGGTCATTTACGGCGTTTTTTAAATGTTATTAACAGCACGTTTTGTACGCCGTAATTGAAGGATATCATTCATGACGTCATCTAATACGGCTTGTAGATGAACGCCGTAAATAGTCATTTACGGTGTTTTTTACGCGCCGTAAAAGACCCAATCTGTTGTAGTGAATTGTTACAATTCTGTGTTGACAGCCACTCTGCCTTCAACCACTCGTTTCCCTTATGGAAGAACCCTGACTTCTTCATATGGCTACCTTTCAAACTTAACGAAGATGTCAATGTTAGGATTATGCTCAATAGCAAGAGTGTAATATTGTACTTGACAATCTTTTCATATTAATAAAGTGATTTCTGTTTGTTAACAAAATCTTATATAGCATTTATTATTATAATTGTCAAAGTAAATAATCATAAGATCAAAAGACTATGAGAAAAGAAGAATTGTTCGTACATCTGGATATGTATGAGGTAGACACAATTCTTTAGTTAGTCTTGAATAACGTTCACAACTTAAGTTAGAGGTTGGGCACCTTTATCTTGTTAAAGTTGTAGAATTCTTTTACTAGCATTTGAGTATGATCAAATGTGTTATGATGAGTCTAAAATCATCGAAGGGTCTTCGAGTAAAAGAATTTAGTGCACTGGGTGCATTGAACTGGATCACAATGAAATACTTTTTTCTAGAACCGTCAATAGATAAAAGTCTTTTCATTATCAGGACAATCGGAGAGTCTATCTTAATCTTGAGATAAATGATGGACTTATGGTTGCAAGTGTTATCATTTGAGCTATTAATGAGTACGATTATATAGCATAGTCTATCCTCGATAGTTTGGTGGTATTCATTTGTTAATCGATAGAGGACTTCATTTATAGATATGGACATCGTGGCTCCATTTATTAAATGTGAGTAGAATATCATCATATGGATGCTTTGTGGTTTTGGATATTAAATCTTAACGTTGAGTTTTCAATAGTGTCTATTGAAAGATGACTTCTGGACAAGTCATAATATATATCCAAGTTCAAAGTGTGGTCATATGAGTAAATATGGTAACTTGGAGAGCTATAGGCGGTCTATGAGCTCTTGGCGATTACTGATATTCTTCACGAGGATTCACTATCTCCCATATGATTGTCTAGGGTATAAATGAGTATCGTTAACTTATTCCATCTTTATTTAAGAGTGCAATTTTAATTCTTTAGTGGAATGAACTAAAATTAATAGATTGAACCTAAGTGAATCATTTGTTGATTGTGATTGGGTTATGTCTATTGGAGCTTAAATTTAGATAGGCCCGCCAAGATCCTCAATCCACACGGACTTGCATGAATCACTTGATATATTCTACCGGACTATTTGTGGGTCCATTTAGAATTGTATTTAATATATTAAGAATATAATTTACACATTATTTATTTAATGGGTTGTTTAATTATATTAATATATTAATGAAAAACATGTGGGCTTGTTTCTTTTAGTAAGAATGGGTCTAGTTCACATGTGGGCTTTTTATTAAAGTCCAAATGGATTAAATAAAATAAGAAAACAATATGTAGGCCCAAGTTCTAGTCATGGGCGGCAATGGCTAATTTTTAGCCCATTATATTGTTTTATTTTATTATTTAATTAAATGGAAATTAATTAATATGTTAATTAATTATTTAATTAAAAATCAAATCTTTTTCTGATTAGGAAATATGTTTCCTAGTAGTATACTACTATTAGTATTATACTAAATATAAAAGACTTTATTTGTTTAGTCAAATTAGGAAGTCTTTTATATAGTCACAAATACACTAAAGAGTTTGATTAGGGTTTGAATATTATATACATGGCAAGTTGAATTCAGATTGCTATAAAATATAAATAATATATATGGCAACTAATTGCCGAGATATGTATGATATATATATAAAAAGTAGAATTCATGCATATATGTAAAAAGGTGGCCATGCACTATATATAAATATATATATTAGGCGTGCAATTAATTGCACTAGATATATATATGTATCAGGCGTGCATTATATATATATATATATATTAAGATATATATTAGGCTGTTGTGCAGTATATATATATTAAGATATATATTAGGCTATTGTGCAGCTTATATATATAAATATATATATTAGGCGTGAAAAAGAAAATATATATTCTTTGTATATTTGTAAAACCCTAGTTTTTGCAATTGAGAGTTTTTTCTATTGCTAGAGAAAAATAAAATCCAACTCTTAGAATAGTGAGTGATTTGGCCAAAAGAGATTGTGAGAAGAATTGTTCTTATTTCGATAGTGCACTAGTGATCTTTACATCAAGAGGTCTTGTGTACAATTTCGAATAAGGTTCATGGGAGTTTCAATCTAACGATTGTGAATTCAAAAGTGACCGGGACATTCTTAACAATCTATTGGAATTTTTGTGGCTAACAAAAATCAGAAAAGTTTTGTTGTCCATTCTCAGGTACACAATTCAAAAAGAAGGGAGACCACACTCCTAGGTGATTCACGTTCGTGATCGGATTGGAAGATCTTGCGGATTACCATCGACGCAAAGTCAATTGGATCACGCGACAAAGGTATGATATCTTTTGGTGTATATGTTTATTAATTAAAGGGTTAAGGTTCAAACTTGGGAAAAATTTTAAAATATACTAAACTCTATTTTAGTCTTTCTTCTGCTGTGTGCACGTATTTTTTCCCTACAGTCAACCCCACTAAAGCCACCCATTTCGGCATGTCTCATTCTAACCTCAGCTTAGCACAAGCCGAATGTGCTGATTTACTGAGTCAAGGTCTTATTGAACCAACCTCCTCCCCATGGGCTTGCCAAGCATTCTATGTTGAAAAAAGGTCTGAACAACGTAGAGGAAAGAAGAGACTAGTCATTGACTATAAACCTCTTAACCTCTTCCAACGTGACGACAAATTCCCTGTTCCAAAGACCAATACGTTATTTGCCCAACTTTCGAAAGCAACCATCTTCTCCAAATTTGATCTCAAAGGTGCTTTCTGGAAAATTGGTATCCATCCTGATGATAGATACAAAACAGCCTTCTGTATTCCCAATGCCCAATACTAATGGAAAGTCCTACCTTTTGGTCTCAAAACAACCCCGTCTCTTTTCCAAAAGGCAGTTACCAGAATCTTCCTCCCCATCCTTCACTCTGCTCTCATATACATTGATGATATCCTCCTCTTTTCCTCTAATGAATCTTCCCATTCACAGCTCCTTGCACAATTCCTTTCTCTAGTCGACCAACATGGCATCATGTTATCTGACAAAAAGAGTTCACTCGGTCAATCCCAAATTGAATTTCTTGGCATGCACATCTCACAAGGAAAATACAACCCTTGTTCCCATATTGCCACACAAACTCCTTGAGTTCCCTGACTCGAACTTAACCCCTAAACAGGTCCAACAGTTCTTAGGCATAATAAATTTTATCAGAGACTTCATTCCCCGGGTCAGCAAGCATACATCCATTCTCTCTCAGAAGTTAAAAAAGGCTCCTCCACCTTGGACCCAGTCTCACACTCACGCAATTGCTAAGCTAAAGAAGATTTCTCAGTCACCTCCAGGCCTTACTATTCCCTCTGATGGACAACTCATCCTTCAAACAGATGCCAGTGATTCCCACTGGGGGGCCATCCTCATTGAAGAAAAACAAGGCAAACGGTCCTACTGCGGACATGCTAGTAGACAGTTCAAAGAATCTCAGACACATTACCACACGGTCTACAAAGAAATCATCGCTGTCAAATGTGGAATCCAAAAATTTGATTTCCACTTAAGGACAAAAAACTTTATCGTTGAAATGGATAACTCCTCTTTTCCTAAAGTTCTTGAATTTCGCAACAAGATTCCACCCAATCCTCAACTTAATCCTCAACTTTTAGGACTAAAGGATTGGTTTGCCCGCTATGACTTTACTGTTAAGCATGTGAAAGGCCAGTATAATATAATAGCAGACATGCTTTCTCGACCATCCACTGTCTATTTACTCTCTCCCACAAAGAAGATACCTCTTATCTTCATGGCCACTTCAGCCTCATCCTCTACATCACCGTCTCCATCAATCTCTACAGTATGAGATTTTCCCCCCAGAACTACAGGCCTCTATCCCTCATGGTCTCACTCCTTCCCTCGACCAGATCACTAGTTTTGCCAAATCTTACCTTCCAATTTACTGGCACAGGGTGTTCAACATGATGTTTCCAACCCTAACAGGCCATTCCTTGATCTGTTCATCATGCCTCCATTCTACTACTTCTCACCAGACCTCCTGTGGTATCTATGGTGCTTATCTGTTTTACATCATTACGCTTTTGTTTTTCCTTTATAGGCTATGTCAGGATACCTCCATGATGCTTCCCTAAGCCATTCCTTACTATGGACATTCCTTCAATGGTTCAACCCTCTTGACATTTGGAAACAAGACCTCCTCAAACTCATGGGAAACTACAACTTATGGAAACTCAACAAACATGAAGCAGAAGCTATTCAATGTATCTAGATACTACACCGACCGTACAGATACAATCCTCACAAAAGACTGCTATGGACTACAAATGCCAGTTATGAGTGGCACACCACTTACAACTATCTAGAATGGTATCCAAAGACCATCCAGAAACCTCTTCTCAACTTCCTTTGCAATGTCAATAATGACTTCACTGACGAATACTACATAATTCCTGATGTCCCTCGTCACCATGGTGATCCTGAAGATCCACACTTAGCTTAGAGTCACATGATGATTGACTCCCAAGACCCTTTCGTTTTCAGCACATGGCCCTGCCTGATTTGTGGAGCCCAAGACTCTAATGATGAAAATCATCGCACATGTAATTTGAATAGTCCATGACCCGTGACCAACCCACGTCCGTAATTTACGCTACCCGTGTTGAATGTTGAGTGGTTTCCTTTACTTTTACCTTGTAAAATATCCGGTGTGTTTTGTTTTTACTAAGGTATTGTAATAGTGATTCGGCACTACTTTCAGATAAGTTTATCTGAACAATCGAATGTTGTAATTATGTTTTCTGCCACTTGTTAGGCATGACACTGTTTATCTTTTGTTTGATTCCGGTCTCTTCCTCCTATAAAAGGGACTCCTCTCTAATGTTTTTCTTAGAAGCAGTTTTAATAAAAATTTTCAGAGTGTTTTCTGTACTTCTATGGCTTTATAAATCTCCTTTTTCTTTTCTAAATAGTTCTCGAGATGATATATAGTCTGTTATAATCCCAGTATGCTCTGTGCTTGCCTTTAGTTAAGGATCCTACACATCAGAAAAGGATTTTGGTTCTTTTGGCTTAAGTTCCTTGCCTATTCTCATGGTGTAACTCTGTGAAGTACCCTGTTTAGCCGATGGATAGGCGCCTTTGGGGAAAAACTTAGAACACATGTCTACAGTGTCAAGGCTCCCTGCCCACGCCATGGTATCAGAGCCTCAGGTCCTCTGGAGTCCAGAGAGATAGAGTTAGACTATATTGATTCAAAAGAACTTTTAGAAAAGAGTCTTCTAAATCTATGGCCAACAATACCAGTTATACACCACCTAGACTGTCCTCTTCCTTATCCATCACTCCCTCTCCTTCTATTAGAAGAACTCATTCCTCCAGAATAGAAAACCTGGTAGAATACTCCCATATTCTTTAAAATGCTCAGATCAATGCAACCTTCATTCCTCTGCTTAATCCCTACAATATATTCAAGAGAAACAAGTCTATGGTCTCTCGCATGACTCGTCTTGTTTCACACAGACCTCTTCCTGTAAAAGAATACGTTCAATCCACAGGTCTTGACAACTGCCTTATTCCATCCTCACCAGCAGAACAATATGTTGATCTTGAGATTGGTCAACCCATGATTAATCAATGGATCGATGAAGGTTACTCTCACCTCCACATTGGTGCCGTTCGCCTCATCCTCACTCTACATGGCCGAAAAGGTATCCCAGTAATTGCAAAGGTAGCTTTGCTCAACACCATCTACAAAAGCTATGAGCGTGCAGTCATTGGTACCTGCTTATCTACTCTCTATGCTGGTAGTATTTCCCTTACATACTACCAAAATTTCTACATCCCTCTTCGGGATCCAAACCTCCATACTTGTCTAAAAGTTCAGATCCAGATCACTGGAGCAGACATGCAGCCAGACTCTTATATGGCCACTCTTCACCATCAGATCGCCTACCGCCTCCAAGATCATGCCCTTGATCTTCCCATCCCCGGTCATACCGGTGACACTCTCTTTATCAAAGCAGAAAGAGAGAACAACATCCCTACAATTATCCAAATTCCAAAACAGCTCCCGAACGAGAAACTCCTTGAAATCATGCCTTTGGAATGGATATCCAACTATGAAAAAGCCTTCCAAAATACCACCCCAGTTATAGCATCTGAGTCCTCCCATAAAAGACAACCAGATGGCTCCATCCTGACAACTTTTACACTTGTCACAGACACTCCTACTAGCACCTCTCCAACAGCTCCTCCCATCTTCCAAGCCCTCATGATCAAACCAGTTACCACTGAAGATGACATACCCATACACAGCTTTGAAGCTGATGGAACTCCTATCTTCACTGACAAAGTCAACGGACACTTCATTTGTGACATTGATCCTAATATGTGTGATCCTGATTGTGATTGCAGAGAATGTCTTCGAACTTTCTCCATCACTTGCAAACCTGCCATCAAGCCACACAAACCAGACAGATCATCCAAACCTTGGATAGGCCTCCACCCTATAAAAAACAAACCCTTACCCATATATGACCGAGCGCTACAGATCTTACGATCTGAAGGCCTCTTACCTAATCCTTAACAACAGATCTCTGTACTACAACCAATCCCTTGTTTCATGGCATCCAAGTATGACAAAGATTTTTCACCTTTGGTACCCAGATCTATCCCGGACCAGAATCTCTTCTCCAAACCCTATATTCAGACTTCTGAAGTCCAACCGGATGGAACACTGAAAAAACCATCCCAAGCCTAAAGCTTTTTGCTATTAGGAGTTATTTAGTCCAACCCCAAACTCGTTAATCTACCAGCTAAGCTATGCCCCTGGGGCAAATAATCATGTTTTCCACTCTGATCTCTTCAACTACTATTTCCTGTCACACCAATAATATAGTCTTTAAATAAAAGTCTCCAACTAAGGACCAAATTATCTATATATAAAATCGCAATATTTCATAGACCATGATGAAACTTGCCAAATCAGACGGTTGCTAACACAGATTTCATACTCAGAAAAATATAGAAAGAAAGAAAAATGGAGAAGAAAGCAAGAATTTTAATGTCATATGGTAACTTTCATTTTATTGAAACAAAAACTAAACAGACAACAAAGTCTGAAAATTTCTGGGTGTTCAAAGATTTTCATAGCTTGTGGTATATTTTGATGGAAGGTTTCACAGATGGTGTTGTGACTTATTTTATTTTCTAGTGAAGGAGAATGTGATCATTTTGAATATACACTGCATAGATGGTATAAATATTGCTCAGTTTAAACCAATGAGAATAAATTATAGATACATTGATCACTTAAAAAAATTTATGTAATGGAACAAGTCAGGATTACAAGTTCTGCTGGTAGACTGGTAGTTCTATAACCACAAAATATCTTAAAATATAATAAAAGTATAAAACTAAATTAAATGATAAAGTAATCTGGGAAATAATAAAGAAGAGAAGTTAATTTACTATGTAATTAAACTTGAAATATGATTTTCGGATTCATCAATATATCAAATTTTACAATTCTATTTACACTTTATAGTGATTTCAAACCAAACCAATTGAATATTGGCGACACACACGTTAGAAGTGTTAAAACTAAAGTCGCCATTCTTATAAGTACTTCTATTGTTATGTGTACTTTCATGTAATGAGGTGGACACGACATAAAACGAAAGAAGAAGATTTCATCGAGCACTTGATAATCCACCTAAATAAAATTACATTTGAACTTAACTGTTTTGATTTTATATTGTAGAAATGTATGGATTTCCTCCTCACTAAATGAAAGTACACATAGCAATAGATGGAGTAGGAATGATGTTAGAGTTTTGTCACTTCCAATGTGTAGCCAATATTCAAATTGATTTGGATTGAAATCGTTGTAAATAGAATTGTAAATTTGATATTTCAAGTTAAAGTAAGAAGAGATGTTAATTTACTATGTAATTTTGATTTTTGGATTCCTCAAATTTACAGCTATGTAATTTGATATTACTATTTAATTTACTATGTAATTAAAGTTAATTTACTATGTGATGTCATTAAAGATTATAAAAGGATGAATTAAATGATTAAAAGCTTTACTATTCAGATTTCTTTTCCCCAACTGCAGAACAAATTCTCCTTCATACATGTACCACAAAAATTTCTCATGGAAGCTTTAGTTCTTCAACAGTCAAGAAAAAACAAAATTAAGCTAGGCTATATAGTAAATATCTTAAAGGTATTTCAATCTAAAATTTAGAAAAACCATAGGCTGCTAATACAATATATTATAACCAATAAGATAATATTAAAAAATAAAGGTTAATTGATAACAAAATAATATATATACCATTGAAGCTATCAGTCCAATTATACAACTCTGATCTCCAAATACCATTATACTACACAAAAAAAAAATGAAGTAAATATATATTAAAATGAATTTAAGATTGTGTTAACATATGTCCTAAGAGCACACGTTAAGAAAGTAAAATATAAAATACTAATAAATGAGTTCAAGACATAATTGATTGTACATTGAAGCCTTGAATGTATATATAGACATCATTTACTAGTATCTTTTTACTCCCTTAACATATGCCCTGAGGGCACACATTAACAAGATCCATAAAGCCATCTCCAATGCATCTCTGGCCATAATATCAATTTGGAGAATATATATGGACTTCAATCCATCGGCATTTCATAGGTCCCAAGACAAAATGATTTGGAGATCCATTTTTAATTATCTGTAAATTTAGAGATTGCTTTTTACGATTTTGTTTATTCAAACTTTATCCTCATTCATTCTTCACACAAACTAAATTCCTCCTATGTATTTTTAATTTTTTTTTTCTAAACTCAATTAATTAATTATAACTTTTTATTTATAAATCTAATTATTATAAAAAATTATACCATTAGGTCATCTCCAATGCATCTCCAAAAGTTTCTTCATTTTAAAGAATGGAAATGGAATATTCCATCTCTATAATTTTACTATTCCAACAATTCTCCATTACAAACTTCAAATAATATTAATATATATATATATATATTTTAACTTTTCTTTAATAAAATTGTTTCCTTGTACTTATTTTAGATAATAATTTACTCACTTAATTGATTCACAAATAAAATTTTCTATTTTATTTTTAAAATTCGTCGCACTTAACTATTTTTACATCTAAGAGTTTAAAAATTCAGATCAAGATCCTTTCCTGTCCTTTTTTTCCTAGACTTTTCTTAATCTAGTGACATATAATCATAAAAGAAAATACATGGTTAAGATTTATAGATAGTTAAAAAAATTATGTAATGGACCAAGTCAAGATTACAAGCTCTGCTGGTAGTTTTATAAACCACAAAATAGCATAAAATATAATAAAACTAAATGAAATGATAAAGTAACTAATCAGAGAAGTAATAAAGAAGAGAAGTTAATTTCAAACCAATTAATTGAATATTGGCAACACACATTAAAAGTGTCAAAACACAAGCCATCATTCTAGTACATCTTTTGTCATTTATACTTTCAAATGTAATGAAATGGAAATCCACACTGTTCTATGACATAAAATGAAAATAAAAGATATCATCAAGCACTTGATAATCTACCTAATAAATAGATTTGAACTTCACTGTTATGATTTTATGTTGTAGATAAGTATGGATTTTCTCCTCACAACATGAAAGAACACTTTGACAATAGATGACTATATCATGAATGATGGTTTGAGAAGTTTTGACATTTTTGATGTGCTGTCAGTATTCAATTGGTTTGAAATCACTATAAATAGAATTGTAAAGTTCATAATTGAGGAATCCTAAAATTATATTTTAAGTTAAAAAAAAAATGAAATATTTCAATTTAAAGTGAGAAGAAAATTTAGTTTACTATCATGTAATTAAACTTGAAATAGGATTCCTCAACAAAAGAGAAATTATATGTCATTAAAGATGATAAAAGAGTGAATTAAATGATTAAAAGTTTTACTTTTCAGATTTCTTTTCCCCAACTGCAGCACAAATTCTCCTTCAATCATATACCACTAAAATTTCACATGAAAGCTTTACATACGTAAGTACTGCCAAGAAAAAAGAAATTAAGGCTGTATAGTAATAAAATGAATTTAAGATGGTGTTTTTTATTGAACTATTTCAATATTTCAGGATTAGGGGAAGAGCATGACTCGAACCCACAACATATTGAATGTAGATGTGAGGAGCTTACTACTAAAACAACCTATCTTGTCAATTTAAGATGGTGTTAGTGTATATCCTAAGAGCACACGTTAAGAAAATAAGATATCAAATAGTAATAAATTAAATGAGTTCACAACATAATTGATTGTAAATTGATATCTCCAATACGTAGTAACAACATCATTTGCTAGTTTGTTTTTACTTTCTTAATGTATGCTCTCAGGACACACAATAACAAAATCCATAAATTTGCCTAAATTATGTTTCTCATATGCTCTAAGAACACATGTGAAAGTTAAAAAGATAGTTAAAAATAATATTTATTCTTTCAAAATATCAATAACTCTATATTAATATCTTAAAAGAATAAATATTATTTTTTATAAAATTTTTACTTTCCAAATGTGTCCTTAAAAACACAAGTGCTAAGGTTGATATATCATACCCACTTGGAAAAGGATTATCTCAGCCTTATAGGCACATGTTAACATGTTAACATAATTTCGTTAAAAAATAATATTTATTATTTTAAGATGTTAAACCAAAGTTACAAACATCTTAAAATGGAAATACGACTCTTTATTAGTAAAAATATTCGTTACATGTACGCTTAAAGGCTTAAAGCACATATTGACATGATCATTTGAAAAAGAATGCTCTACTTGTTCAGTAACAATAGCTACTATCACCTAGTTTGATAGTACCTTTCAACAAAAAAAAAAAAAAATGTAGTTTGATAGTATCTGCTTTCAAACTGCTCACACAATACCTACTATATAGTGATTAACCGAAAAAAATTCAAAATACAAAATATACTTTGCATAGCTAAATATAATTTTTTTAAAGGCATAGCTAAATATAATTGGTACATTCTAATATTCTATATAAACAATGTTGGAGTTAGCCTCATCAAATTTGGAGGGCAATTTGAAAAATTAATAAAATATAAATAAAAAAATGTAAATAATAAAAAAAGTAAAGTAAAATATGAATAAACTTTCTAAAAAAATTTGTGGGTTTGGGAGGCCATGGTTCGCCACTTTGTTATGTGAGGGGTACATGGCACCCCAACTCCCCAAGCCCACAATTTTTATTTTTTTAAAGTTTATTTACATTTTGCTCTACTTTGTTTTATTTTGAGAAGCATGAACTTTATTAAAACAGAGGAAGAAACAGAACTACAAAACGGGGGAGCCAAGGCTCAACCAGAAACCAGGCGAAAAGGCAACACCAAAGAACCAAAAAACCACCAAAAACAAACAAAACATTCAAGAACACAGCCAGAAAAAGAAAGAGACCAAAAAGGACCAGCGCTATAAGCGAAAACCCCTGCAGCAAGACCAGAAACTGATTGTTATTTATATTTGTTTATTAAAATTTTATAAGATTTTCAAAATGATCCCTAGACCGTCCAAATTTGATGAAACCGGCTCTGCCACTATCCAGTGCCCCCTCATGTAATAAGGTATATAACTTAAATTTAGGGATGACAACAAGAACCCAGATGTAACAAAAGGGATCCAAATCCTCTGTTGGACCGGTAATTACAAAGCCTTTTTAGATCCTTTGACATCTGCACTTAAAAGTTACAACAAAGGATCTTTGCAATAAGGTTACGTTTGGTGGGCAGGAATTATTCCATAATTCTGCGTAAGCAGGATTATTGAAAACTATCTCGCAACATGGGTTTCAACAATTCCACCTTAAGGGAATTATCGTGAGCCCTATTGATCCCCAAAACAAAGAAATGGAAAAATCCAGTCCCACCGTCTTGCACCAAAGGCACCCTGTTGAATATAAAACCAAATAATAGAAAAATCTGAATCCTCAGCAGACAGCTCTGCCCAAAAATCAGATCAAGACCAACCTCAAAAACATTTTTGAAATCTAGACAAGTTAAAGAAAGAAAACAGGGATGATCTCAACCTTTTAGAGAACCCCAGAAACATAATAACAGATTTTACAAATATTTTACCCCAACAAATTTAATCTTATCTACTTTAATCTCTTCAACTACTTATTTTTACACAATAACTATACCAAAAAAATGTAAATTTTCATTAATATTTCAATGATTTAAAACTACAAAGCTTCTTCCAATGACTACCAAAACATTAAAATATCAAACAGAAAATAGACTACAAAGTAATCAACCATGCATGATGAGGAACAGTTTCAAAGCATAATAACAAAAAGCTCCAAAATTTATTAAAAAAAAGAGATACCTTACCATTTACCAAACATATAGAGATCATAAGATTCCCTGCTACTCCCTCTCCTTTTCCTCATCTCTCTGTCTAAATCTCACTCAACAACACAAATGTTTGCATACCCAGATTTCATATTGAAAGAGAGAAAACAAAAGGAGAGGAAGGAATTGTAGGAAGTCTATGGAATGGGAGATGTGGGCAAAGAAAGATTCAATTTTACTTTTTCTTTCTTTGCCCCAACTCACCCATCTCCAGAAACTTCCTTCAACTCTATCTTCCTCTCCCGAGCTCTCTGTGTTCTGGATTTTTTTTTTTTTTTTTTTTTTTTTTTGAGTGAATACAAGCCTATGTAGTTTAAAAAAAATAAATTAATGAAGGACTATGTGAGTGAAAAAAATAATTGATGGGCTTATGGAAACGCATCTGGGTAATAGAGATTTTTAAAGACGAGTCAATGGATTGATAGCTTTTGATGGCAATGGCTGGTTGCTGAAAAAATATGAAAGTTTGTGGATGGTAGTGGAGAAGGAAGTGGGTGTGTGGGTGTGACGATGCTTTCTATGGACTCAAAAGACTCAAAACTCAAAAGTTTGTAATTCGGAGATGCTGACAAAATTGATGAGAGAGATTTTTATTTTTATTTAATTTTATTTATTTATTTATTTATTTTTTTAAATAGGGGTTGGAGTTACTAGGGTTGTCAGTTTATATTTTTTTCGGGTTTAATTTATTATTAATTAAAGCTTAATTTAGAGACAAAAGGTTTTTATTTTAAAGCAATTTAGACTTTAGAAAAAATGTTTTTTTTTATTATTATATATAATTATTATTATAATATCTGGGATTGAGGGTAGAGCTGGGAATATAGGTCACAACCCACGAACCCGACACGAATCCGAAGAAAATGAATAGATTTGGGTTTATCTAAACGAGTTTTGATCGATAAACGAGTTGTGTCAAGTTTCGTTAACAGATTAACGTGTTGACACGATTATTAAGGGTAAAATGATAATTTTAAATTAACTGGGATGAACACTTGTAAATAGTATGAACGCTATAGGCTTCTTATTTTAAAGCTTGTTAAATTGTTTATTTTGTGTAAGACTATATGAATTAGAGTAGTTGATTAAATATTTTAGATTTTATTATGGTGTTTGTTTTTTACTGTTTATGTTTAATTCAGTTAAAATAGATTTTAAATTATTTATTTTAATATGGTTTAACATAATGTACTAAACAAGTTGTAAACAAGTTAAATTGGTCAAACGGGTTAAGACCCAACACGATTCGACAAGACCCATTTATTAAAATTTAGACTGGTTATATGGGTTGTGTCGGGTTACACATTTAATAAACGGGTCGTATCAGGTTCAAGGGACTCAACACGTTTAATAGATGGGTTGTTTCGAGTTGAGTAAAAAAATAAACGAATTGTGTCGCGTTTGGTTCAACCCGACTCACAAACACGAATTTCAAACTCTAATTGGGGGAGAGGGTAGGACTTGAACCCGCAACTTCAATCTCAACCTCAACCTCAACCTCTTGGATGTAAATGGGAAGAGACAAAAGTTGAGACTACTTTTGGAATAAGTTACTTTTTTGAAAGTATAAATTATACTTTTGAAAACAATAAACAAAAATAGGAGAATACTGTGATGGAATCCAATGTTACTAATCGTGGGTGGGCACCCAAACCAACTATTATAATATTATGTAAATTAAGTGAAGAGATAAGACTATATTGTAGAGCTTGTGATGAGGTTGTTGTAGCTTTTCTTTTTTTTTTTCTTCCTTCCTTGCAGGCAAAAAATGAAAAATGAAAAATAATTATTTTTTGTTTCGATTTCTGAAATTTGAAAATGCATCTATTTGGCATTTGCTGAACATGGTATTATGATAAGTAGGGATGACAATGGATCGGATGGGGGATGGATACCCCAATATCCATCCCTGTATATTTAGACAACCCCCTAATTGAGGTAGAGATATCTATCCCCTCGTTCCGTCTATATCAGTATTCGATGAAAAAATTGTAAATTTTTATAGTTTATAAGAGAAAAATGTAATTAACATATGTAATAGTACATTTTATCCTATTTAAATGGAGAAACAAATACATCCAATAAAGTTCAAATAATAATAAAAAAATTATATAATTAGAATTCATAATTACATAATAATTTTTTATATTTTTAAAATATTAAAACTTATAATGGATCTGGATGGGGATGGATATCCATAGAAGAAATCCATCCTCATAATATCCTTGAAAATAAAATGGATATTAGGAAGACATCCATCCCCGTCCCGTCCCCGAAATAATGATATCCATCCCTATTTTAAATGGAACGGATTCTTACAGATATCCGTATCCGTGGATAGTTTTACCATCTCTACTGAAAAGAGTCTACGCATTTGTTTATTATTATTATTATTTTATTTTAACGTTATAGAACAATTTAGTTAAATATATACCAAAGTATTTTTTCGATGGTAATTTGTAAACTTGAATATTTAAAAGTTGGTCAATAACTCATCACAAATAATTATCAATCAATTAATTATTCAACATTAAACCCATTGACTCTTGAATATATATATATATATATAGAATTGCTAGACTCAATCGTTAGGCATCACTCTCCAAATCCACTGCTATTCTCCATGTGACACCTGGAGATATTTAGGGTTTTATTTATTTATTTATTTATTTTTTATAATTATTTTTTTTATATCACCTTTGAATAAAATATCAACTTACTTGTTAAAATATTTTTTTAAAATAAAATTAAGTAATTTGACATTTATATCATTGTTACTATTAATTGTTATAAAGTTTCATCTTATATGATACAAACAACTACACAAAAATAATTTAATAAATATTAAACCATTTTATGTAATAATTGCAATATAGAGTTTTTTTTTAAGAGTTTATTTATATATATATATATTTTTTAAATTCTTTATAATTATATATATATTGCTTTATTTGCTTTGAAAAATCCATTTTGCCCTTACACACTGTTAAGTCCACAGTTAAATCTAATGGTGATCAAAGTGGTCAAGGGTATTTTCTCGTAATTAAAACAAAAGTTCGATCTGACAGTGGTATGGGTAAATGTGAGGGGATGTCATTGCAATTTACCCTATGTTTTTTTAATGAAAATTCTATTAAAATACTAAAGCAATAAAAATTACATTGAAATAAAAGATATTATCAAAATAATAATTAAACTGACAAGAATTAATCTAAAATAAAAATATTATTAAAATAATAAAGTGATTAAAATTAATTCGAATAAAATATTATATTAAAATAATAAAGTGATAAAATTAATCAAAAAACAGAAAATTCTATTAAAAAAATAAAGTGATAAAAATTATTTGGATTTAAAAAATTGTATTAAAGTAATAAAGTGATAAAAATTAATCTAAAATAAAAAATTTATTATTATAATAAAGTGATAAAACCTGCAACCTTGTGGTGTGGGTGTGGGTGTGAGGGGTATGGTTTTACTACCGAACCAACATTATCTCGTTAAATTAAGAGTACATAGATTATTGAGATGTTGAATTCAAAAAAAAAAAAAGTCACAAATTTAAGTTAGTTTAGCATATAACCCATAAAATTTATTATAGATAGAAAGTAAAAAAGAAAAGTATAAGGTGTGATATGAGAGGCAATTGTGTTTTGTTATTCATTATAGTAAGGATGAAATGAGCATTTTGAAAGTTTCATTAAAGGGAAAACAGCTTCCCAAGCTCTTCCAAAAAAAAAGCACCAATTTACTAGCTTCTTTCGGTAGAGCTTTTAAAATCTAAACATTTTTTTTTTTTCATCCAAACACCGCTAGAAGTGGCTTGTGGGCTCTAAAAACCAAAACCAAAAGCCACCTTCTAAAAGCCATACCAAACAGGCGTAAAATCAATCTCAATCAACAGTAAAGTCCAGATATGTCCTCAGTCCTCCAAAAGCAAATCCATTAGCTATCTGTGGAACAATAAAAATGAAAAGGCAAAAGCAGCCAATGATAATGACTAGGACAAAAACAACTTCTTCAACACGGTAAAATAAATTATTTTATATCCAAAAAAAAAAAAAAAAAAAAATCTCAATTAGTGCCTTATAAAAAGTTCCTCATTCAAAGAAGATGACTACAGAATTACAGATTCACATAAAACTTCAGAATATATTCTCTCAAAATCTTCTCTGTTTTAAATTTGAATCAAACATTACTTGCATCAAAGCTTTTCCTGATCTCCAACTCTAGTAAGTCTATCTTTACTTTCTGTTGTACACATAATTATATTTTGTATGTATTTGTAACTATAGATTGAATTCGAAATTTCGTTTTGATCAAAACAATGGACATTTTTAACATTTTAAGAAGTCTCACGTCCGAACCTGTGCCGGATTGGAAAATCAACCACATCTCGAAAAAATCAGAGTATCCAAAAGGTGTATTCCATTTCAAAAACAAATATTGCATCCAATCTACTGGGGGAGTCATTTCGTCAAACAATGAGCAAATTTCAATTCAATTGCTTGATCCACTTGTCATTTCAAAACACAAACACAAGTACAAATATTTGCATATCGGATTAGTCCAAGTTTATGTCACACCTCTAGTGTCAAGTGGAGTTAACGGCTCAATTTCACTCTTTCTAAAAGATAAAAGATTGTTTGATTTCAATGAATCCTTTTTAAACGTTCCTCATTCGACTGAGTTCTATGATCCTGTTAATTTTTTTCCTAACTTCATGGTTTCACTTAAAGAGATTGATATTTTGCATCATTTGACACTCAATGTCAAATTTCATGATCTCAAAATGGTAGCAAATTTTTATCCACTTTCATTGAGATATAAAATTCACTATAAATGGATGAGAAACGAAATGAATCCTGAAGCAGAAGGTTATGGCCCTGGAATTGAAATTGTTTTTCGTCATACAAACATGAGAAGTCCGAATGATCTCACTCCTAGAATTATCAAGAAAAGTGACATACAATTCCCCGAGGGTTGGAATGTTCAAGATGGTGCTACTGAGGAAAATGAACATAATTCTCCTTGGTTCATCCATGTTTCCGAAAAGAAAGTCAAGCTTGACTTTCCAAAAATCCTTGAATGAAGAAATCCAGACTCCAGATCACAGAAGGAGCATAGTTGCAGTTTCAAGGGAAGAGTTTGATTATGTTTTGTGTCTTTATTAAGTTTGTATCAGAAGTTTTTTTTGTCGTATCTGAAGTCAGCTTCAACTTTGTAAGTTTAGTTTAAGCTTTTGTATTGTGTTGTTAAATATAGTTTGATGTTTTATGTATTGCAATTTGTTGATCATGTTACATGTACCAAGTGAGTTATTATTTTTCTAGTGTTTTGAATGTATTTACAAATACTCTAATACTGTTTATGGAATAATATTAGACTAATTTTGTGATAAGTGCCGACATTAAGGACAAATACTCTAATACTCTAATAGTGTTTTGAATGTATTTACAAAAATACATTAATACTCTAATACTCTAATACTCTAATAGTGTTTTGAATGGGGTATGGTTGCATTTGATGCGCATGATTTGATTAGATAGGATTAGACTATTTTTATGGGATTGGATTGGACAAAATTAGTACTGTGATGTGTTTGGTGCGGTACGGATTTGACTAAAATAATAACGTCTCTTGTTTGGTATAACATATGATTGGATAAAAAAAATAATTTAAAATAATTGTCTTTTGTGAGATCAGTATAAAATTACATTAAATTAATTTTTAAATAAATAAAATCATTTTAAATCAATTTAAAGAAAAGAAAAATAAAATTATTTTAAAATAAATCTGGTTAAAAAAAATTATTTAATTATTTTAAATTTCAATTTCTTTAATTCCTCGATTGGTTTATTCTTTATTCAATTTCTTTTTTTATTTGTTTTTGTTTCCTACCCTTAGTATTTAAATGATACTAGTTTCACGTGTACGAAACCAGCGCATTTATAAAAGATTATTAATTTCATGTGTATGAAACTAATACATTTGTAAAATAATACCAGTTTCATGTGTATAAAATTAGTGCATTTGTATCAACATAGCAATAAACATGACAAATATTACATTAAACTAAATTTTGAATCAATTTAATTAAAAGAAAAATAAAATTATTTAAATTTAAATTTGAGTGCAAAAATTATATAAATTATTTTTTGAATAAAATAATTTTTTTTCAAAAAATAAATAAAATAATTTAAAATTAATTTTAAATAAAATAAAATTGACTATTTTTTAATTGATATTAAAAAATATTTTTTTAACGTTAGAATAAAATATATTAGTATCAAAAAGGAATAAAATATATTAAATTTTTTATAAATGGATTAAATAAATTTAATATTTTATATATAAATAATTTAATTAAAATAAAAGGAAAAAAAAAAATAAATACAAAAGTATAACTAAAGGATGGGACAAAATATTGTCCAAGCCTTTGAGGTGGGACTATTTGTCTACATGAGATTATAGAAATCCAATCCCGTGTTGACCACAAACGTGGGATTGGATTGAAATTAGTCCAATCACGCGTAATAAACACACCTTTATATAATTTAATGGCTGTATATTGTAGAGAATTGTTCTTCTTGTCTTATTAATCAAAAGTAATAAGGTATATATACACAAAGCAATCAGCCTCAACCGTAACCTAGAGGTTTTAGGAGGTAGAGGTTTAGTTGATTACAACAACAATATTCCTACGTAATAACAGAAAGCAATAACAGAAAGCTAAACTAAGATAGGTAGCAGTATTTACATCAAAGTCTTATCTAAATCCTATTAGGAGATGGACTATCCTTAACACGCCCCCGCAAGATGGTGGGCATTTCAGAGACACCAATCTTGGACCGTAGTAGAGAGAATCGGACTCTGGACAAAGGTTTAGTAAGAGAATTAGCCAGCTGATCCGAAGAGGACACATGAGATACTCGAATTTGGCCTCGTTGAACTCTTTCGCGGACAAAGTGAAAGTCAATGGCTATATGCTTCATTCGTGAGTGGAAAACAGGATTAGAGCAAAGATAGGTAGCACCAACGTTGTCACAGTAGATTGTTGGTGGAGACTTAGGTGGACATAGCAGTTCACGGAGCAATGATGAGAGCCAGAGAACTTCAGACGCTGCAAGAGCAACTACTCGGTATTCCGCTTCAGTAGATGAGCGGGCAACTGCACGTTGCTTGCAGGAGCGCCAAGAGATGGCATTTGAGCCCAAAAAGATGACGTAGGCACTTGTTGAGGTGCGGTCATCTGGATTCCCAGCCCAATCAGCATCAGAGAAGGCATGTAGTGAAATTGGGGAATCACGCCGCAACAGGAGGCCATGGCTGAGTGTTCCTCGAAGATACCTGAGAAGGCGCTTGGCAAGAGACCAGTGTTCAGTAGTTGGACGATGCATGAATTGAGCGAGTTTGTTTACTGCAAACGCAATGTCTGGCCTAGTAAACGAGAGATACTGAAGAGCTCCAATCACTTGGCGAAACTCGGTGGCGTCAGTTAGTGAGGTGCCATCCATGAGTTTGAGAGAGTGATCTGTTGGCAGTGGCGTTTGAACCGGTTTGGCATCAAACATCTTGGTGCGAGTTAGAATATCGGTCACATATTTTTGTTGAGATAGAAAGAGCCCGTGCGCTGATTCAATAACCTCAACCCCAAGGAAGTAAGACAACCCGCCAAGGTCTTTAATAGAGAAACGATGAGCAAGAGCAGCTATAAGTTTTTCAATTTGTTTCTCATCACTTCCAGTGACAACAATATCATCAACGTACACCAACAAAAAAATAACGCAGCCATTAGCATTAAAGATGAAGAGAGATGAGTCAGATAAGGAGTTGACAAACCCAGTTTGTAAAAGATGTTGCCGAAGCTCATTGTACCATGCTCGAGGAGCTTGTTTGAGACCATAGATGGCCTTCTTGAGGCGACACACATGCGAGGGATAGGTAAGATCACCGAAGCCCGGTGGTTGTGCCATAAAAACATCGTCAGAGAGGTGCCCTTGGAGGAAGGCATTGTTAACGTCAAGTTGACGAAGGAGCCATCCACGCGAGACCGCTATACTCAATAGGACCCGAATTGTGGTGGTTTTAACAACAGGACTGAAGGTTTCAGCGTAGTCCAGGCCTGGGCGTTGATGAAAGCCTTTGGCGACCAAGCGAGCCTTGTATCTAGAGACAGAACCATCTGGAGATCGTTTAATACGAAATACCCACTTACACTCGACGACATTCTGAGATGGGTGTGAGGCGACCAAGTCCCACGTACCGTTCCTATTTAGTGCATCAAATTCATCTGACATCGCTTTCCGCCATTCGGGTACCTTTAAAGCTTGAGATACACAAGTTGGCTAAACCTGCAAAGATGGGGTTAGCACACTAACAAGGGACATTTTTGTGAGAGGTTTATGGATATTATTTTTTGATCTAGTAACCATATGGTGGGTTCCATGAGTGGCGTGGCTTGGGAGAGGGTCTAATGAGGGCTGGTCCGGTTCCAGACTAGGATGATATGGGGCTGGTTCGGACACCACAGTGGGCGGTTCCGCAGAGGGCAGAAGTGCAGCTGGGTTGGGTGCCGCAGCTGACAGGTTTGGGCATGATGGAGGGGCCACGGTAGCAGGTGGGACAGCGAGCAACTGAGAAGGAGCAGAGGCAGCAACTTGAGCTCGAGAAGAAGATGGTGCCGTCGAGTGGTCCAACCCATGTAAGGCCGTGCCTGTATGTGTGTGCGCATGTGTGACAGGGACATGCAAAGTTGGTGAGAGTTGAGACAGCCAAGTGGGGCAGGTCTCTGTGGTCATGTGAGGTTGTTGACAGGGGAGAGATTTTAAGGGAAAGACAGACTCAACAAAAGTGACATGACGAGAGACAAACAGACGATCAGTTTCCAGATCAAGACAGTGATAAGCACTTTGAGAGAGAGAGTAACCAACAAATAGACATGCTTTAGAGCGCGGCTCTAGTTTGTGATGAGTGTATGGCCTAATCCATGGATAGCATAGGCATCCAAACACACGCAATTTATCATACGAAGGGCACACAGAAAATATTTTCTCAAAAGGTGACACCATATTCAGTAACGGTGTCGGCATCCTATTGATCAGATATACAGCAGTGATGAAAGCATAAGACCAAAAGGAAAGAGGCATGGATGCATGGGTTGGGAGAGAGAGACCAGTCTCGACAATGTGTCGATGACGACGCTCGGAGACACCATTGTGTTCCGGTGTGTGAGGTGGTGTGGTGTAATGTGATATACCATGACAAGAAAGAGTTTGTTTCAAAGCAATATACTCACCACCATTGTCGCTGTAAAAAGAAATAATGGGGTGACCAAAAAACTTTTCAACAAGAGGTTTAAAACGTTTGAAGACGTTATGGACATCAGATTTATTTTTCAAGGGATACAGCCACATATATTTTGTAAAATGATCCACAAAAAGCACATAGTATTTAAAACCGTCTTTTGAAATAACTGGAGAACTCCAAACATCAGAATAAATCACCTCAAGCGGTTTTGAACTTGTAACAGTTGAAACCGAGAAAGGCAATTTATGAGTTTTATTACATTTGCATGCATTACATAAATCAATAGACTTAGTAGATGACGCGACAGACAGGACTTTAGAAGACACTAATTTGTTTACTACTTTTGTTGACGGATGACCTAGACGATGATGCCAATCATTGATCGGCGCCTTAATACTAGAGAATGCAAGAATTGGGGATGACTGAGCCTTAGCATGGTTTGGCCATTCGTAGACTCCATTCCTAGTCCGTCCTTGCAGGAGTTGCGCCCCCGTATGGAGATCCTTAACAGAAAAAGAGCAAGGTGAGAATTCAATTGAAACTTGGTTAGAGATACAAAATTGAGATACAGAGATTAGATTTTGCTTCATATTTGGAACACACAAAACACGAGATAATGTAAAAGGAGAAGAGGTAGAGGGTAATGTGAGAGAGCCAGTATGAGTGATTTGTAAACCTGTACCATCACCAATCATAATGTCATCTGAGCCACTATACGGAGAGTGAAGTGAGAGGTTGTTGAGATCAGTGGTGACATGATGCGAAGCACCTGAGTCAAGGAGCCATTCAGGAGAATTGACAGGATTTGGTGCGGCATAGTTGGCGCGTGGCTGCCATGACTTTGAAGATGGATTCGGTGGAGGCCTATTGGTCACAGGGCTTGATGTAAACATGGAACATTGTTTGGCAGTATGTCCTTGTTCACTGCAGAGTTGACAGAAACCACGGTATTGACGAGGCTTGTGTGAGGTATTTGTGGATTGCCGACTGTTGTTGTTGTAGGAAGTGTGATTCTCGGCCTGAGGAGTTTGCCGCTGACTGGAGTTGTGGTTGGTAGGCTTGTTTGACCGATTGAAGTTGTTGTAGTGGCTGCCAGAGGCAGGTTTTGCGGCATAGTGGGCTGTTATTGGGTGTTGTTGATTCTTGACAGCAGCTTGTTGGAGTATAGCCTCAAAATTAATTAGTTTCTCATGAAGTTCTTCAAAAGATATGGCGGAGTCACGAGCACGGACAGCAGAGGAGATATCACGAAATTCATCACCAAGACCATTTAGGATTTTGGTGGTTAGATCCTCAGAATTTTCCGGAGCATCAAGCATGGCAAGTTCATCGGCAATGCTTTTGATGTGTTGCATGTACTCGGTAATTGTTTGTGTCCCTTTCATGGCATTAGTCAGGACACTTTTGAGGTGCATAATGTGACCCTTGGATGGTTTCGCATAGGTGTTCGCGAGGGTGGTCCAGGCATCACGAGCAGTTTTAGCGGAAGCAATGAACGGGATAATAGATGGGGATATAGATCCGAGGATTGCATTCAGGATTAGTTGGTCTTGTCTGGTCCAGATGTAGTGATCTGGGTTTGGTGAAGTGATATCATTGGAGGTTATAGTGGCCGGTGGTTCAGCATGTCGGCCATCGACGAATCCCATTAAATCAAACCCAATGAGAAGGGTGTTGAATTGCAATTTCCATGATCTGTAATTCGTTGCTGTAAGTTTCAGGGGAGCTTGAGCAGCTATATTAATGGAGATAATTGTTTTTGAGGAGCTGATTTCATGAGAAGAAGATGAGGAGGAGATAACAGTGACCGAGGGAGAAGAGGAAGAAGAGGCAGCGGTTGTTGTGGTCATGGTTGATCGGCGGACTCGTTTGAGTTAAAGTGGCTCTGATACCATGTAGAGAATTGTTCTTCTTGTCTTATTAATCAAAAGTAATAAGGTATATATACACAAAGCAATCAGCCTCAACCGTAACCTAGAGGTTTTAGGAGGTAGAGGTTTAGTTGATTACAACAACAATATTCCTACGTAATAACAGAAAGCAATAACAGAAAGCTAAACTAAGATAGGTAGCAGTATTTACATCAAAGTCTTATCTAAATCCTATTAGGAGATGGACTATCCTTAACATATATCTCTCTTCATATTTATTCCGTATTGATAAGAGAAATTCTAGTATCACCTTATATATATATATATATATAAATATATATATATATATCGAGGCACACCTATTAATAATTGCATTGGCCACTAAATTTGGATAATTTAAGTATCATATTAAGCACCCATTAATTTTCCAATATTAACCTTTAAAAATAAATCATTGTTTATGTTCAACTATTCTAACTGGCTTCTATTATAGATATTATCCTTCAAAATATATATTTGAGCTCCTTTTACATCAAAATTGATGAAAAGAACAATTATATTCTATTAACTTTTTAGGGATTTTGTTTTATGAGATTTGATTTCCCATTTTGATGGCTCTTTATTGTTGATTGCCGATAACCATGAGAAGATAGCAATATCCCAATCCAAATCCATTAGGTGTCGCCATTAAAGACGTAGCTCAAACTGATAGATGAACGAGTTTGAGATTTGGATAAATAGTATAAAAAAAAATCTATTAGGTGTCAGAGACGTCGTCTGTATTGCTTTTTTCAATATAATTTTTAAATAGTATTTTAATTTCTGATTAATTAGTTTGCTTGGTCTATATTAGTAATTTTCTATAGGAATATTTTTTTAATAATTATTTTTTAATAAGAAGTAGGTGTAGAACGGTGGCAATATCTGCTCCGAAAAAAACAAGTGTGAGGAAAATTATGCTCTCTTGTCTAACACATTGATCTAAACAAGTTCCTGATATATAATTTTATATATATATAAAAATATACTATAGTTAACAAAATAAGCACACACAAATATTTATTAGAATTTCAATCACATAAATCATTATAGTGTAATTTCAAGCAATAGGTTCATTCAGCTGCTATTAGGGAGTTTGTGCGATTTTTTTTTTTTTTTTTTTTTCTACTTCTTAATGTATATTTTCATAAAACTACAATCTTACAATTATTTTCGGATGAGATTAGAAAATTATTTTACCTTTTAGTGAAGAAATGACAGAAAAATAAAGTAAATCAAAAGTGAGTCCCTCTCCCACGTGCCACCTCACCAAATCCGATAATCTTTATACAAATCTTAGGGGGTGTATTGGATTGGGATTTTAATAGACAATTTTGGGATGTAAGGATTTTATGGATTTGCAAGACTATTAGGATTATTAGGATTCTATGGACTAAACTTTTAGGATTCTGAAAGAATCTTTAGACTTTATTTATAGACTATTAGGATTATCTAGATTTTATTTCAAGATTTTTTGGTCTTTTAAAAATATGGACTTTCAAGAGTCGATTGTAGTATTCAATTTTCTCCCATAGTTCCAGTGCTCTATAATCTTGTTGAGAGTAGTCACTGAACAACAAAAATTGAATGAGAAACATGTATAAGCTATGAGTTGATACACATACTATGCATGTGGTCGATCCACTATACACACAGTGTGACACTCACAAGTGTATGAGGTCGGAGTGTAGTACAATGATCGAGTAGGGATCGTTCCCACGAGGACTGAAGGATTGATTATCGGCTTTTATCGGTTTATATACTATTTGGACAATCAAAAATAAAAATATCCAAATTTTTAACACTAAGACAATTAATTCTAAAACAATGTAAAACATCAATCACAAAATGAACAAATGTGATAATATGATGGAAGATGTGCTAGAACTCGAATCCACCTCATCCTTCTATTTAACTCTTAACTCACTTAACCTCTCATTTGTTCAGGTATAGATTATAGGTTCATGCTCCCTAATTTAATCTCTAATCTCTTTCAATATCTTAGAGATTTCATCCATACACACAAAATATGCATGAATTCATTAAAAGTTGTGGAACACACACATAAACCCTATTTGCTAGCCTAGTGTATCTCTCACTTTCTAGTCATATACAGTGAATATTTTGTCTATCAAGATATCATTCAATAAGATGGCCAATCAAGACAAAAGTATTAAGCATATAAAACATTCATATAACTACACAATCACATGTAGAGACTAAGGAGTCATTAACAATAGATTAAGGGTTCGGTTTCATCTTTGTTCTAGCACAAGAGTATTTAGTTCATATCACACAAATAAACCATACAAGATATCCATTAAATACAAGCCATAAGAACTACAAAAAGGTGAAAGATAGAGTTCAAAGAGATAAACTAAATTGAAGATCTCCTTCTTGCAAAGCTTTGGCTCTAATGGCTTTCTTCCTCCAAGAATCCAACTCCTAACTGCTCCAAGATTGCTTGATGATCCACCAAATTCAAGAGAGAACCAAAGTTTTCTACTGGGAGAGAAGAGAGTTATATGTTGTGATCTTCTTGGTCTCATTGAATAGTGTCCCCAAAATCCTACTAAAAACCCTCAAAACTCTTACTAAGACATGCATCAACATGCTTATTTATGGAAGTAGGAACCACGAAGATCTTCAAAAAGGGACCTCCCTTAACGCATTAAGAACAAAGGACAAGTCCAAGATTTGTTTAACTTGAAATTAAGGGGGACAAAAATTCCAAAAGACAAGCTGAAAAGGATAGCATCGAGCAAATTCAGCATCTTTAAACGACGCCCTTGTTCGGCGCCCTTGGGCTAGAAATGAGAAACAGTGGCCTTCTGCCAAGAATTCGGCAGCCAGTAAATGCAAAATCAAGAGTGCAGAATTGGACTTGAAAAGTTGAATCTCTATCCCGATTTCGGTACCCTAATTCAGCGGCTAGTAACCGCCATTTCCAAAGGCATAGAATAAGTTTCCAAAATTGCGCATTTACCCTAGAATTTTCACGTTTTCGCATTTTAGTCCCTCTGCTAGAAACAATCCTGAAACACTCATTTGAGTCGTTAAAAACATAGTTACCTGGGAAATGAGCATAAAAGATCCAAATAAGGGGGCTACACTTCGTGTAGAAATAAGAGTTATAAGCATGCATTGGTTAAATTTGGAGAGTCGGGGCATGACAAGAAATTTTTTACTATAAATATAAATAACAAAAAAATTGATATATAAGAAAATAACTAGTGCTTGCTCTCGATAGGTTTTGATATACCCTTTTGTTATCGGATTTCACCAAAAAAAAAAAAACATGTATCTAAATTTTATAGAAGCATGGTTTTATGCGATGCCCATATCTTTTTAACTCACTTAGGCAATAAATCAATAGAAATGGTGACCATCTTCTTTTGTCTTTGAACTCAATCTACACAAAGGGTGATATTATCAGTAATGGACCAGGTATATATATATATTTTTTTAAAAATCAACTTCTTCTTTATCTTTACTTTTTGTCAAATCCATCTTTTATAGATGTAGATAAAGCATTTGATCAATTTTTACTAGTGGTCCTAAAGATTTTAGAAACCGGTGGTGGTGGTGGGATCATGGAAATCTAGCATAAAACTATTTTTAACTCACAGAGGCATTTATCAGTCATTTGGTACTCGACTTTCAAGTGTAGTTTTATGCTGTCTTTTGTATGTTTGACTACCACATTTATTATATACCAATACACCAACCAAATATCTGAAATCAAATAAAAAGTCTGGAAAGTATTAAGGGAGAAGGCAAGACAATTTTTGGTTCAAGTTATATATACATATCACTAAAAAGTCTGGAAAATCCATTTTGTTATGAAATCCTAAAAATCTTGATCTCAATCGTAAAAATTTGCTACCTTTTGAAAGTCTAAATCCAATACCACAAGACAATATAGACTTTTTAAAAAAATCTTAAAAGTCTTGATCGAATACCACCATACTTATCTAACTTGTTAAAAAGTCTCAATCCAATACCACCAGACTTTTACTTCCCCAACTTGTCTAATAAAATCTTGAACCAATACACACTCCTTGATGAGAAAGATAAAAGTTGGGGAATACTATGTTGCTAGTTCTAGTCTCCTTGATTAGGTTCAGCTTTACCAAAAAGAAAAGGTTTAACATAATCATGATTTGTTTAAAAACATAATCATGATTAGAAAAGAGAATATACTCACTATCTATGTCTCTCACGGTTACACAAATGAAGTATACTTTAAGCCTTATCTCCCTTAGGGCCTCACCAAACATCAAATTCATTTATAATTGTTCAAGGAAAAAAAAAATATAGATGAACACATGTGACAATTTTTATAACCACATGATGTGAACACAAATTCATATTGTTCATTATAGATGTAAATTTTGATATGATTAATTAATCTAATCATGAATCGAAAGAAAAGCTTTGTGGATGGAACTAGCAAATACGGTGAATACATTCTCAGTACCGTTGGTTATTGGAGGTGACTTCAACGTGCTTCTTGATGCATCGGAAAGAATTGGTACGAGCCATAATTCGGGAGCTATGAGGAGCTTTAGCCTTTTTCTGTCTAGAGCGATGATTGTAGACATTCCTATGCAAGATATGCCTTTCACTTGGACAAATTCTAGAATTGATGCATTATGGTTGCATCTCGATCAGTTCCTTATATCTCCAACCTTTTTGTTGAATTTTCTGGACTTAAAACAATGGGGACTACCACGTAGTTTATCGGATCATAATCCTATTGTTTTGGGGGATAGAAAGGAAGATTAGGGACCATGACCCTTCCTTTTTTTTTTTTTTTTTTTTTTTAATGTTAGGATTGAGGACATTAGATTGATGAAAGAAGCCATGAATGGGTGGAAATAATCGGTTGGGTATGGTTCTATCGGTTGGGTATGGTTATAGGGGTTCGATTCTTGCAGCCAAAGTTAGAGGTTCAAAAAGGAGAATGAAGGAGTGGCTTGGTAAGAATAGGCAGAATTGTTCAGTTGTGCAAACGGCTGAGAAGAGGTTAGATGATTTAGAAAAGGAAGCCTTCAGGATTGGGTGGACCGAGGATTGTACGAAAGAACATTCGTCTCTCATTGCAGATATTTGGGTTGGTTTAAAGAAGGAAGAGCAAGCTTGGAGACAGAAATCAAGGTTAAAATGGTTAAAAGAAAGGGATGGAAACTCTAAAAAAATTCATGTGGTGGCAGATGGGAGGAGGAGGAGGAATTTTATTGGGGACTTTTGTTTGGATGGTATTGTTGTGCAAAATTTGACTCTTATCAAAGAGGGGGTTTATAACTTTTTTCACAATCACTTTTAGAACGTCGAGTGATCAAGACCGAAACTTAGTGGGGTAAACTTTAGCAAACTTAGTCCAGTAGAGTTGGAAGGGTTGGAGGCCGAATTTACTATAGAGGAGGTTTAGAGAGCTATCAGTTCATGTGATGGTAATAAGGTGCCAAGCTCTGATGGGTTGAACTTAAATTTCGTTAAGAAAAATTGGGGTGAAATTAAAGACGATTTTATGGCTTTTATGAATGAGTTTTATAAGGACAGCTCGGTGGTTAGAGACCTAAATTCTACGTTCATTACCTTAATTCTGAAGGTGAAGCGACCAATGACATTGAGTGAGTATAGGCCTATTAGCCTGGTGGGGTCAATGTACAAAGTCTTGGCTAAGGTCTTAGCTAACAGACTTAGACGGGTAATGAACTCAATGATTGGAGACTATCAAATGGCTTTTGTTGAGGGAAGACAAATTCTAGATAGTGTGGTTGTCACAGAGGAAATCATCAACAAGTGGAAGCATGAGGAGGAGAGGGTGTGGTATTCAAGATTGATTTTGAAAAAGCATATGATTGCATTGATCATGTTTTTTTAGATGATGTTTTGAATTATATGGGGTTTGGGTCAAAATGGAGAGGTTCGATTAGAGAATGTGTGTCGTCACCAATGTTGTCAATCTCGATTAACGGTAGTTCTACGTCCCAATTTGGAATTAAAAGAGGTCTTAGACAAGGTGATCCTTTATCACCGTTTTTGTTTAACATTGTGGCGGAAGGACTCAATCGACGGTTTGTTAAAGCATCGGATTTAGGTATGTTTCGAGGGGAGGATTTTAATGGTAGTAGTATCCATATGTCTCACCTACAGCTTACAGATGACACGATCATTTTTTCTAAACCGAAGGTGGAATACCTTCTCAACATCAAACGGGTGCTTCAATGCTTTGAATTAGTATCAGGCCTGGAAATTAATTTCTCCAAGTCTTGTTGTGTGAGGATAAGCAAAAAGGTGGAGAATGTGTTAGGGTGGGCAAACTCTTTGAAGTGCAAGGCAACAATGATTCCAATAAATTACTTGGGCATCCCTCTTGGTGGACGGCCTAATTCAAAAGATTTTTGGAACCTAATTATTGATAGAATCAAGGAAAGATTGAGTCCCTGGAAGTGGAAATTTTTATCCAAAAGTGGGAGGGTTGTTCTCATTAAGTCTGTGTTATCAAGTATTCCCACTTATTTTATGTCAATGTTTAAAATTCCGGTGGGGGTAGCACTTAACATAGAAAAATTACAAGGAGGCTTTCTTTATGGTGATGGGGTTGAGAAGCGGAAAGTTCATATAGTCAATTGGGCAACGGTGTGTCATAGCAAAGTTAACGATGGTCTGGGTATTAGGAGGGTAGTGATTAAAAACAAGGCACTACTAGCTAAGTGGGCATGGAGGTTCGAGACAAAGGTTTCCTCTTTATAGAGGAAAGTTATCATTGCTAAGTATAGATTGAATAGTGCTGACTTATTTTGGAGGGGCATGAAGTGTAGGAATGCCTCCAATTTTGCTAAAGCGGTGGCCTTTGTTTTAGAACAAATTCTAGAGCAGCAACTATCATGAAGGAAAACTTAGTACCTGTAATCGGGATTGGCAATAGAGTAAAGTTTTGGGATATATTTTGTGGAGAGTCAAATATTTTAAAAGATTCGTTCCCCAGAATTTCTGCTCTGGCTGTTAATAAGGATGGTGTGATTAGGGAGTTCGGTGAGTGGAATGACTTGGTGTGGGTTTGGAATGTTCAGCTCCAAAGATAGATATTGGGTTGGGAGCAGGATCAGTGGCATTGCTTTTTGACTTTTATTCAGAGCATTGTTGTTCGGTCTACTAGTCTAGACTCATTGGTTTGGAAGCTATCCACCAATGGATGTTTCTCTGTGTGTTCATTTGGTAAAGCATGGGAAGATAGGGTAATTGATCAAGGTGTAGTAGATAAGTTCTATTGGTAGGGTTTATGTCCACCTAAGGTGGAGATATTTGTGTGGCAATTATTCAAAGGAAGAGTCTTGGTCAAACAATTGCTGAATAAATATAGAGTGTTAGCTAATGATTACTTGGCGTGCCCTTTGTGTTTGGAAAAGGAAGAAATTGTTGATCACTTGTTTCTTCACTATCGGTGTTCATGGAGATTATGGTCTTCAAGTTTGGGATGGTGGGGAGTTCATGGTTGTGCCACAAAGTTTGTTGTGGATTGGGCTGCTCCTTCTCGAGCTAGTGTTAGAGTTTGGTCTACATTGTTCTTTGTTGTGGTATGGACATTTTGGGAAGTTGGGAATCGTAAGGTTTTCAGTGATGCCGAACCAGATTTCTCAATAGCTATGGACTCAATTCAATTCCGTACTGCTTGGTGGTTTAAGCATCATGGATGTGGATCCTTGGTGCCTCTCACTTCACTTCTTCAAAATGTGAGTGAATTTTGTAAAGATCCGCTGAAATCCAAGAAGCATGCCTCTAAATCATGGGTGCCACTAGTGGCAGCGTCTTGATGAGGTCGTTTGTGTACTCAACAAAATTAATATTAGTGTAGATTTTTGGTTGATTCTTGAAAACTCTTTAAGCCACTTAATCCTTTTAAAATGTGATTTGATAGCAAAATAGTGAGCAAGTTCGTTCCACAAGGAATGGAGTGTTAATTAGATAAATTGACTAATCTTAGAGCAATAAAGTAAATCATATTGTTTGATAGATGTGTGGTTTCTAAAACCACAAATGCTAACTACTCAAATGAAAATACACAAAATATGTTATGAAAAATAGAATACTCAACACCTTGATAAGAATTGTGATAAAATCAATTAATGAGATAGCTAGGGAATAGATCGATTAACAATTGAATGTGGGTAAGCTATCTAGCTACATTAATGTACCAATCTCATTATGTTAACCACTTAGAGGCTTAGATTAGTGGGGTTGATATACTCACCACTAATCTATCCTATCTAATGGGTTCTTAATCACACAAGGATTGTCAATCCACATATGAATATATAACAAATTACTCCACTCAAGATAGCAATCAACAAGTGATATACAAGTCAATTATAATGAATGGAATCTAATTAATTTGAATGAATAGAACACATAAGAGATTCATTACAAGCTAAGCTAAACCCACAACCAATTGATCCTCAAATCTATCCCCTAGATTAGGGGTTTAGGTACACATATTTGCAATAAATGAAAAGAAGTAAATGATAAGGAAATAACCCTTGGGTCACCTTCTTTAAGCTTGATCCTTCTTCTCCTCTATGCTCCTAGATGCAAGGAATGGAGGTTGAGGATATGTCTTGGAATGTGGGTGTTTTGGTGGAGAAATGGTGGGATGAGGAATGATGAAGTGAAGTAATCAAGGTTGTGTGTTGAGGGTTGGATGGATTAGATGAGTTCAAGGAGAGAAATGGAGGATGAGGTATGGTGTGCCATGGATGATTGAGCTAGATCTCAGATTTGTTCTCTGTATTTTTCTCTGATTTTTGCGATGCCTTTGAAGATGGAGGGACGATCTATTTATATGCACTCTTGGACATGTACTGATAATTGCTTGATTCGCTGAGGTGGAGCCTTGGTCGATATTTGGTCGCTATGGCGACCCTGGTGCGTAAAACGGTTAGAAGAGAAGGTCGCCATGAAAACCATCTTTCTCGCTATTTGGCAAGTGGCGACCATGAGTATTTTGTGTAGAGGTCGCCACTTGAACCTCTAGGTCGCCATGGCGACCATAAGTGGCGACCCTGCAAATGTGAGGAGGTCGCCACTTGCAACATCAAGGTCGCCATGGCGACCCTAAGTGGCGACCATGCCTTGAGTGCACTAGGTCTCCATTTGCAAGGGAGGTCGCCATGGCGACCCCAAGTGGCGACCTCACCTGGTTGATTTGTGGACTTTCTGTCGCCATGGTGCTCAAGTGGCGCCCAAGTGGCGACCTTCTGATGTCTTTGGAGAATCCTTTGTCTCCATGGCGCTCATGTAGCGACCTCTCATGTCCAAGTGGCGAAAATGCCCTGTTTCTTCCCATTTGTGAGACATTTTCGCACAAGTCCTCCACTTTCATCTCAATTGCTTCTGAAACCTAATAAAACCTGAAACACTCAATTTAACAACATTAAACACGGGGAAATGCCCGAGAATCAAGCTAAAAGAATCGGAAATGAGGGCCAAAATCATATCAATTTTGGCTTGATCACGTCTCTTAAGTTCAATGTGGATGGTTCTTCCAAAGGACAACCTGGATCATCTAGTATTGGTAGGGTACTAAGAAATAATATAGGTATGGTGCAATGTTTTTCTCGCTTTTTGTTGGTAATCAAGATTCAATTACTGCAGAATTATGTCCATTGATTATGCGTGCTCGTTGTGTGTTGCAAATCCTTCGTTACGAGGTGTTAATATTGAAATTGTTAGCGATTCTCTACTGGTAGTTACTTGGATTAACTCGGATCAGGTAGGGAGTTTGGCTTCTGTGAATTTGGTATATGGTATTTGGGATTTTCTAAGGAATCATGAAGTTTTGTTGGTTTGTTTTAGCTCTAGAGCGTCAAATTCTTATGCCAACAATTTGGCGAAGAAGGGATCTAACAATGAAGGTGATTTCATTCAATGGGGTAGCTTTAGATACGTTTTTGGCTAAGTTCTATTGCGGTCTTGGATCTATTGCCTCTAGTGCTTTGCTGGTTCTCGTGGTGTTGTGGTGTTATATGTTTGGTTTCCTTTTTCTGATGGTCTATGATTTTTGGGTCGCATTTTGGATGAATGGGATGTTGATAGTAAATCTCAACTCAAGAGTTTTTATTCCTCTGCTAATGCTTTGGTGTTTGAAGGGGTTGATTGAGGTCAGTTAAATAATCTAGTGGAGTTCCGAGTGTCTTATTGTTGTGGTCTGCTCTGTTTTCATCGTTTGTTGTCTAGTCTATGTAGTCTGTTTTCAATATTTTCTTGGTTTGCTTCTGGTCATGGGTTGGTTAAGTTTTTTGGTGGTTCTTTGTATGCCTGCATGGTCATGTTTTTTGTTTTGTGGTCTCTTCAGACGATATTTGTATTTTCTGGGTGTTCCTTTTGTTTAATAAAGATGCCGTTTCAAAAAAACAATAATAATTAATCTAATCATGTGATTTTTTTTTTTTTTTTGAAACGGCATGTATTATTAAAATAAACCACAAAGGGCAAAGTGAAGCCAAAGAGGCTACACAGACGAGACCATAAGAAGCTCATCGGGGAAAATAAAACAAAGCCATAGAAAAAGCTACCTGAGGCCAAACGAACAAAAGAGGCCAAAAGAGAATCCAACCACAGCAAAACCAAAACAGACAGCAGATTATTGAAAACAGAGAAATCATGTGATTTGTGAATTGAGTTTTTTTTTAACTCAAACAAAAAACAATATCAAGTGATAATGATGCAGAGAAATGTGGTAACCATGCTAGATGACTGATGTACAATCCATCAGGATCAATCAATAGTAAGGCGACACATACACAACTACACAAGTCTTCTAAAAGCAGACTCAAGTCTTTTTTTTTTTTTTTCGTGAACAAGAAAAACAAAAACACGAAAGCAGCCAAGGACTATGACTAAAAGCAAGCTGCAAAAGTAACTTCTTTGAGAAGGCAAATGCAACTTCTTTCACAGGGCAAATGATTCATGAAAAATACAATAATAATAATAATAAGGTACATGTTTTCATTATCAATAATTCAAGCACATGTAAGTACAAATTAACATCACTAGAATAACAACAAAGAGATTCTCTTTACTCTTCAGTGCCTATAAAAATTCCTATAAAGAAGTAAATTATTTTATATCAAAAAATAAAAAATAAAAAACCAATCATCATAAGCACAACAGGAAAAGAGATTCTCTCAATTAGTGCCTATAAAAAAGTTCCTCGATCAAAGAAGATGACTACAGATTCACAAAAAACTTCAGAATATACTCTCAAAATCTTCTCTGTTTTAAATTTGAATCAAACATTACTAGCATCAAAGCTTTTCCTAATCTCCAACTCATAGTAAGTCTATCTTTACTTTCTAAATATTGTACACACAGTTATATTTTGTATGTATTTGTAACCAAAGATTGAATTCTAAATTTCATTTTGATAGTAATAGTATAATTGGTCAAATCAATGGACTTTTTAAAAAATTCTTCAAAATAGAATGTCGTCTCAAACTGTGCCAGATTGGAAAATCATCCGCAACTCGAAAAAATCAGAGTACCCAAAAGGTGCATTCCATTTCAAAAACAAATATTACATCCAAACTACTGAGGGAGTCATTTCATCAAACAATGAGCAAATTTCAATTCAATTACTTGATCCACTTGTCATTTCAAAACACAAACACAAGTACAAATATTTGCATATCGGATTAGTCCAAGTTTATTTATTGCCTCACGCGACAAGAGGAGTCAACGGTTCAATTTCGCTCTTTCTGAGAGATAAAAGGTTGTTCGATTTCAATGAATCCTTTTTAAACGTTCCTCATTCAACTGAGTTCTATGATCCTGTTAATTTTTTTCCTAACTTCATGGTTTCACTTAAAGAGCTTGATATTTTGCACCATTTGACACTCAATGTCAAATTTCATGATCTCAAAATGATAGCAAATTGTATTCCACTTTCATTGGCATATAAAATTCACTATAAATGGAAGAGAAACGAAATGAATCTTGAAGCAAAAGGTTATGGCCCTGGAATTGAAATTGTTTTTCGTCATAAAAACATGAGAAGTCCGAATGATCTCACTCCTAGAATTATCAAAAAGATTGACATACAGTTCCCCGAGGGCTGGAATGTTCAAGATGGTGTTATCGAGGAACAAGAACATAATTCTCCTAGGTTCATCCATGTTTCCGGAATGAAAGTCAAGCTTGAGTTTCCAAAAATCCAACAATGAAGAAGTCAAGATCATCATAAATAAACTTCCTAATCACAGAAGGAGCATATATAGTTGCAGTTGCAGTTTCAATGGAAGACTATTTTGAATATGCTTTGTGTCTTTATTAAGTCTCTGTCAAATAATCTTGTATCAAAAGTTCTTTTAGTATCTCAAGTCAGCTTTAACTTTGTAAGTTTAGTTTAAGCTTTTGTATTGTGTTGTAAATATAGTTCGATGTTTTAAGCATTGCAAATTATTTATTTATTTATTTATTTATTTTTATGATAACAAACATGTTAAAAAAAAACCCAACAGAGCTAAGGAGGCAAATCTGCCATTACAAATTTGGCAACACAGCTTGGGTGGCCTTCCATCTAGAACAGATCTTCAATTCTTCATTTCCTCTCAAGGTAAGTTTGGCAAGTCCATGTGCAACCTGGTTAGCCAACCTAGGTACAAACATGATATGCAACCCATTTATCTCATAAATCAATCCGGTAATATCAGAGAGGTTCACACCGTTAGGAGATTCCAGATGACTGCCCTCATTGATCCATTTCACCACAACCGCCGCATCAGACTCAAGGACATACAGGAGCAAACCACAATCTCTGCTGAAAATGATACCCCTATAAATGGCCATAGTCTCTGCCACTAGGGGACTTAAAGCTGCCTTTATCACTTGGGAGCTGGATGCCAAAACGAAGCCAGTATAGTCCGGTATCACAATACCGATGCCAATACGACATCCTCAACATCGACAGCGCATCACAATTGATCTTATACTCTCCTATATTTGGAGGACCCATCTAACCACCAAAGGTCTGGTTCTAGCTCTAATCTCCATCTCCCCAGTACTACACTTGTGATACTCCACCAGAAATTTTTTTGCCCAAGTAATCACCTCAAGAACATCCTGATCATGACCACCATGCAGAACCGAATTTCTCAAGAACCAAATCCTCTAGGAAATGGTACAAAAATGTTCCAATTCATCACTACTAGCAAGAGAGAAGCAGTCCAGGATGAGATCTAAGAAGTTTTTGTACATACCTTTTCCTTTAGCTTTTCCGGGTAACCAATCAACACCAGCCAACTTCAACTTCTGACATTCCCACAGGGCATGAAGTGTAGTTTGACCATGCCTCAACCTCAATCGGAACTCTTCTGTGACTAAGGTTAGCCATGGTTGGAATCCAATCATTGCAAGCTTTCCACACAAGAAATTTAATCTTCGAAGAAAAATGACATATAGTGACAAAATATATATGTCACAATAAGTGAAAAATTTGTCACAATATCAATACTGTAACAATAAAAGTGTCACTAATTTTTTATTATTATTTATATCTCTGTCACTAAAAGTATTTGTGACACTTACAATGTCATTGTTACTAGCCATAGTGACAATTATTTGTAATTGTCATAAACCATGACTTTTAGTGACAGATTGTTAACTGACCCTAATGAGTGACGAAACAAAAAATGTCACTATATACAAGTTAGTGACAATTAACCATTTAAATATTTTGTCACTTTACACATTTTTCGTGACAATTTATTGTTTAAAAATTGTGTCACTATTCACAAACTCAGTGACAATTAGCTATCCGATAATTGTGTCACTATACACAAATTTAGTGACAATAATCTGTTTGAAGATTTTGTCACTATACACATCTTTAGTGATAATTTATTGTTTAAAAATTATGTTACTATTCACAAACTAGGGGACAATTAACTCTCTGAAATTTTTGTCACTATATGCATAGTTAGTGAAAACAAACTATTATGATTGTGAGTAATGTTAATATTCCAAACAATTGTTAATAATTTAAACTATTATGACCAAATTAAAAAATTATTGAAAATAAACATATAAGAAGACATATCATATCTATATGATTTACTTGTATTATAAAATAAAAATAATTGAGGATGACACTCTCTTGAGAAGAAGGCTGGATAGGGGGAGGGTGTTGGTCTTGTTACCTCCCGGTCTGAGTTGCCCGGACTCTATCAAAGTGGTTAACGGAAAGGCTTCATTTTCGGTTCCTTCAAGAGAAGTTCAAAAGCCAGTCGACATGGATTGGATTTCAAATAAGTTAGGCTTGCATAGGGTGGATAAATCTAATGAATGTCATAACAAGGTTGGAGTAGAAAGGGAGAATTTTGTGGGAGCTGATCTTATCATGGGATGTCAAAAAAATGGCAGGCTCAAGAATGTTGTGGGGGTTGGAGTTAAATGTTTGACCAATACTGATAAAGGGAACTTTCTTGGTGGTGGGCAATCGATAAACCTGGTAGGCCACCTTTACCCATTGTTTCAAATACTATAATAAATTTATAAAAAGGTAGTATGTATACAGCTCAACAGGGGTGGGATAGTGAGGACATTTGGTCTTCCTCTATTGAGGGCGGCGAAGAAAATGATGCCATTCAAAGACTCAAAAGGGAATCATTTATGGGCCTACTTGAACAATTTAAGGGTGGTCAAATTGTTATTGACTTGGGCTGTCCTACTATTAGTGGAATGAATGTGGATGGGGGGGGGGGGGGGGGGGGTGGGTGGCATTCAGGCCCAAGTCTTGATAATCATACTGGTATAGAATCTGGTCCAGCCGAACTATTGAGTTTTCAATTAAGGATTGAAATGAATCAAACTCGATTAGGGTGTGGTTCTGAAGCTGAGAAGGCCAAGGATTCTGTGGGAAATCAGGAGGAGATTATTGAGAATCAAGCTGTTATTAAGACCAGTCCAGCCCAGCGCTTTCAATTTCAATCAGATAGTGGGAACTATCAAAACCATCTTGTGTGTAGGAATGAGTATGTGGAAAAAGATACAGATAATTCGAAGTCCAAGTTTTCAGAGGGGATTCAGGTCGAATCTCTGGGTGAAGATGAGATTGTTTCGACGGATGATAGTGGTAGTAGTATGATGGGGTGTGAGCGATGAAATGGATTACATCGGGCCTATATATCGACAATAAAGAGACATGGAATGATGACTAAGAAGGACTTGAAGCGTGTATGTGGTGGTTGAGAGGAGGATATGGAGGCAAATAAATGGAGTTTGGAGGTTGAGGTTGCAAAGATAATGGAAAAAGGGGTGGGACTTGGTCGCATTAATCCGTCTGTGACAGGAGGTGGAATGAGTTTTGTAGGAAATAATTCTCATGGTCAGAATTGTGACTGGAATCTTAGTCAAGAGGTTGCTAAGGTAATTGAGATGGGGTTGGCACTTAGGGTTGATTTCAAGGGTGAGGTTGGATCAGCTGGTGATCAGATTGCTAAGAAGGTTAGGGAGGATGAAGAGAATCACATTCTGATGAAGGAGAAAAATAAAGAACGATTGTCGGTTGCGAAGAAAAAGAATGGATGAGTGTGTCGGTTGTCAATTATTCAGGGGTTTTTTTCGTTTTAATGATAGTGTTAACTTGGAATATTAGAGGATTGGATCGTGTAGAAAAAATGAGGTTGGTGAAGAGATTGGTTTTTCTTCACAAACCAAATTTGCTTTTTATTCAGGAATCGAAACTTAGTTATTTTCACAATAGGGTGGTAAGGACGCTTGGTGGGTCATTGCTTAATAAAGGAATTGGTATTGAGGTTGTAGGCTCGGCGGGTGGCCTAATTTTGTTAGGAATGAGGAATATTTTGAGGTTCAAGCTTTTATCTCAAACGAAAGATGTATTATTGTTTATAGAGTTTTACTAAAATTGGATATACAATTGGTTTTCTGTAATGTGTATGCAGCCAACAAAGAGCCAGAAAGGAAAAATCTTTGGGATTATATCCTGAATGCACAACTTTCGCTCCCCATTCCATGGGTAATTGGGGGAGATTTCAATATTGTCATGGACCCAAGTGAAAGAAAGGGTGGCGTGGGTAGCGTTTCGTCAATGAGGAACTTCAAGGATTTTATGGAATTGGCTAAAGTGGTTGACATTCCAATACATGGGATGTTGTTTACATGGTCTAATAATAGGGAGGTGGAGTCGTGTGGTAGATTGGATCGGTTTCTCTGTGACCCGGTGTTTTTGTCTTGGTTTCCTAGATTGGTGCAAAAAGGCTATAGTAAGAGTGTTTCAGACCATAACCCTATTGGGATTGGGGTACTACTGTTAGATTGGGGTCCAAGACCGTTTCGTGTGTTCAATCATTGGTTGGAGGATAAAGAGTTGTTGACAGATGTTAGGAAGTGGTGGAAGAATGTAAAAGGGAGAGGTAATTGCGGAAGGAAATTAGTGTTAAAGTCAAGAGCTGTAAAAAATTATTTAAAAGCTTGGGCAAAGGGGAGAAATAATGGTGGTGATGTACGTATCAAGGAGTTGGAAGTTGAGTTGGTATCGTTGGAGAAAAAAGTTGAGAGCGTTGGGTGGATTCCGTATCTTAGACAGGAACATTTGAATTGTTTGGCCAAATTGTGGAAACTTGTCAAGTTAGATGAGCGAAAGTGGAGACACATTTCAAGGGTCAAATGGATTAAGGAGGGAGATAAGAATTCTAGGTTCTTTCATTTAGTGTCAAGTGTGCGGAAAAAATATAATCTCATTGACGACATTCTCATAAATGGTGTCAGGTGTAGTGGTCCGGATTCAGTACGGAAAGGAGTTTTTTCATTCTTTAAAGATCACTTTCGGAAATTAAGCTGGTCTCGTCCTAGTATGGGGGACATCTCGTTAAAGAAGATTTCGGAAAAGGAAAAGAGGGATTTAGAGGTTGCTTTTTCGGAGGAAGAAGTGTGGAATGCTTTATGGTGTTGTGACGGGAACAAAGCTCCTGGTCCGAATGGTATGAATCTCAACTTTGTTAAATCCAATTGGAGTGTTATCAAAGTAGATTTTATGAAATTCATGCATGATTTTTTTATGGATGGATCTGTTATTAAGGATCTTAACAAAACTTTTATAGTACTAATACTGAAGATGGTTAAGCTGGTATCTATAAAGGATCTTCGACCGATTAGTTTGGTTAGTGCAATGTACAAAGTGGTGGCCAAGGTTTTGTCAAATAGACTTAAGCAAGTTATGAACTCAGTTATTGGCCACACACAAATGGCCTTTGTAAAGAATCGTCAGATCATTGACAGCTTTGTGATTGCGGAGGAGATTATTCACTCTTGGAAACAAGATAGGATTGGGGGTTTGCTCGTTAAATTAGACTTTGAGAAAGCCTATGACAGTGTGGATCACGAGTTTTTGTTAGAGGTCATGGCTTTAATGGGGTTTGGTTCAAGATGGATGAACTAGATTAGGTGGTGCATTTCTACACCGTCTCTCTTGGTATTGGTCAATGGTAGCCTGACCGATCAATTTTCTGTGGGAAGGGGTTTGTGTCAAAATGATCCTTTATCACCTTTCCTTTTCAACTTGGCGGTGGAAGTGTTGAGTGTTATGTTGGAAAAAGCAAGAAATCTGGAATTTATAAAAGGGTTTGAATTGGGTGATGGAGCAATTCATATTTCTCACCTACAATTTGTAGATGATACAGTGTTGGTTGTTAAGACAAATAAGGAGTATTTGTTGAATATCAAGCGTATTTTGAGGTGTTTTGAGCTTGTGTCTAGTTTGAGGATTAATTTCCATAAGACTTGCTTGGTGAAGATGGGGAAAAGGGGGTTGCCATATGTGGATTGGGCTAATGTTTTCGGCTGTGTTGAGTCAAAATTTCCTGTCTCCTATTTGGGGTTTCCCCTTGGTGGAAATCCGAAAAAGGAGGCTTTTTGGAACCCTGTGATTAACAAAATTAAATCTAGGCTTGCTCCTCGGAAAAAGGGTTTCATGTCCAAAGGTGGGAGAGTGGTGATGATAAAGGCGGTTCTCTCAAGTCTTCCGACATATTTTATATTGGTCTTTAGAATTCCAGTTGGTATAGAAAGGAGTGTTGAAAAATTTTAGAGGGAGTTTTTTTGGAACGATGGTATTGTCAAGAGGAAAATTCATTTTGTGGATTGGAATTCCATTTGCAAAAGTAAAAGGAATGGAGGTTTGGGGATTGGTAGGATATTAGAGAAGGGAATGAGTCTATTAGCTAAATGGTTATGGAGATTCGGTAGGGAGGTGGATTCCTTATGGAAGTTAGTTATATGTGCAAAATATGGGGTGGATCATAAGTCCCTTCGGTGGGACTGGTCTGAGGGTTAGTTCTCATTTTGTTAAGGTTGTTAGCAAGTTATTGTGTGCTGGAAATCTGTCTCGCAAGGTTATTGACGATGGTTTTCGTGTAATGGTAGGAAATGGTGAAAGAATAAAGTTTTGGGAGGATTCAATTTGTGGCTCAGTTCCTTTAAGAATTGCTTTTCCTCGAATTTTCGCCTTAGATAGTAATAAAGTTAGCTGGCTGGTGGATAATGGCAGATGGGAGGGGGGGAAATGGTTCTGGGACGTTTCTTGGAGGAGAATTGATGCAGCGAAAGGTTCACCAAACAACAATCGATAAAAAGAAAGGATAAACGATTTTGATCCGTTGATTCGCGTACAAATACCGGAAACTAACCCTACTATTAATCTGTTGATCCGCGCACAGATACCAGAATAATAGGCCTTAAATACCAACTGAGGTAGCAGAAAATTCAACACAAATAACAATTGATAAAAGAAAAGATAAACGATTCGGATCCGTTGATTCGCGCACGAATACCGAAAGCGAACCCTACTATTAATCTGTTGATCTGCGCACAGATACCAGAATAATAGGCTTCAAATTCGTTGATCCACTCAGGATACCGAAATTGGATAAAAGGAGATGCTCTCTCTCAAATTTTATTAATCATCAAAAAACTCCATAACAAATTGGATTCAAACAACTTAAATAGGAAAAGCAATAAGTCGACTTCCATAAGGAATCAACTTCTAAATTAACTTAAACTAAAACTGAAAAGAAATCCTATCTAGGAAAAGAGAACAAATCCTAATCAAACAAAGATTACAAAAAAGAGAACAAATCCTAATCTGACTTAGACTCAATGTCATCTAATTCAAACTTCCAGCTCAAGTCTTCGCGCAACAAAATAGATGGCCAAATTTGGGTCTTTTGTGATCTGTTACAGAGGACGGAGTCTTCATAACATTTGTAGGGATCATCTTGAGCTTTCCGGAAACATATTATAATAGACAATCCGACTCCATATGGCCTCTATAGAGGTCCATGAATTTCAGCTTCCCCAGCTCGTCCAGCTCTCATCCAGCTCATGTCTTCGCGCAACAAGATAGATGGCCGAATTTGAGCCTTTTGTAATCTGTTATTGAGGACGGAGTCTTCATAACATCTGTAGGGATCGTCTTGGGCTTTCCGAAAATATATTATAATAGACAATCCAACCTCATATGCCCTCTGTAGAGGTCCACAAAGTTCAGCTCGGATTTGGTTGGTCCACGCAACCCAAATACGAATTCCCCACCCACTCCATGTGTTCCATTGCCTTAGCTGCTGTTGCATCATTCTCTTCAGGCTGGAGAAAATTCGTCCTCGAATTTTGACTGTTTTGAGGAACAAATAAGTTGGAGATGCTATTGAATGATGAAACACGGCAACATCATAGAAATAATCCTCAAAAATTGAGTCCCTCTCATGCTGCTCGTTCTGGAACAAATCTTCATCGAAAACTGATGGCTTATCGAAATCGACAATAACAGGTTCCGTCACATATTCCTCATCAAAAATTGGCGGCTTATCGAAGTCAACGATAACCAAGTCCGACACATAATCGTCATCGAAAAACAATGAATGGTAGGAGGAAATTTTGTTTAGGGGATTCATGAGTTTTTTTTTTTTTTTGCTCTTTTTTTTTTTTTGGGAAATATGGATGGTGAATTTTTGGCATTGAGGAAGATAGTAGGTTGTGGTCGTGGATGCTGAGCCTAGCACAACGGTAGACTCGGTGGCTTTGATACCAAACTGATGCAGCGGAATATTCACCAAACAACAATTGATAAAAATAAAGGATAAACGATTCGGATCCGTTGATTCGCACACGAATACTGGAAGCGAACCCTACTATTAATCTGTTGATCTGCGCACAGATACCAGAATAATAGGTCTCAAATACCAACTGAGGTAGCAGGAAATTCAACACAAACAACAATCGATAAAAGAAAGGATAAATGATTCGGATCCGTTGATTCGCGCACGAATACCGGAAGCGAACCCTACTATTAATCTGTTGATCTGCGCACAGATACCAGAATAATAGGCTTCAAATTCGTTGATCCACTCAGGATACTGAAATTGGATAAAAGGAGATGCTCCCCCTCAAATTTTATTAATCATCAAAAAACTTCATAACAAATTGGATTCAAACAACTTAAATAGGAAAAGCAATAAGTCGACTTCCACAAGGAATCAACTTCTAAATTAACTTAAACTAAAACTGAAAAGAAATCCTATCTAGGAAAAGAGAACAAATCCTAATCAGACTCAAACTCAATGTCATCTAATTCAAACTTCCTGCTCAAGTCTTCGCGCAACAAAATAGATGGTCGAATTTGAGCCTTTTATAATCTGTTACAGAGGACGGAGTCTTCATAACATTTGTAGGGATCGGCTTGGGTTTTCCGGAAACATATTATAGTAGACGATCCGACTCCATATGGCCTCTATAGAGGTCCACGAAGTTCAGTTTCCCTAGCTCGTCCAGCTCTCATCCAGCTTATGTCTTCGCGCAACAAGATAGATGGCCGAATTTGGGCCTTTTGTGATCTGTTATTGAGGACGGAGTCTTCATAACATCTGTAAGGCTCATCTTGGGCTTTCTGAAAATATATTATAATAGACGATCCGACCTCATATGCCCTCTATAGAGGTCCACGAAGTTCAGCCCGGATTTGGTTGGTCCACGCGACCCAAATATGAATTCCCCACCCACTCCATGTGTTCCATTACCTTAGCTGCTACTACATCAAGAACATTATTTGATTTGGAGTTAGATATTTGGAAGTGCTTCAAGTTAGCTTTGGATTGCATTTCTGTTAGGAGTTGTATTCTGGATTCTTTAGGGTGGGTTTTTTGTCCCAATGGAGCTTTCTCAGTCAGCTCATTTAAGAGGTGCCCAGAGGATTTCGAGGGTGGTGTTTCTTATGCATCTTCTATGTTATGGCATGGTTTTTCTCCTCCGAAGGTAGAGTTGTTTGTTTGGCAGCTGCTAAAAGGGAGGGTTGCGGTTAGAGAGGTGAATCAAAAAATGGGGGGTTTTTTTTTTTGGCTTCAACTGAGTGCCCGCTATGTAGTTTGGAGATTGAATTAGTGGATCATTTGTTTCTCCATTGTCTATGGTCTACGAAGCTTTGGTTGGGTAGTATGGAATGGTGGGGTGTGAAATTTTGTTTCAACAGGTCGTTAGAGGGGTGGTTTCAAGGCTAGGTAGGTCTTTATCCTGATTCAAAGTGTAGGAGAGCTTGGAACTCATTGTTTTTCGTCTATTTGGGAGGTTCGAAATGATCTCGTTTTTAAAGCAGTTGAAGCTAATTTCGGCAAGGGTTTGGATTCGGTAAAATTCAGAGTGGCTTCTTGGTACAAGTATCTTGGCTCTAGCTCTGCTGAAGATTTATCTATTTTGCTCTTGGATATTGGTGGTAGATGCATAGACATGCATAAAAGAAAGTTTTCGAAAGCAAGTGATTGGGTGCCTCTATTGGAGGGCAGTCTCTTTTTCAACGTTGATGGTTCGGCTCTGGGTTGTCCAGGTATGGCTGGTGCAGGGGGGTGGTTCTTCGTAATGCTGAAGGAAAGATTTTGTGTTTGTTTTCGACCTTTTTGGGAATATGGGATTCAAATTCTGCTGAAGTTTTTGCCATACACTTGGCATGTCAGTTGATAACCTCTAAACAACAGCTATTAAACAAGTTTATTACAATCATTAGTGATTCGAAATCGGCGGTCTCTTGGGCGAATGGTGATGATTTTGGTAATTTTAAGTTGGTTTAGCTGGTTTATGACATTCGTGAGTTCCTAAGATGCAACATCGGTGTCACTGTAGTCTTCAAAAATCGGGGTTCAAATGCTTTTGCTGACAGTCTTGCTAAATTAGGTTCTAATAGAGTAAGGGATAAATTGGAATGGGGTGACATCTGTTAGTTGTTGATAGCCTTTTTGTGCTACATTGTTATGTTGTGTTTAGTTATTTTCGTTTGTTGGCATTTTGGGTGTTTTGTTGCTCTGTCGTTGTAATGGATATGGCCTGGGTATGTTTTTGTTGTGGTAAAAAACAAATAGCCGACATTAACTCTTAGGCTGTGCTAGGTGTGCGAGATTTGATATGATAGAATTAGACTATTTTTATTAGATTGAAATGGATCGGACTAAATTAGAACTATGATGTGTTTGGTGCAATACAGATTGAATTAAAATAATATTGTCTCTTGTTTGGCATAACATAGGATTTGATAAAAAAATAAAATAAAATAAAAAATTTAAAATTTGAAAATTTGAAAATAATAATCTTTTGTGAGAGATCGTGTCTTTTGTTTGGTATAACATAGGATTTGATAAAAAAAAAAAATGAAAATAATTGTCTTTTATGAGAGATCAGTGCAAAATTATATTAAATTAATTTTTAAATAAATAAAATCATTTTAAATCAATTCAAAGAAAAGAAGAATAAAATTATTTTAAATTAAAGTTGGTTAAAAAAATTACTTATTTGTTTTAAATTTCAATTTCCGTAATTCCTAAATTGATTATTCTTTATTCAATTTCTTCTTCATTTGTTTTCATTTCTTACTCTTAGTATTTAAACGATACTAATTTCACATGTATAAAACTAGTGCATTTATAAAAGAATACTAGTTTCATATGTATGAAACTAGTGCATTTGTAAAATAACACTAGTTTCTTGTGTATAAAATTAGTGCATTTGTATCAATATAGCAATAAACATGATAGAAAATTATAATAGATTATTTTTTAAATCAATTTAATTAAAAGAAAAATAAAATTATTTTTATTTAAATTTGATTACAAAAATTATATAAATTATTTTTTGATAAAAATAAATAAAATCATTTCAAATTCATTTCAATTAAAATAACATTTATTATTTTTAATTGATATTAAATTTTTTTTTTTTTAAATGTCAGAATAAAATATATTAATATTAAAAAGGAATAAAATTTTTTTTTTAAATGGTTTAAATAAATTTAATATTTTATAAATAAATAATTTAATTAAAATAAGAAGAAGAAAAATAAGCGAAAGTATAACAAAAGGCCGGGACAAAATATTACTGTCCAAGCCTTTGAGTTGGGACTAAATAGTCCCACCAGAGTGTGACTATTTGTCTACATGAGAATAGGAAATCCAATCCCGTGTTAGCCACAAGCGAGAGATTAGATTGAGATTAGTCCAATCCCGCGTAACAAACGCACACTTAATTCAATGGTTGTATACAAGGCTGTCCCCAGGCTTTAATAGGAGGGGGGGCCTCCTCATGCCTCTTTTTAAAGGGGTCATATTTACATGATTTCAGTATGAGTGGTGGTATTTACATCCCTTAAATACTGTATGCAATGTTTGAAAAATCGAAAAAAATGGCCGCCTAGTGCCACCTATACACTAGGTGGACGCTGGCCGTCCCGTTTCGACAAAATTGGCCATATTAGGCGGCCGGAAAAAAAAATCAGCCAATATGGCCTGAAAAATTGGGCGATCTGGTCAAAAAATCGAGAGATTTGGCCAAAAAAATCGTGCTATGTGGAGTCAAAGTCGTTGACTCCATCTAGTCGTCCCAAATGTCACCGTTGTTTGCCACTGTCGGCTGTCCGATTTTTGGAAACAAAGTTGAACAAAGAAAGATGAAGAAATTTAAGTGTGAGAGAGAGGATCAGATCGAGATAGATAGAGAAGAGAGAAGAGAGAATTTAGTAGAAAATTGTAAATTGAGAAAGAAGAAGAAATTAAGTGAAAAAAAAAAAATTGAAATCAAATGAAATCTGGAAAGGAACTAGTTGAAGAACAGATAAAGAAAAGAAGAAGAAATTAAGTGAGAGATGATCAGATTTCGAGAGAAAGGAGAGAGAAGAGAGAATTTAATTAATATTGATGACATACAATAATGTAGAGTCCAGCGCGGGCCTGGGAGCAACAATAAAAAACAGAAAATAATGGGGAAGTAATCCCATACTGATGACACACACTAAGTACCGTAGAATCTAACTATTATTATTCAATATACAGCCGAAAAGGAAATAGACAAGTGGCCATGGGAGGAATCTCCTATAGTAGGCTCACCCAAAGGCTAAAATAACTCTATACATTGTTGACTTTTAAAAAGTATATTTGTAAAATAACGAAATGTACCCTCTTTCAATGTAAAAATCTAAAATATACAACAAAAAGTAAAATTATATTAAATAGGTATAAGACATAAAAAAAAAAGAGGAAATTATGTTGATGATTTTGTTTGAATTTTATCGTAATACGAGTTTTATAGGTAGGAAGAACAAAAAAAAAAAAGAAAAAAAACGGTCGCCTAGAAATCCGCCTAGGCGCCAACTAGGCTGCCTAGGCACTTGACGCTGATCCACCGCCTGAGTAGCGTCTAGCGTTTACTAGAACACTGACTGTATGTACGCTCATTTCATAAGCACATCCCATTAAAATTTTTAAAAAACTCTAGTTTGTTAATAAACCCCACTTAATGACAAAAATACATTTTTTTTTATTTCTATTGTATTATATTTTTGTAACTACACCTATTTTATTATCTAATCAACTTTATTATTATTTAAAATTTTATTGTTTTATTTCCTCTTTTTTTTTTTTTTTTTTTAAAATAACTCTTAAATACAAAAATTATAACAAAATGAGTTTGGTTTTGAACTAATTTTATTTACAAGTGTTTAGTTACAGAAATTTTCCCTTGAAAAAAAGTTATAGAAATTCGTCATATACGATATATATATATATATATAAAATGAAGGGGAAAAGGGAAAAAAAAAAATTCCATATGTTAAAGTTTATTAACAGCCAACCAGTACAAAAAATAAAATAAAAATAAATGGGAAATTGCCCCCCCTTTTTTTTTTTTTTTTTTTTTTGCTATATATATACTGGCACAGAAAAAATACATATGTGTAGAGATTAGAAAAATCAATATAAAATTTTTTTTCTTTGTTCTTTATCTAATAGTGTGGGTTTTTTCAATACGAATTGAGAAAACTTTTCAAGTTCTTTATTGTTTTCTGATTGGTTCTACAACCCACATACAATTTCAATTTGTATTTGAAAGCAGTATTCAAAAGATAAATTAGGATTTGAGAAATAAAAAGGGTTTTAGGATATAGAAAACTGATTAATAATTTTTAGGTATACTTACAAACTATTTATTTTTTAGTCATTTTAATCAAGGGTAATACTGAATTTTTGAAAATATATTAATTTGGAGTGTACATACGTTTTTTAAGGGGTGCAAATATCGTCACTCTTTCAATATTAGTTTAGGGGTCCAATTTTATTTTATTTTAGTTCGTAAAAGGCTCGAATTTCTATTTTGAGTATTAGTCTAAAAAGATCTATATATACATGATTTCGGTATTGGTTTAGGGCCCAATTTTGTTTTGTTTTATTTCATAAAAGGCCAAATTTCTATTTTGGGAATTAGTCTTAAAAAGACCCATATGATAAAGTATTGAAGTCAACAATTTAAAATAAGAGTGATGATATTTGCACCCCTTAAATATTGTATATACACCCCCAAAACAATATCTTTTTGAAAATGCAATAATACCCTTAAGTAAATTACTAAAAAGGCTAAATAGTTAGCAAGTACAGTCACCAATAATTATTAATCAATTTCCTATTTTAAGCACCAATAATTATTAATCAATTTCCTTTTTTGATAAAATTAGACTAACCTAAGAGGAAAATTAAAACATCACAAGAGATCATATGCTGAAAAAACCCCTAGGTAGTATCCATAAATATATAAATATAGGAATAAAGAAAAAAAAAGAATCCAACAAACACAACAAAACAAAGAATGCAACCTCAAAAAACCCAAAGGCACGTACGCAGGCCAAACAAGAAAAAACAAAACTAGGAAAACTTGAAGGATTCTTTACCCATACAATCACTATCAACTAATTGAGAACAAAATGAAGGAGTGGAGGACCACCATAAATCAGAAGGAACACCCAAAGCGTGCTTAGAGAGAGCATCCGCCACCTAGTTACCTTCCCTGAATATGTGAGAAACTTGGAACTCCATATGCGAGATATGATAAATATAACGCTGCCAAACTTGATGAACACGCCAGGTAACCTTGTCAGACCTATCATAAAGAAGTTGAACCACATAAGAAGAGTCACTCTCGAGCCAAATCATATTTTTATCAATTTCCTATTTTATTCACCAATAATTATTAATCAATTTCTTATTTTAATTGTTTATCAAAAAAAAAAAAAAAAAATCAAAATCATTTGTTATAATACGCTATATGCTTGCATAACATTCTTAAGCAATGAAATAGGGATTTGAAAAAGATCATGCTAAAGTTTTTTTTTTTTTTTTTTTTGGGTGATTATTTACGTTTTTGAGAGAAACTGACATGCCTTTATAATTCATGGACTTCATTTTTTTTCTTCAGCAGGGGTATTACAACAGTGATTCACTTTAGTTAAGATCTAAATTCATAAATGCACAATGAAGCATTATTAGCAAGTTAATTATTGCAATCTCACAAAGATAGAAAAGGAAGGAACTATTTTCGTTGGCATTAATTACAGAAAAGGTATTTTTGATATTAAGTGGGGTTTAAATACAAATAATAGATTTTTTAAATTTTTTTATGGGGTGTGCTTACGAAAGGGGGGTACATACCATTTTTATGGGAGGCCAATATTGCCACTCTAAAATAAAACAAAAATATAAAATAGGGTTAGCTTGAAGTGTTAAAGCCTGATTTAGAAGGATTTAGGGTTTCTTATTTTTCTTTCCAGCCACCATTGAAAAAGGGCCCATCTTAGAATTTGCCTAGAGACCCCGAAAAGTCAGGACCGGCTCTGCTGCTCTGGTCGTATATCTCTCTCCATATTTGTTTTGTATTGGTAAGAGAAATTTGAGTATCACCTTATTTATATATATATATATAATAAATATAATAAAAAAAAATAAAAAAAGTCGATATTGCCACCTATAAAACTAATTTACACACCGGTTAGTAATTGCACTGGCCATTAAATTTTGATCATTTAAGTATCATATTAAGCATCCATTAATATTCCAATATTAACCTTAAAAACTAATTAATCGTTGTTTATGTTCAACTATTCGAACTGGCTTCTATTATAGATAGTATCCTTCAAAATATATATCTGAGCTCCTTTTACATCAAAATTCATGAAAAGAGCAACGATATTCTATTAACTTTTTAGGGATTTTGTTTTATGAGATTTGATTTCTCATTTTGATGGCTCTTAATTTATTGTTGATTGCCGATTACCATGAGAAGATAGCAATATCCCAAACCAAATCCATTAGATGTCGCTCTAGGGGCATAACTCGACTGGTAGATGGACGACAGGACGAGCTTGAGGCTTACATAAATAGTATAAAAAAAAATCCAATATAATTTTAATTTCTGATTAATTGTTTGCTTGGTCTATATTAGTAATTTTTTATAGGAATATTTTTGTAATAATTATTTTTTAATAAAAAGTGGGTGTAGAAGGGTGGCAATATCTGCTCCAAAAAAAAAAAAACAATTGTGAGGAAAATTATGCTCTCTTGTCTAAGGGGTTGTTTGTTTTTTTAGCTATAAGTCTTATTGCCCCTTATATCTTAAATTAAGATAAATGGTTTTGTTTGTTTTCTAACTTATATCTTATTTTAAGATATATATATATATGCCTAATTGAAAAAGTAAAAAAAATTGACTTTTATCTTATTGAAAAAGTGATACAATAAAGTCTTCCAATATATTTCCCTAAATACCCTGTAACAATTCATACATTTAAAATTTTATCCAAACATAATAAAACCCTAAAAATCAATTTTCCAATTGAAAAAAAAAAATTTCTCAATTTTTGATGAAAACCCTAACACAACCTAACCAGTACTCAACAGGGGTGACGGTGGCACTGCCCTTTGAGACCGGAGGAAGCCGGCCATCATCTTGCCGGATTCCAAAGAGAGGAGGCCGGTCGGCCTCCTGTCAAAGCATGGCAGAGAGGAGGTGGAGAGAGAGACAGAGAGAGAGAGAGAGAGATGATTGATGCAGTGGAGGGAGAGAGACGATCCCAGGTGATGCGGCGTGGAAGTGTTGTTGGCAGTGGCGGTGGTGGTGGAGAGGCATGGAGGTGGCGGTGGAGAGATCTGGTATGTGAGATTTGGTTTAAACCCATATATGAACAATGTATGAGAGATCTAGTGTTGGTGCGATCTCCTATAAACATTTAAAAAAAAAAAAAAAATTTGTTTTTTCATTTTTTGTTTTGTTTACTTTATTAATTTAAAAAATAAAAATTATTTTGATTGATTGATTCAAAGGTTATAAACGGAAAAGGTAACAAATTCCTCATTTCTGATAAGTCATCAAAATAAGAAAACAAACATGAAGGAGTAACTTAATTTTTAAGACATATCCATATCTCTAATAAAATAAGATCTTATAAGACTTTAGATAAAAAAACAAACACCACCTAACACATCGATCGAAACAAATTTCCTGAATATATATATATATATATTATAGTTAAACTAACTACACTACTACAAAAATGTTAAAAGACATTGGCTTTTAGGTAAGTGATTTAAAATAAAAACTTTTAGACATCGGTTCATATAAAACCGATGTCTTAAACATTACGGTTTGAAATGATAACGGTTTTTGGGCAAACAGATATTAAAAAAAAACTTTTATACATCGGTTCAAACAAAAATAATGTCTTAAATATTGCGGTTTGAAAGGACAATAGTTTTTGGGCAAACAAATATGGATTTATTTTACAATCAGTTTACCTTAAAACTGACCTCTTAAATAAGTTAAAAATTAGACCTCGGTTAAAGATAAACTGACATGTATAAGTTTTAATTTGTTATATATTTTTTAAATAACCAGTGTCTTTACATTGTCAAATATTATTAATTTTAAAATAATAAATTTAATTAACAGTAATTATATTATTAAAAAAAATTTGATAAGTAAAATTTTAAATTTAATAAATTTACTTTTAAATCATTTGTTTACAAAAATTTCAATTTTTTTTTAAAAATTATTTATTTATTTTGCACCCTCTTGTTTTATACTAAGAGACACACTAATAATTCAATTACCATATAAATTAGGAATATGAGTCTTACATTTGTTCATTAAATTGTAAGATGCATGTAGAGAAATACCTCTTATGTAGTGAGAGTCGTATTCCAAATCATGTTTATTACAATTGATGTCACTAGTTTTCTATAGAGTATATACCCATAACTCGACTATATATGTTTTAAAAAATAAAATTTTATTAAAAGTTATAATAAATATTTTTCAATATATGTCTATCGTAGAAATTAGAATTTTGATTAATTGAATAAATTTAAATTTATCTAACAATTTTTTTTTTTCTAATAACTCATATAGGTTATATATAAATATTGTGCAATTGTTAACAAATCAAATCTTGTAGTCAAGTGGTAAAAGTTTACCACTTTGACTCAAGGTTTCAAGTTCAATTTCTCATAATGACAATTAATTGTCATTATTATCAGAAGTGAGGTGGGCCGTAGACGTCTAGACGGTGGGATTAAATACACAAATATTTATTAGAATTTCAATCGCATAAATCATTATAGTGTAATTTCAAGCAATAGGTTCATTCAATTTTTTTTTCTACTTCTTAATGTATATTTTCATAAAACTACAATCCAACGATTATTTTCGGATGAGACTAGAAAATTATTTTACCTTTTAGTGAAGAAATGACAGAAAAATAAAGTAACTCAAAAGTGAGTCTCTCTCCCATGCACGTCCCACACTCCCACCTCACCAAATCCGATATTCTTCTTACAAATCTTAGAAAGATAAAAGTGGTGGAATACTATGTTGCTAGTCCTTATCTCCTTGATTAGGTTCAGCTTTACCAAAAAGAAAAGTTTAACATAATCATGATTTGTTTAAAAAAAAAAAAAAAACATAATCATGATTGTAAAAAAGAATATACTCACTATTTATGTCTCTCACGGTTATACTGTTAGGTTTTAACTTGTATTCCTAAGCGAACCAAATGTGAACCAAACAAGATTCAACTGATGTGGAGCTTCCTGGAGACGTGGGATACGTTTGGAATATGGAATGGTGTAGTTTGAGGGAGGTTTGAAGGCCAGAAGAATGGAAGACTGAAGATCGTTTCAGCATATGGATCGCGGTTTTCTGAGCGATGTAATTTAAGGTGACTTGTAACAGTTTAGGAAGCTGGTGTGCAACCGTGACCCGAATCGTAGTCAATCATAAGCATGCATTGAACGGGAAATCTTCAACGGTAAAGGAAAGTGTTCTTTTGGAAAGTTCTTGTGCTTGAATAAAAAGGAATACTCTTTACAAGAAGACTTGTCATTATGTGAAACAAGTAAGTCTTGTACGTTTAGAAGTAGGATTTCCTTTTATCTTAAACTCCCTGTAACTAGTGTAAATAGTCCTAATATTTATGTTATTAGATTTAAGGCTGTGAAGCAAAAAGAACACCATGTAACATCAGAGAGAGTGTGGTGAGATCCGGGGAGACCTATGGGAATATCCGAGGAGGGATCCAAGAGAATATTAGTGGATTAAGTTAGAGATTCATGGGTGATATTTAGGGGAGACCTAGGAGATATTGTGGAGGTACTCAGTGAGGATCTTATGAGTGGGGTTTGGGGTTTAGGTGAGAGAGTTAATCCTAGAGTATATGGTTGTAATTGTTTATCATATAGTGGAACTTTCTCTGACATCCTGACGGCCCGTGGTTTTTTACCTGATTTAGGTTTTCCACGTATATCTTGTGTTGTGATTGATTATTCTCTCTCATCTATTTTTCTGCTTATTGATGTTATTAATTGCTATGAGTTATGAGCGTATATTAGGCACGACATTTCTACGTTCATCGGTTCAGAATTATCCGTAACATACACAAATGAAGTATACTTTAAATCTTATCTCCCTCACAAAACTTCAAATTAATTTTATTAAAGCTTGAATGTAATTAGTTGAGTGTGATTACAAGTTAATTATTTTTACAAGTTTAATAACTAAGGCCACATGTCATTGATGGATTGGAGAAGTTTTTTATTTTGTTAAAAACTTTGTATATAAGCTTTTGTTGTTCATTTTACAACTGATGGATAAAAACGATTGTTTTCTCATCTTATCTCCCTCACAAAACTTCAAATTAATTTTATTAAAGCTTGAATGTAATTAGTTGAGTGTGATTACAAGTTAATTAGTTTTACAAGTTTAATAACTAAGGCCACGTGTCATTGATGGATTGGAGAAGTTTGTTATTTTGTTAAAAACTTTGTATATAAGCGTTTGCTGTTCATTCTACAACTGATGGATAAAAACGATTGTTTTCTCATCTTATCTCCCTCACAAAACTTCAAATTAATTTTATTAAAGCTTGAATGTAATTAGTTGAGTGTGATTACAAGTTAATTAGTTTTACAAGTTTAATAACTAAGGCCACCTATCATTGATGGATTGAAGAAGTTTGTTATTTTGTTAAAAACTTTGTATATAAGCTTTTGCTGTTCATTCTACAACTGATGGATAAAAACGATTGTTTTCTCTCTTTCTCTGTTTGATAATATGGTATCAGAGCACTGATAAGCATGTTTTCGTTGTGCTTAGTCTTCGAGTTCTGTTTTGATCTTCATGGCTTGTGGTGCTGTTCAGACTTCTAACAATGGCGGGAATCAAGCTGCTTCGAATGTCCCTGCTAATTGGTTTTCCAGTTTGGATGTCACTGGTCGATCTTCGATTGAAGACGCAAGCAATCCCTATTTTCTTAGCAACAATGATCATCCAAATCTCAATTTGGTTACCATTGCTTTTGTTGGAGATAATTACAACTCCTAGAGTCGCACTATGAAGATGGCTTTCATGGCGAAAAACAAATTGAGTTTTATAGATGGTACTCTCATCAAACCCTCCTTTGATAATGAATTGTATAATTCTTGGATTTGTTGCAATAGCATGGTTATGTCTTGGATTCTTCATGCCATGTCAAAAGAAATTGCTGATAGCATCATGTATATCAATTCTGCATTTGAGGTTTGGAAAGATCTTCAAGATCGATTTAATCAAAGTAATGGTCCACGGCTCTTTCAAATTAAACAAACTCTTCATGCTTTAACTCAAGGATCATCTAATGTTACTAGTTATTTTACCAAATTGAAGATATTGTGGGATGAACTAAAGGATTTTAGATCAATTCCTATTTGTTCTTGTGGTGGCATGAAGGCCTTGGTTGATTATCAACAGCAGGAATATGTTATGCAATTTCTTATGGGTCTTAATGAATCTTTTGCCCAAATTCGAGCTCAGATTTTGATGCAGGATCCCTTGCCTTCTATCAACAAAGTTTTTTCTCTTGTAGTTCAAGAAGAAAGACAGAGAAGTCTCAATTCTTATACTTCAGAATCTAGTCCTTTTGCTGTGGCCAATGTTAATTCTTCTAGTGTTTCTTCTTATAGAACTTATAATTCTGGAAAAGCAAAAGGTGAACGACATGTTTGTGCTTATTGTGGTATCACTGGTCACACTAAAGACAAATGCTATAAGTTACACGGGTTCCCTCCATGTTTTAAGTTCAGAAATGGCAATGGAAGATCATCATCTAATGCTTTTGAACAGTCTAACTTCAAACCTTCCACTAATTAGACTAGTTCAGATGTTATTGAAGCTGTTCCTTCATAGTTTACTTCGAGTAATGCAGTGACAGGTCTTTCTTCTGATCAATGTCAGCAATTGATTATTCTTCTTAGTTCTCAACTTCACATAACTAGTTCTGCTGATTCACATCATGTGGTCTCCAACTTTACTGGTATTGGTTCTTCTATTCCTTTTACTACTTGGATTATTGATAGTGCTGCTACTCATCATGTCTGTCATGATTTGAGTTTATTTTCTTCATTTGATATTGATTTTAGTGGATCATCAGCCCAATTACCTAATGGACATATGGTTGCTATTTCTAAGATTGGGATAGTTTCTCTATCTCTCCATCTGGTCTTGACGAAAGTTCTTTATGTTCCTGATTTCAAATACAATTTGTTGTTTATTAGTGCTTTGCTTCAAAGTGCTTCCTGCTCCTTGAAATTTTATGCTAATCATTGTTATATTCAAGACATATCACAAGACAGTCTGATTGGGATGGTTAAGAAGATTGACAATCTTTATTATTTGCAGCTCCCAAATAAGAATCCTCATGCTTACTCAGTTTGTATTGATACTCCTATTACTAATATTACATTGTGACATTATGGACTTGGTCATCCTTCTTGTATTAAGTCTTATCTTTTAGACAAGAATTTGAATTTTCGATTCACTAATGAACAAGATTTTCACTGTACCGTTTGCCATCATGCTAAACAAAGAAGATTAAGTTTTGTTTCTCACAATCATCTATCTGTTTATCCTTTTGATCTTGTTCATTGTGATGTATGGGGTTCTTTTCATACTTTGACTATTGAAGGTTACAAGTACTTTCTCACCTTAGTTGATGGCTCTTCTAGATATACATGGGTTTATATGATGAAAGCTAAGTATGAAGTGCAGACTCTTGTACCTAAGTTTTTAACTATGGTGAAGACATAGTTTGACAGGGTGGTTAAAACTATAAGATCAGATAATGCAAAAGAGTTCAATTTTTCAGACTTGCTCTCTAGACTTGGTATAATACATCAACATTCTTGTGTTGAGCGACCTCAACAACGGAAACATTAGCATTTGCTAAATGTTGCTAGAGCTTTGTTGTTTCAATCCAATGTGCCTCTTGAGTATTGGAGTGATTGTGTTTCTATTGCAGCCTATTTGATAAGTAGGATACTGTTTTCTTTTCTTCAACATAGAACTCCATTTCAGCTCTTCTATAACAAGCCTTCACAGTATGAACATTTAAAGGCTTTTGGATGCTTATGCTATGCGTCTACTTTGGCGAGCTCTAGAGATAAATTTTCAGCTCGATCTAAGGCTTGTGTTTTTCTTGGTTATCCAATTGGTATGAAGGCTTATAAGTTACTAGACATTGCTTCTAATAAGGTCTTTAATTCTCGTGATGTTTACTTTCATGAGAAAGTTTTTCCTTTCTCTGGTTCCATTCACAAATCAACTACCACTCATGATTTGTTTCATAAACGTGTTTTACCTTTGTCACTTCCAGATTCTATTGATATTAATGATTCTTCCAATCCCATATTAGATTCGGATTGTGATTCTGTCATGATGGATCAAGCTGTTCTTCAACCTTCTAATTTCAGTTCTATTGAAGGGAGTTTTGCTACTTCAAATTCAGATTCTTCTCCAATTTCTATTGTCACCAAATCAAAGAGAGCAGTGAGAAGACCCTTCTATTTACAAGACTATCATTATGCTTTGATTAACAATAAGTATCTTGATCATACTTCCACTTATCCAATTTCAAATGTCCTTAGCTATTCCAGACTTTCTCTATCTTTTAGAGCTCTGTTTTATTAGTATCAACTCATTGGGAACTTGAGTTCTATCACCAAGCTAAGGGACATCTAGAATGGGAGGCTACCATACAGAATGAGCTTCATGCTTTAGAAGCTAATCATACTTGGTCTATTGTCAGTTTACCTCCTGGCAAGCACACTGTTGGCTACAAGTGGGTATATAAAGTCAAACATAATTTTGACGGTTCAGTTGAGCGCTATAAGGCTCGACTGGTAGCTAAAGGGTACACACAGCAGGAAGGCATTGACTTTACAGCTACTTATGCTCATGTTGCTAAGCTGGTTACAGTCAAGCTTCTTCTTGCTCTTGCTTCTATCAAGGGTTGGATTTAGCATCAATTAGGTGTTAACAATACCTTCTTACATGGTAAGCTAAATGAGGAGGTTTTTATGTAGTCCTAAGGAGGAGATCATGCCATCTAATCCAGCTTGTAAACTACATAAGTCTATCTATGGTTTGAAACAAGCATCAAGACAATAGTATGCTAAATTCTCTTGTGCTTTACTAGAAGAAGGCTTTAGACAATCAGCCACTGATCATTCATTGTTTGTTAGAACTCAGAACCAGACTTTGTTGCTTTGTTAGTATATGTAGATGACATTATTTTGGCCAGTAATAGTGTTGAGCAAGTTGTAGCCTTGAAACTCAAGTTGAATAACAGATTTAAACTAAAAAACCTTGGAGAGCATAGATTCTTTCTTGGCTTGGGGATTGCTAGGTCTGATAAGGGCATTTTAGTGTCACAAAGGCCTTATGCTGTTTAGTTATTGGTAGATGTTGGATTGTTGGGAGCTAAACCAATTAGTACGCCTATGGAAGCAAGTTGACACAACATGATGGTGAGTTACTTGAAGATCCTTCAATGTATAGAAGAGTCATAGGAAAACTATTGTATCTCACAATTACTAGACCTGATATTTCATTTGCAGTTAACAAGTTGAGTTAGTTTTTGTCTAAACCAAGGGTTCCACACTACAAAGCAGCTATGAGAATATTGCCGTATCTCAAAAGTTCTCCAGGTAGAGGTCTGTTTTATCCTGCAAATTCAGAGCCTCATTTAAAGGCATTTGCTGATTCTGATTGGGCTGCATGTTCGGATACTAGAAGGTATATATCCGACTTTTGTATTTTCCTTGGTGAATCATTGATCTCTTGTAAGTCGAAAAAGCAACACACAGTGTCAAGATCTTCAGCAGAGGCTGAATATAGGTCAATGGCAAATAATGTTTGTGAGGTTGTCTGGTTAATTTCTTTACTCAAAGAATTGGGAGTTAATCACTCACAAGCTATAGCACTTTATTGTGACAATGCCTCTAATCCATTTTTTCATAAGAGGACAAAACATTTAGAAATAGACTGTCATCTTGTTTGGGAAAAGGTGCAAAAGGGTGTGATCAAACCTTTACATGTTTCAACGCATCATCAAGTTGTAGATTTTCTTACAAAGGCTCTGTTGCCTACTCAGTTTCAGCACTTGATAAGCAAGATTGGCTTCTTAGACATATATGCTCCATCTTGAGGGGGAGTATTAAAGCTTGAATGTAATTAGTTGAGTGTGATTACAAGTTAATAAGTTTTACAAGTTTAATAACTAAGGCCACGTGTCATTGATGGATTGGAAAAGTTTGTTATTTTGTTAAAAACTTCGTATATAAGCTTTTGCTGTTCATTCTACAACTGATGGATAAAAACGATTGTTTTCTCTCTTTCTCTGTTTGATAATAAATTTATAATTGATCAAGGAAAAAAAAATATAGATGAACACAAGTGACAATTTTTATAATCACATGTGAACACAAAATCATATTGTTCATTATAGATGTAAATTTTGATATGATTAATTAATCAAATCATGTGATTTGTGAATTGAGTTTTTTTAACTCTAATAAAAAACAAAAACAATTGATGCTGATGCAGAGAAATGTAGTAACCATGCTAGATGACTGATTTACAATCCATCAGGATCAATCAACAGTAAGGCAACAAATACACAACTACACAAGTGTTCTAAAAGCATACTCAAGTCTTTTTATTTATTTATTTATTTTATTTTTTAAACAAGAAAAACAAAAACACAAAAGCAGCCAAGGACAATGACTAAAAGCAAGTTGCAAAAGTAACTTCTTTGAGAAGGCAAATGCAACTTCTTTCACAAGGCAAATGATTCATGATAAAAAACAATAATAATAATAATAAGGTACATGTTTTCATTATCAATAATTCAAGCACATGTACGTACAAATTAACATCACTAGAATAACAACAAAGAGATTCTCTTTACTCTTCAGTGCCTATAAAAATTCCTCAAATCAAACAAGAGAACTACAATAGATTTAAGAGATCAGAGCTTTCACTTCACCTAAAACATCGGCATATATATTCTCAAGGAATACTTTCATTGCATCAAAGCTTATTATCTTCGAGTAAGTATTATCTTTCTATTGTACAAATACTTATATTGTGTATGTGTTTTCTGCTACAAAATACTAGAAGCAAAAGATCAGTGGTATAGTTAAATCCAGGAACAAGTCTTCAACTTGTTATTTTATTTTTTCTGATAAAACAATGAGAACCAAAGTCATCAAAGTAAACAATGATCCTTTGCCGGACTGGAAAATTCATAAAGTTTCAAAACAAACAGTTTATCCGAAAGGGATATTCAATTTCAAAAACAAATATTCAGTCCAAACTACCACAGGAGACATTTCAGCAAACAATGAGAAAATTTCAATTCCTTTGCTTGATCCACATGCAATAGCTAAGCATAAACACAAGTATAGATATGTGCATATAGGATTAGTCCAGGCTTACATCAGGCCCGTCGAGTACAGTGGGGTTAATGGCTCAATTTCTCTTTTTCTCAAAGATAAGAGACTGTTTGATTTCAACGATACATTTTTAAATGTTCCTCAAGCAAGTGAAATAAATGACCCTTTTAATTTTTTTCCAAACTTGATGGTTTCTCTTGAAGAGGTTGATGTTTTGCATCATCTGACACTCAATATCAAGCTTCACAATCGCTATCGGGAAAGTAACCAATTTGTTCTTTCATTGATTTGTAAAGTTCATTATAAATGGATGAGAGACCAAGTGAATCCTGGAGCAGCCAAAAATTATGGTCCTGGAATTGAAAAGGTTTTTTGTACAAGAAACATGAGAAGTCCAAAAGATCTAACTCCCAAAACTATTAAAAGGAGTGATCTACAATTCCCTGAGGGTTGGAATGTCCAGGATGAGATTCCTGAGGAAGATGAAAGCAATTCGCCCAGATTTGTCTATGTTTCTTGCAGGAAAGTCAAGCTTGAGTTTCCTCGACAATGATGGATTCCTGAGAACAAGGCAGAGTTTCACAAGCATATAACGTTAAGAAGAGTAATGGAGGAGACAGTTTCAAAAAAGATTTTTCCCTGATGAGGAATTTCATTCAAAACTTTGTATGTGTTTTCTATTTTATTAATTAATAAGTTTGTCAAGGTTTAATTTGTATTGTGTAAATATAGTTTGCTGTTGCTATAATATGTTAATCCTGCGTTGTGTCACAAGTTATCTACTAGCATTTTGACAAAATGTAATTTATCTCCTACGTACAGCTTAACTAAAATTGTTAAGACATGTTTTGGCTATTCGAACCTTTAATAAGCATCATTCATCGTCAAAAAGCTACATTGAGTGGTTGTTCTTTCATATGTTGAACTTGATAATAAACAAAGAAACAATCAATATGATAAATGAATGGAGGAGAAATGATTTTCTCCGTCTATCAGATCACCCCGTTGAAAATGATTTTTTTTTTATAAATAATTTGGATTGGATTCCTAGGATTGAAAGATAGATATTCCTCAAGTCTGACATTGGATGATTTGTCGAGAAGATCATTTCCTTCATCCATTTTTTTTTTTTAATAAACAAGATAATTTTTTTTTGGTTTTTTTAATTTAAAAAGAGAGATAGAGGGTAAAAATGTCATTTAAGAAATCTAACCCACTTTAAAGGGCAGCAGGGTCATTTGACACTCTGTACCTATTAGACTTCACTTTTTCAATGGAAATCATAATAGAAACACTAAACGAGACAATTCTGATGGGGAACCAATTTAACTATTACATCACTAGAATAACTACATAGGATTCTCTCTTAGTTAGTAGCCTATAAAAGTTCCTCAAATCAAACCAAGACAACTACAAGAGATTTAAGAGATAGTTTTCACTTCACTTGCAACATCAGCATATTCTCAAATATGAAGGAATATTTGCATTGCATTAATGATCATCTCAATCAAAGTTTTTCCTCCTAGTAAGTATATCTTTTCTACTGTACTAAGTATTTTCTGCTATCCAGGAACAAGTCTTCAATTAGATTAAAGTTTTAACTTCTTTTTTTTTTCTTATGAAACAATGAGCATCAAATTGGTGTTCAAGCCTTTAATCCCTGATCCTGTGCCGGACTGGAAAATTGATGAAGTTTCAAAAGAATCGGTTTATCCGAAAGGGATATTCAATTTCAAAAAAAAATATTCAATCCAAACTACCAAGGGAAACATTTCGTCAAACAATGAGAAAGTATCGATTCCATTGCTTGATCCTCTTGTGATAGCAAAGCATAAACAAAAGTATAGGTATGTACATATAGGGTTGGTCCAGGTTTTCATCACGCCTCTCGTGTCCAGTGGGGTCAATGGATCCATTTCTCTTTTCCTCAAAGATAAAAGATTGTTTGATTTCAGTGATTCCTTTTTAAATGTTCCTCAAGCGAGTGAGATCCAAGACCCCATTAATTTTTTTCCTAACTTGATGGTTTCTCTTGAAGAGATTGATGTTTTGCATCATCTCACTCTCAATGTGAAGTTTCACAATCTCCAAGTGGAAGAGGATTATAAGTTTGTACTTAGTTTGACCTCTAAAGTTTATTATAAATGGATGAGAGACCAGGTGAAACCTGCAGCCAAAGGTAATGGCCCTGGAATCGAAATAGTTTTTGATCAAAGGAACATGAGAAGTCCAAAAGATCTCACTCCTAAAACTATTAAACGGAATGACCTACAATTCCCTGAGGGTTGGAATGTCCAGGATGAGATTCCAGAGGAACACCAACACAATTCGCCAAGATTCATCCACCTTCCTAGCGGGAGATTCAAGCTTGAGTTTCCTCAAAAATGATGGAATGATAAAAGCAAGAAGAGGAAAGTGTTTTCCTGATGAGGAGTTTCACCCAGTACAACTTTGTGTGTTTTTTGTTTTCTTAATTTTTAAGTTTGGTCAAGCTTTTGTGTTGAATACAGTATGCTGTTTGTATAATATTGTACGTGTGACAAGTTATCTACTAGTGCTTTCGCAGAATGTAAGTTATTTAATAGTACGGTATGATGATCTACAAAATCTAGTAACAAGCTCTCTCCAAAACACCATTATTATTCTCTCAAACGAGCCTCCCGAATTATAATGCTTGAAAAATACATTTTATATATGCATGTGCAGTCACTATGAAGGCTCCTGAATTTTATGAAGGCTCTAAGGACACAATTCATGCAATGGGCAGTTACTATGTTAAGGCATGTTTAATCCTAAAAATCACCATAACATAAACCCAGTTCTGTTTCTGTAACCAAAAGTTTCTTTCTTCTGTTGGGTTTGCAACCACAATAGAAAAATGGTTCCGTTCGACAACAGTTAGCGAAAACAAAATGCTGAGAACAAGCAAGCTACCAGGCAGAGTTTCACAAGCATATAATTGTAAGAAGAGGAACGGAAGAAATATTTTTCCCTGATGAGGAATTTTTTTTTTCTTTGGTAAAAGGGACGGCTAATCAGCCCAAAACAAAAGGAAAAATAGAGCTAGAAACAGAGCAAGAAGCCCTTCTAACAACAGCAACACCTTTGCTGTCATCATTCAAAATACTGGAAATATGGGGAGGAGGGTAATCAAAGATAGTGATACCCAAATCCAACGAGTGGCCAAGCTTCGCAAGGTAGTTGGCAGCGGCGCTGTTGCTTTCCCTGTAGACATGATGTATAGAACAGATCCACTCATTCTTCATTAAAGATTCGCAGGCATGGATGAGATTGTAGAGAGGATGAAAAAGAGGAGTGGTGTTGCTCAGCAGTAGCACAGCAGAATTAGAGTCAGACTCCACCATAACCTTTTTGAACCCAGATTTCCATGCCAACTTGAGGCCTTCAAAAATGCCCCACATCTCAGCTTCAATGACGCTACCCGAACCCTTGTTCAGAGCAAATCCCATTAGCCAATTCTTCTCATTGTCCTATATAATCCCTCCAGCAAAGATAGAATTCAGGTTAGGGTTTAAGCTACCATCAACATTGAGCTTGACCCAATCCAGAGGAGGGGAAGGTTGTCCCTCATGAGATAACACAATTTTCCATAGCAACTTCTTTATCAGTACCAGAATCGGTAAACAACCAATCATCAACATAATTCCAAATAATCTTACCAGGGCAGAGAAGGGGTTGGAAGGTCGAATCAAAAACCTTAGCACATCTCCATTTCCAAATGAACCAGAGTGTAATAGTAAAAAGGAGATAACCAGGGATACTTCCTAAGCATAACTTGCTACAATTTAAATTCTCAAACATCCAATCACTCCAGTCACCGTTATAAGAGTTGCTCTTAGTAGCCTCCTTACAAATATCTTCCCAAATACCGACAGAGATACTACAGCCTCTAAAGACATGATCCTTCTTGCATCTGTCACATGTAATGTCCACAATTAAGCCCCTAATGGCTCTATGATCATTAGTTAATAACTTACCATGGAGGGTCCATAGAAAATGGACAGCTCTAGGAGGTAACTTGAGGTTCCAAATAAATTTCCATTTCCAAGGTTCAACATTAGTATTATTGAAATGGCTTTCCTAAGCACTTCTCACAGAGAAATTACCATTCTTGGATAGGCCCCAAATGACACTATCCTTCGCAGAAAGGCTACCACAAGTGTGAATACTAAATATACGATGGACAATATACCAAGGTAACACAGAGCATAATTTCCGCAAATCCCACTCATTAGCAACTAGGTAATCACTAACTTGTTCATTGATTTGATCATCAGAGAGACCAAAGGAAGCATGCCTTTGAAGCTTACCCAAGCCAGGAACCCAATTATCTGTCCAGAATCTAATAACTCGACCATCCCTAACTCTCCAGATAACCTCATCAGGAAGAAGCTTGGCCCCATAGGAGACACCTCTCCAGGTACTGGAACAATTCCTAGTCTTTAAGCTGTCATAGACATCTATGCGGCCTCCTTTAAGGTATTTTTCTTTGAGCTAACTACCCCACAAACCAGTGTCTCTTTGGGACAGCCGCCAACTAGCTTTGGTAACAAAGCTTGGTTCATCATTTTCGTCTTTTTAATGCCTAATCCTCCTAATTTCTTAGGCAAGCAAACCGTATCCCAATTCATAGGATGGATTTTCTTATTTCTAGAAGTATTGCCCCACAGGAAATTTCTATTCATTTTATCAAGATTATTACATATCTCCACAAGAAGCTTAATAGATTGCATCGCATAAATAGGGATAGAAAAGGTGACAGCTTTAATTAGGGTACACCTACTAGTAAAGGAAAGTGAAGCACTTTTCCAAGTAGCCAACCTATTCTGAGTTTTTTCAATAATCTCTTTGTAGGTATCCTTCGTGATACGGCCTTAGATGAGGGGAACACCCAAATAGTTACCCAGATTAGAAGAAATGGGAGACCCATAAACAGCAGCCAGCTCTTTTAAAATGCTGTCACTAACATTACTAGACCAGTGAACTCTTGATTTAGGGAAGCTAACTTGCTGGCCCGAGATGTCACAAAAAATATCAAGGCATTCCCTCATGATTTCAGCTTGTTACAACGAAGCTTGGCCAAAAAGCATAAGGTCATCCGCAAAGAAAAGGTGGGAGATTTCAGGTCCTCCTTTGGAAATTTCAACCGACTTCCAGGCTCCCTCAAGAAGTGTTTGGTTAATGATGTGAGAAAGCTTATCCATGCATAGCAGAAAGATGTAGGGAGATAAAGGATCCCTTTGTCTAATCCCACATTTAGGGGTCAATGATCAGACATTTCTCTATTTAAGATAACCTTATACTGCACATTCGAAATACAACTCATTATAAGATTATTGAGCCTACCTTCAATCCCGACTTCTTCCAAAACTTGTTTAATAAAACCCCATTGTAACATATCATACGCCTTGGCTAAGTCAATCTTCCAAGCTATGTACCCCACTTTCCCTTTCACATTCTTGAACTTGTGGAGAACCTCTTAAGCAACCACAATGTTGTTTTGAATTTGCCTGCTAGGCACAAATGCCACTTGATTCTGGCTCACAAGCTTAGGAAGCGATACCCTTAACCTTTGTACAAGAATTTTGCTAATAAAATTGTAGGTAGTGTTACATAGGCTGATAGGTCTAAAATGGGTCATATTGGTAGGATTAGACACTTTAGGGATAAGGGAGATAAGTGTCTGGTTTATGTCACTAGGAACACTACCCTTCAAGAAGCAAGCAGAAGCCAAATTGATCAACCCACTCTTACAAGTATTCCAAAACTTATGAAAAAATATAGCTGGAAAGCCGTCAGGACCACGGGCTTTAATGCCACCATGCTAAAAATACTTTGTTTCACATCTTGCTTGCTAATAGGAATAGTTAAGCTAGCAATATCATCCACACTCAAACTAGGAAAAGACGTTAGTAAATGTGAGTACAAACCAGTACTCTGCTTAGCAGTAAATAATCGTTGGAAATAATGCACTGCTTCGCTCTTCATCTCAATAATATCCCCAGTCCAGCTACCATCCTATTTGTTCAACCCCTCAATCATATTTCTTCTTCTCCTAATGATAGTAGAGAGGTGAAAGAATTTGATATTTCTATCACCTTCTTTGAGCCAACAATTACGAGACTTTTGTTGCCCAAAAACTTCCTCTTGATCAAGAATGGCCTTATAATCTTTCAAAGAGTTTCCTCAACAGTAAAGAGGTAGAGTGAATACCTTTCACTAAGGTGATTTTGGATCCCCTGGATCCTAGCTAGTAATCTTCTCTTCTTGTGGAAGATGTTACCAAATTCATCTTTATTCCAACTTCTGAGAGTTCCAGCGAGGTTGGAGATTTTATCAACAACAGAGTCGCCATGGGAATTCTAGCTGTTGTAAATAAGCTCCTCAAAGCCCTTGGCACATAGCTTCAAAACGGAAGGGATTGTGGATATAATTCGGACAATGATTACTACGGAGTTGGATAAGAATAGGGCAATGATCCGATATGACTCTAGGAAGGTGTCTCACATACCTTTAAGCAAAATGAAGCCTCCAATCCATTGAACAAATGGCCCTATCAAGTTTTTACCAAATCTCTTCTCGAATACCCCTCTTAGTCATCCATGTGAACTTAAAACCTATAAAACCCAAATCCACCAGGTCATTTATGTCAATCCAGGTTTCGAAGCCATTGTTAGAACGGTGAAATCTGTCCCTTCTCTTTTCAAAGCTACTAATAATTTCGTTGAAGTCTTCGGCCACCAACCACAGTAAAGCAAAATACTTCCTAATAGCATCAAGGTAGTTCCAAAAAGCCTTTCTAGTGTTAACGCACGGATTCACGTACACAACAGTGAGAACCCAAAGGGTGTTATGATCTTCAACCAATGCAGTGACACTATGTCTGGAACTAGCAATCACATGAAGTTTAACTTTATTCTCATTCCAAATGAGCCAAATGCCCCCTGAAAACCCCTTAGCCTCAACTACAAAACTATTGGAGAAACCTAATTTATTGATAACCTTCACGGCCTTAGAACTGCTAATTCTTGGTTCAAACACCGCAAAAATCTCAAAGTGATAAATCCCATGTAAATTAGCAATGTTCCTAGAGAACACCTTCTTCCCAGCCCCTCTCATGTTTCAGACACAAATCATGGGGAAATAAGCAAAAAAAATCCCCTATTCAAAAATCACAACCATAGCCTCTTCTAATTCAGAGGTAACCATCTCGAAATTATTATCCAACTGCTGAGTAGATTTACTGGGGTTACTAGCATTAATCTAGCTCAAGCATCCACCCACCTTATTAATCTCTACAGATTGGCCTTCAAACTTAGTGACATCAATATGGAGTTGCCTTAACACATGAGCACTATCAAGGTTATCAGTTTCTAAATCTTGGGATACTAGTGTGGGTGAAGAAATACTAGTATTGGTATTACCCATAGAGATACTAGTATCTCCATGAGCATCCACCATTTGGCCAACTTTAGTCACCAGTTTGACTCCTATCTTTGATTTTTTCTTACTGCCCTGGGAGGACATCCTTGTAGAATTTTTTTTCCTGGCAGCTTTTTTGGTTAGTAATCTCAGTAAGCACGGCTTTTCCTTTAGGCTTGTAACCTCCTTCCCCTGCTTTAGTTGTTTGAGATTTGCTTTCTGCCATCATAACATCCATGTCTTCACTTAAGATGTTAAACCAAGAGCCACTCACTCTCTCTGAGTTAGAAGGTTTTCCCCTGTCAGTATTCTTGCTCTTAGCACCATTTTTCATGAAAAAGGACTTGTTTATATTAACTTCAGTAGAATCACCATCAGGCTTTCTAGCATTAAAATTTCTACTATCAGAAAGTTTCCCAACATGTCTATTTTTATCTGCACCACCGAAATTACCATTCTAATTCCTACCAATTCTTCCTTTTAGTTTTTGTTTCCCTTATTGCCATAGGAAACCAAAAGCCATGGACCATAGATCGAATCTTCCTTGTTAGTGGAAGCCTTGCTATTAAGATTAACATCAGACACTTCATGGTTCTGTGTGCTATGGTCATAACATCCATATTTGAAGCAAATTAAACCCAGACTTTCGTATTCTACCCTAATAGATCTATCCTCAATATTGAGAGCACCTAAGAGGGGTTTGGAGATATCGATTTCAACACATATTCGTGCAAATCTACCTCGAGCTTGAATCTCAGTGATAGGATCCAATTTGCACATCTTTCCTAATATTCTACCTATGTTCCATAACAAATCTGAGTCCATCCATTCCATTGGAAGTTTGGACAACCTTATCCAAATAGGCATACTCTGAATAATATCATCACCTGGGACGAAATTCGATCTCCATCTTTGCACCACCAAGTAATGGTTTGCAATGACCCAAGGGCCACCAGTGAGAACATAATCCAGATCATCTTTCATCTGGAAACGAGCAATGAAGTAACCATCTCCAAGATCAGTAAGTTGCCACTGACCTATTAGATTCCATTTCTACGATAGTTTTGTAAGCATGGAATTCAACGTAAGAGCACGTCCCATGTTCTTCAGAATCAAAGCATTAGCCCAAGGTTTGTGTAATTGATCCTTCAATTTGAAGGAAAGCTTCATCGTCAGGCCGATTGGACCATCAAAAATCAGAATATTATCATGGTCAATTTTGAGCTTTTTATTATTTGCTCCAAGATCAGACCATGAGCTGGGATTAACCATATTCATAAGTTTAGATTTGAAACTACCATTGGGTTCTCCTTGCGCCATCAAAACCAACATCATTATGGCCACACATTGTATATTTAGCTTTGGGTCGTTCGTGGTACCACAAAACTCCACACTCTTGACATAATCAACAACCATCTTGCTAATAGGAGGTTGCTGGGCTGAAAACACAAAGCTCACACTCTGATTCTCCATGTGCCACACGCGAGTCGAAGAACCAGATCTCCCAAAGACACACCAAGCGCATTCAACTATTCAACCCCACATGCACATCTTTGTTTTCTACACTTTATGAGGAATTTCACTTAAAACCTTGTGTGTGTTTTCTATTTTATTAAGGGATATTATGATTTTAGTCCCTCTATTTTGCGTTAATCTGGGTTTGGTCCACCAGTTTTTGGAATTACTAACGTTAGTCCTTCTGTTAGGAATTCTTAGTCCTTCTGTTAGGAATTCCGTGAAAACAAACGGATTGGCATTGTCAGGGGGTACAATGACCAAAATATCCTTAATGAAAGTTTTTGTTGAAGGGCAGTATGGTAATTTTGTATTTAATTAAATAAAAAATGAAAAAACAAAAACAAATTAAATTTAAAATTAAATATATATATATAAACTAATTAAAATAATAATAATAATAATAATAATAATAATTATTAAATGAATTAAATTTAAAAGATGGATTTGGTGGAGATCCAGACCATCCATCCCATGAGATGGAAGGTGGAGATCCACCAAATCCATTTTATTTTATTCTTTTAAATTTAACATCTTCATCTTCATTCTTACCAAAATTCTTCATCCAAATTCTTATCAAAAAATTTCATTCAACAAATTTCATCCACAATTACACAACAAAAATCCTTCTAACACTGCACAAATAATAAAAAAAAAAATTAAGAGAATTGTCTTATATATTTTTGGGCATTTTTTTTCTACTTGTTTTCCCCATAAAAAAATCCACCAATTCATATCATCTTCATCAATATTAGATATTGTTTGTCAATTATGAGTTTTAAATATATGGAATTTTTCAAGAAAATAAAATAATCTTAAATACTTTAAGGGGGTCTAAAAACACCCCTTAATTAAGGGAGTGAACTACACTAGAACACAATTAAGGGAGCCATTTAGGGAGCTGTTGGAGCTGTAAAAATACACCTACTCCCTTAATTAAGCTAAAGGATGTCTTCAAGTTAATCTAAGGGATGTCTTCAAGGGAGGTTGCTGGAGATGCTCTTAGGGAGTTTGTGCAATTTGTTTTTTTTTTTTTTTTTTAAATATTCTACTTCTTAATGTATATTTTCATAAAACTACAATCCTACAATTATTTTCGGATGAGATTAGAAAATTATTTTACCTTTTAGTGAAGAAAGGAAAGAAAAATAAAGTAACTCAAAAATGAGTCCCTCTCCCATGCACGTCCCACCTCACCAAATCCGATAATCTTCTTACAAATCTTTGAAAGATAAAGTGGTGGAATACTATGTTGCTAGTCCTAGTCTCCTTGATTAGGTTCAACTTTACCAAAAAGAAAAGGTTTAAAATAATCATGATTTGTTAAAAAAAAAACATAATCATTATTAGAAAAAAGAATATACTCACTATCTATGTCTCTCACAGTTACACAAATGACGTATGCTTTAAATCTTATCTCCCTCACCAAACTTCAAATTAATTTATAATTGTTCAAGGGAAAAAAAATATAGATGAACACAGGTGACAATTTTTATAACCACATGTGAACACAAAATCTTATTGTTCATTATAGATGTAAATTTTGATTTGATTAAATTAATCAAATCATGTGATTTGTGAATTGAGTTTTTTTAACTCAAACAAAAAACCAAGTGATAATGATGCAGAGAAATGTAGTAACCATGCTAGATGAATGATATACAATCCATCGGGATCAATCAACAGTAAGGCAACTGTTAGTATATATTGGGTATATATTAGGTACACCCAAGATAGGTCCAAATCCAATTCCAATTCCATGGTCTTGACCCATGAAGCCCAACCCAACACATGTCAATAACTGATTACAACAGTTACCGTAGATAAATACAGGACTCTGTGATACAAAAGGAAAAAGTGTCTGTAAGTGGAAATCAGTAATACGTGAAATACAGAAATAGAGAGAAACAGTAAAGAGAGGATTCTTTTTATTGGTAACTCTTTCCTAACCTGTGAAAACATTCTATGATTGTTCAAGAACTGAAGAAAGGTACATAATCTTAATACTTTCTTCTTATGTTATTATATGATATATAATCATCAGCAACACATACACAACTACACAAGTCTTCTAAAAGCAAACTCAAGTCTATTCTTTTTATTTTTTTTGTGAACAAGAAAACAAAAACACAAAAGCAGCCAAGGACAATGACTAAAACCAAGCTGCAAAAGTAACTTCTTTGAGAAGGCAAATGCATCTTCTTTAACAAGGCAAATGATTCATGAAAATAATAATAATAATAATAAGGTACATGTTTTCATTATCAATAATTCAAGCACATGTACGTACAAATTAACATCACTAGAATAACAACAAAGAGATTCTCTTTACTCTTCAGTGCCTATAAAAATTCCTCAAATCAAACAAGAGAACTACAACAGATTTAAGAGATCAGAGCTTTCACTTCACCTAAAACATCAGCATATATATTCTCAAGGAATACTTTCATTGCATCAAAGCTTATTAACTTCTAGTAAGTATTATCTTTTCTACTGTACAAATACTTATATTGTGTATGTGTTTTCTGCTACAAAATATCAGAAGAAAAAGATCAGTGGTATAGTTAAATCCAGGAACAAGTCTTCAACTTTTTATTTTATTTTTTATGATAAAACAATGAGAACCAAAATCATCAAAGTAAACAATGAACCTTTGCCGGACTGGAAAATTCATAAAGTTTCAAAAGAATCAGTTTATCCGAAAGGGATATTAAATTTCAAAAACAAATATTCAGTCCAAACTACCACAGGAGACATTTCAGCAAACAATGATAAAATTTCAATTCCTTTGCTTGATCCACACGCAATAGACACAAGTATAGATATGTGCATATAGGATTAGTCCAGGCTTACGTTAGGCCCGTAGAGTACAGTGGGGTCAATGGCTCAATTTCTCTTTTTCTCAAAGATAAGAGACTGTTTGATTTCAACGATACATTTTTAAATGTTCCTCAAGCAAGTGAAATCAATGACCCTTTTAATTTTTTTCCAAACTTGATGGTTAATCTTGAAGAGGTTGATGTTTTGCATCATCTGACACTCAATATCAAGCTTCACAATCGCTATCGGGAAAATAACCAGTTTGTTCTTTCATTGATCTGTAAAGTTCATTATAAATGGATGAGAGACCAAGTGAATCCTGGAGCAGCCAAAAATTATGGTCCTGGAATTGAAAAGGTTTTTCGTACAAGAAACATGAGAAGTCCAAAAGATCTCACTCCCAAAACTATTAAAAGGAGTGATCTACAATTCCCTGAGGGTTGGAATGTCCAGGATGAGATTCCTGAGGAACACGAAAGCAATTCGCCCAGATTCATCTATGTTTCTTGCAGGAAAGTCAAGCTTGAGTTTCCTCGACAATGATGGATTCCTGAGAACAAGGCAGAGTTTCACAAGCATATAACGTTAAGAAGAGGAATGGAGGAGACAGTTTCAAGAAAGATTTTTCCCTGATGAGGATTTTCATTCAAAACTTTGTATGTGTTTTCTATTTTATTAATTAATAAGTTTTGTCAAGTTTTAATTTGTATTGTGTAAATACAGTTTACTGTTGCTATAATATGTTAATCCTGTATTGTGTAACAAGTTATCTACTAGCATTTTGACATAATGTAATTTATCTCCTAGGTACACCTTAAGTAAAATTGTCAAAGGCATGTTTTGGCTATTCAAACCTTGACATTGCCAAGTTAAATGAGCGTCATTCATTGTCAAAAAGCTACATTGGGTGATGGGCGATGGTTATTTCATTTGTCGAACTTGATAATAAACAAAGAAACAATCGATATGATAAATGAATGGAGGAGAAATGATCTTCTCCATCCATCAGATCACCACCGTTGAAAAATGATTTTTTTTAAAATAATTTTTAAAATATTAAACTAAAATATTAAATTATTTTTCAGCTGTGAAGATCTGATGGATAGTAAATTCATAATTTGGATTGGAATCCCGGTATTGAGAGATAGATATTCGCCAAGTCCGATGTTGGATCATTTGTCGAGAAGATCATTTCCTTCATCCATTTTTTTATTAATAAACAAAAAAAGAGAGATGGAGGGTAAAAATGTCATTTAAGAAATCTAACCCACTTTAAGGGCCAGCAGGGTCATTTGACCCTATGTACCTATTAGATTTCACTTTTTCAATGGAAATCGTAACAGAAACACTAAACGAGACAATTCTAAAAAACCAGGGAACCAATTTAGCTATTAGATCAAACTAGAGGGACGAAAATGAATTTAACCCTAAATTATATAGCATTAGAGAAAGAAAATTACAAAATTATTGATGAAAAGTCAAAAGCCTGAACTCCTTGTGAGATAAGGAGAAGTTTCAATTAATACATCCTGAGGGCTTCTAGTTCCCACCAAACAAATTAGCTCAAAACCAAAGCTGTGTTTCCTTAGGGCCCGTCTTGTAAGCCGTTTTTTGTTTTTGTTTTTCGAAAATAAAAATGAAAATGAAAACAATGTTTTTGGTTTCATTTTTGAATTCCGAATACGCGTCTGGTAGCATTTACTGGATTCCGTATTTTGAAAATAAAAAAGGAAAAAACGCGTCCGGTAGGATAACCGAAAACTTTTGAAAATTGAAATATATTATAACAATTATATACAAATTGATTAAATAATTAATCAAAATTTTTTTTAATGTAATTAATAATTAAAATAGAAGTTACCAGTTAAAGAGGAAGAAGAAGAAGAGGAGGAAGAAGAAGAAGAAAAAGAAGACCAGCTGAAGAAGAAGACCAGATCGGCGATGGCAACCGGCGACGGCAACCGGCGATCGGCGGAGAGAGTGGAAGCAGAGCAGATCCGGCGAGTGGAGGAGGAAGAGGAAGAAGAGGAAGAAGAAGAAGAGGAAGAAGAAGAAGAAGACGGCGAGTGGAGGAGGCAGAGGAAGAAGAGGAAGATGAAGAAGAAGAGGAAGAGGAAGAAGAAGACCGGCGAGGTCGACGGCGGTGCGAGGTCGACGGCGGCGAGATCGACGGTGACGAGACGATCGGCGGTTCAAGAGAGAAGATGAGGGAGGAGAAAGAAGAAGAGGAAGAGGAAGAAGAAGAGGAAGAAGAAGAAGATGAAGAAGAGAGAAGATGAAGGAGGAGAGAGAAATGAAGGAGAAAGAAGATATATGATGTCTGGTCAAGAGACAAAAAAAAGAAAAAAATATTTTTTATTAAAATAAAATATATTATTAATAATATGGGACCCACTTTAATGAAAAACAAAAACAAAAACAAAAACAAAAACAAAAACAATTTTTTTTTGTATTTCAAAATTTCCACTTTTAACACTGCTTTTGTTTTTCATTTTGTTGTTGTATTTCGAAAATAAAATGAAAAACGGTTTACAGGACGCGAATTCGAAATCGTTTTTGGAAAATAAAAACGAAAACAGACTGAAAACGCGCTGCAGGACGCCACCTTATTGTCCCAAGACCAAAAGGATGCTTAATTTTATTGAAGAATAAATGGTGTTGAATTTTACTGAAGATGGACAAGTGACTGGAAACTGAACTTTATTAGGCTGCAATAGAGTCACTTTTTTCCATATCATATTTTAACTGAACCCCAAAAATATCCTAATAAATTGGAAAACAGATTTCAAAATTGTTCTATGAATTCATTTTTCACACATACTCAATTGTGATTTGTGAATTGAGGTTTTTTTTTTTTTTTTAAAAAAAAAAAAAAAAAAAAAACTCAAATGACAAATGACAAACAATATCATATGATGATGAAGATGATGACCATGGTGATGATGCAGAGAACTGAGTAACCATGCCAGATGACTGATGTACAATCTATCAGGATCAATCAACAGTAAGACCACACACACAATTCTTCCAAAAGCAGACCCATTAGCTAGCTTTCTGTGAACAAGGAAAACAAAACACAAAAGCAGCCAATTACAATGATCAATAAAAGCAAGCTACACAAGTAACTTCTTTGAGAAGGCAAATACAACTTCTTTCACAAGGCAATAATTCAAAAAAATAATTAATTATTAGATAATTAAATATGAATTGTTAGGTACACGTTGACACTTGACAGGACCAATAATTCAAACACATGTACAAACATCACTAGAATAACAACATAGGATTCTCTCTTAGTTAGTAGCCTATAAAAGTTCCTCAAATCAAACCAAGACAACTACAAGAGATTTAAGAGATAGTTTTCACTTCACTTGCAACATCAGCATATTATCAAATCTGAAGGAATATTTGCATTGCATCAAAGCTTTTCTATTGATACGATCTCTCAATCAAAGTTTTTCCTCCTAGTAAGTATATCTTTTCTACTGCACTAAGTATTTTCTGCTATCCAGGAAGAAGTCTTCAATTAGATTAAAGTTTTAACTTTGTTTTTTCTTATAAAACAATGAGCATCAAATCCGTGTGGAGAGTACCCGGAGATCCTGTGCCAGACTGGGAAATTGAAGAAGTTTCAAAAGAATCAGTTTATCCAAAAGGGATATTCAATTTCAAAAAAAAATATTCAATTCAAACTACGAAGGGACGCATTTCGTCAAACAATGAGAAAGTATCAATTCCATTGCTTGATCCTCTTGTGATAGCAAAGCATAAACAAAAGTATAGGTATGTACAAATAGGATTGGTCCAGGTTTTCGTCACGCCCCTTGTGTACAGTGGGGTCAATGGTTCCATTTCTCTTTTCCTCAAAGATAAGAGATTGTTTGATTTCAGTGATTCCTTTTTAAATATTCCTCAAGCGAGTCAGATAGAAGACCCTATTAACTTTTTTCCAAACTTGATGGTTTCTCTTGAAGAGATTGATGTTCTGCATCATCTCACTCTCAATGTTAAGTTTCACAATCTCCTTTTGGAAGAGAATTATAAGTTTGTACTTAGTTTGACCTCTAAAGTTTATTATAAATGGATGAGAGACCAGGTGAAACCTGCTGCCAAAGGTTATGGCCCTGGAATTGAAATAGTTTTTGATCAAAGGAACATGAGAAGTCCAAAAGATCTCACTCCTAAAACTATTAAACGGAGTGACCTACAATTCCCTGAGGGTTGGAATGTCCAGGATGAGATTCCAGAGGAACACCAACACAATTCGCCAAGATTCGTCCACCTTCCTAGCTGGAGATTCAAGCTTGAGTTTCCTCAACAATGATGGAATGATAAAAGCAAGAAGAGGAAAGGGTTTTCCTGATGAGGAGTTTCACCCAGTACAACTTTGTGTGTTTTCTGTTTTCTTAATTTGTTTGTGTTGCGTAAAATGCTAATGCAGTATGCTGTTTGTATAATATTTTGTACGTGTGACAAGTTATCTACTAGTGCTTGCGCAGAATGTAAGTTATTTAATAGTATGGTATTATGATCTACAAAATTTAGTAACAAGCTCTCTCCAAAACACCATTAATATTCTCTCAAATGTTTTGGCAATGCCTTTAAACTATAGCCTCCCGAATTATAATGCTTCAAAAATACATTTTATGCATGTGCTGAAGAATCTAAGGACACAATTCATGCAATTTTTAATAAATCACCTCCACTTTAGCCAAAAGTGTAATGGGCAGTTAATGGGCAGTTACTATGTTAAGGGATGTTTAATCCTAAAAATCACCATATATAACATAAACCCAGTTCTGTTTCTCTAATTAAATGAGAAAGTATCAATTCCATTGCTTGATCCACATGTCCTAGCAAAGCATAAACAAAAGTTTAGGTATTTACATGTAGGATTAGTCCAGGTTTACGTCAAGCCCCTCGTGCCCGAGGGGATCAACGGCTCAGTTTCTCTTTTCCCCAAAGATAAAAGACTGTTCGATTTCAATGATTCCTTTTTAAATATTCCTCAAGCAAGTGAGATCAATGACCCTTTTAATTTTTTTCCAAATATCATGGTTTCTCTTGAAGAGATTGGTGTTTTGCATCATCTCACACTGAATGTTAAATTTATACTTACATTGGTCTCCAAATGGAAAGGAATAAATTTATACTTACATTGGTCTCTAAAGTTCGTTATAAATGGATCAGAGACCAAGTGAAACCTGCAGCCAACAGTTATGGGCCTTATGGCCCTGGAATTGAAATAGCTTTTTCTGAAAAAAAAACTTGAGAACTCCAAATGATCTCACTCCCAGAATTATTAAACGGAGTGACCTACAATTCCCTCAAGGTGGGAATGTTCAGGATGAGAATCCAGAGGAACAAGAACACAATTTGCCTAGATTCGTCCATCTTTCCGGCAGAAACAAAGTCAAACTTGAGTTTCCGCGACAATGATGAATTCCTCTTGGAGGAGCAGTTTCGAGAGGAATTTCATCCAAAAAATTCCCTGCATCCCATATCATCTCAAATCAGCCTTTCTTAATTTGTAAGCTTTTGTGTGTAAATACTGTTTGCTGTTTGTATAATATGTTGATCCATGTATTGTGTGACAAGCTATCTACTAGTATTTTGACAGAATGTAAGTTATCTAATAAATCTCCTCCACATGTCAAGGCATGTTTAATCCTAAAAATCAGTCAGCAAATCACCATTAACTCTAACATATACGATAAACCCAGTTCTGTTTCTCTTAAACCATCTAAATACAGGCACCTATCAAGTCATTTGATCCCTAAAAGTTTCTTTCTTCTGTTAGGTTTGCAACCACGTACAATAGAAAAAAGTTCCATTCTATCTACTGTAATTATGATGAAAGCTGCAAGAAAAATCAGTTCGTTTGGGGTCTTCAAAAGAAACAATTCATTCACTTCAGGTCATAACTTTAATCAAGAACCGCCACTATGATTTTTTTTTAAGGGTGGAATAAATTTGGACAGGTGGAAGAAATTCCACCTCCATTAGTCCAAGAAGAATATCAAATATTCAATGTCATATGCTGTTTCTCCAATATTTTTTACAGAAATTTCTAGGTATCCCACCTATAATATGACTATTCAAACTCATACATCGGATTCTAATGAAAGAAGACATTATCATTTCAAATGCATCCAAGCAATGTTAGAAAAACACATAATAACATGTAACACTACCATCTGAAGAGCCATTGGTTTTAGAAAATTTAGCACAAAGAAACAAAATTCAGGCAGATTTCAACAGAGTTTCTTCAACATCAGATTATAGAAAATGGTACTAGAGTTTTCATCTCAATTCAGATCAGATGATTCTGATTATCATGATCACGATGCAAATAGTTCTAGTAACCATACTCAAAGTAATGAAGATGACTAACACATAATTCCATCTCAATTAACAATAAGTCCAGAGAGTCCTCCTAAAGCAGAAGCATTAGCTGTCCGAATAATAATAAAAACTAAAAAAAAAACACTAAAGCAGCCAAGGAAAAAGAATAAAGCAAAGGCAGTTTCTTTTCAAAAGAAAAAATAATTCAAAAGGGGACACAAACATCACTAGCACAGAGAGATTTTCTTAAGTGCCAATAGAAATTCTTCAATCAAAGAGGAACAGTGCAGCAGTTCTAAGAGTGTTTCTAGTTTCAACCAAAAACCTCAACATATTTCTTTAAAATCTTTTCTGATTTAACTTTGTATCAAAGAATACTAGCATCCATGACTTGCTTGATTACCTCAATCAAAGTTTCTTTTCCAGGTAAGTCTATCTTTTCTACTATACAAATTGTTATATTTTGTATTTGTTTCTATTTTCTTATAATTTGTATCATCTCATACTCACTATTAAGTTTCATGATCTCCAAATGATAGAGAATTGCTATCCACTTGCATTAATTTATAAAATTCATTATAAATGGATAAGAGACCCAACGACTCCTGCAGCCGAAAGTTCTGGCCCAGGAATTGAGACAATTTTTCATCAAACAAACATGAGAGTCCAAATCACCGACCTCAAATCATCGGTTGGACAATTCGTGTGTGGGCATATCCTGCGTATACGAATGTCGCTCCGATTGGACTGTGGGTGCACAACCTATCTTAAATTTCCTTTTTCCCTAAGTCTCATTTTAATGATAAGGAAAGAGTTAATTTCAATGTTTAATTAGGAGTAGATCTTGTGGAGATTACTCTTTAATTAATTTCCTTTATCATTAAAAACGTGATTATCGAGTTTTTCCATATCAATCCACTTGATTCGGTTTTTCTATAAAACCCTAGTCTACTGTTCAAGGAATTCATATTGAAATCACGAAATACAGAGCAAAATATTATTTCTTCTTTTTCTTCTTGTTCTGTGTACTTGGTAAGTTTGAACTTGATTTGAGTTCGCTGAAAGTGGTTTATGCTTCACACTTCCACTGTTGAATCATTGTATCATGGGAGACAATCGTTATACACATACGGTGTTATACGACGAAATTGTCTTAAGGACATCGTGTGAAACACGGATCTCGATTTCCCTAACTTGTTACCTAACGTGTTGTTTATGTTTGTTATTTTCTGTCTCATCCAGATTCATACCAAAATTATTTATGTTCAAGGAAATCATAAGAGCTGGAAAGAAAAAAAGAAAAGTAAAAAACAATACAAAGCTAGGTCAAATCATTACATTTATCTTCTCCATCTTACTCCTTAACAAAGGACTTACAATTACAGAAAACACCCCTACCCACCCCCCAACACCCAGAGAACTTAAAGTTGCCCCATCCATGTTGACTTTGATCCAACCTGGAGCAGGAGGCAACCAAACCACACTTTTGATAACCTGAGCCCTGGTCGGTCGACCACGGATACCAAAGGGCTGAAAAATAAAAAACACATACACCTAATCTCCAATCGATTATCGTCAGAAACCGTACGCCAAACCAAGGACAAAGCAAATCTAAAATCAAAAGACTTGCCCTCAAAAATCCACTGATTACGAATAAACCACACACTCCAAACCCAACACATGAATAGTCACCTTCCAAAGAACATGAACCTAATTACTAAAAGCAACCGCCATAGCCCGCGAAAAGAAAGAAGGCCATGAGTCGACAGAAACCCGCCGCTGAAAAGCAGAGAAAACTACCTCCCAAAGAGCAGCCACCAAAGGACACTGAAGAAAAAAATGGTCAACCGACTCACTACTAATTCCACAAACATTGCGCCTGGAAGCTAAATGAAACCCCGCCCCGCACAAACAATCATCCATGGGAACCCTGTTCAGCAAAAGATGCCAAGTCAAAGCAGAACGAGTATGAGGAATATATCGAGACCACACATCTCTCCACCAAGGAACCTGAGGAGAAACTCTAATCAACATGGAATAAGTAGCCTTGCACGAAACCCAACTATCTTGAGAATGAGCCCAAACTAGAGAATCTACAACTAGAGAAATTGTGATCCTATCAATCTGAAAACAAAGGTCCCGAAAATGCACCTAAAAACAATCATCCAGAACCCATCTGCCATCTTGGATAAAATCAGAAACTTTTGACCTGGGAGGACTCACCAAATAACCTGAAATACCTAGAAGCTAAAGAATATGCACCCCTAGCCAATTGTCTCGCCAAAAATCCCGCTAAGAATGCTTACCAATAAGCTAGATACCATCCTTCAAAATCTCAGAATAATGAGCCCAAAGAAAAGACCAAATAGAAGAGGTGACATACCCCTGAGTGGCTTCCGAAGCTACCGAATATAACAAGAGGCCAAACCCCTCGGACGCCATGAACTTCCAAGTGAATTTCTTCAAAAGATAGTTATTAAGTAAACCCAGATCCTTCAAACCAAGACCACTTAAAGAATAAGGCTGACAACAACGGGCCTAAGAAACCCGGATCAGCTTGGACTCTTCACAAGAACCACCCATCCATAAAAAGTTCCCGATCTTGTAGTTAGTCTACCAAAACAAATAAGCCGGCCTGAAATTCCCTTAAAGCAATAGTGTATATTATACCTAGGGGGGGGGGGGGGTGAATAGGTATAGGCCCAAATTCTTCCAATATTCAAAAATTGCAAAATATAAGAATGAAATGAACACTTGATATGATATAACAATTGTATAGTATGAATCAATACATGTGAACATCAATATACAAAAGAATCAATACAAGTAAAAAATGGAAAGAGAACAAAAACTTAAAACGAAAATGAGACACAATGTTTTTACGTGGTAAAATCTCAAAGAGGAAACATCCACGGGTTAATACCACAACCACCGGCAAAGCAAATCCACTATATGAAACAGACTTACACACTCAAGGCTATTAACACTATGATATCCACCTCAAGCTATCACCTCCTAATCTACCCTCGAGCTAGTGATCCACTAAGCCTACTTCCTATCCAAGGTGTGTTTTACACCTCTAGAAAGCAACTCCCTATCCAAGGCTCTCAAGCCTTTAGGAAGATTTCCTTGCTTAGCAATCTAGATCAAGAGATCCTAGTCAAGCTCCCCTAGCTCAACTATCCGGAGTACCAAACTCCTTGCTAAGACTTTTGTTTGGCTATCCAGAACTCATTCCTAGCCAAGTCTTTTTGCTCAATACAAAGCTTCACTCACTTTGCAAAAGACTTCAACCTATCACAAAGCAATGATCTAAGTGATGCAAATGATGCAAATCTCAATCAAATAAAGCTAGATGATCAATCAAGCTCTATGAACATGCTTAGAGAATTCTAGGATATGCTATCAACAAACAATCACAAATGAACCTAGAAAACAAAACATGTGAATCAATAAGAACAAGATATGAATATTCAATATATCACTCAAAAATCTTAGTTCTTAGATCAAGAAATTAAATCTAGACAATATCATGAGGCACGTCATATATATCACACTACTACAAAAATGTAAAAAGACATCGGTTGTTTACATCGGTTTTTTGATAACCGATTTCTTAAATATTGTGGTTTAAAAAGACAATGGTTTTTGGGAAAACCGATATGGATTTATTTTCCAATAAGAAATCGGTTTTCCTTAAAACCGATGTCTTAAATATTACCATTTGAAAAAACAACGGTTTTTGGAAAAACCGAAATGTTTTTTTTTTCCAATAAGAAATCGGTTTCCATTAAAACTGATGTCTTAAATATTATGGTTTGAAAAGACAACGGTTATTGGGAAAACCGATATGGATTCAAAAGCAAAATTCTGCTGAAATTCAAATCTGATCTATGTTCACATTCAAGTGTGCATCTCTAAAACTACTCAACATTGTTTTCTCAAATTTTGATAAAAGAAAGTAGACATGCAAAAAAACATTTTTCGTTCAGAAAATATTCCAAAAATCGATTTAGAAAAGTGTGAAAATGAGCGATGAAAACATCTCACTCGAGGATTTGCGTCGCTTCTGACCTTTGACTGAATAATTGATCATAACTTTCAAAATACTGGCCAAAATTTTACGTTCTTTATACCGTTAGATTCGTATCGAAAAATTGAAGAACATTATGTGGACAAAAAATTTTATTTATTTACCAAAAGATACAGTTTTAAGGTAAAAGTTTGCACAAAAATTGATCATCTCCAATCGCTTCTGACCTTTGACTGAATAATCGATCATAACTTTCAAAGTACTGGCCAAAATTTTATGTTCTTTATACCGTTAGATTCATATCAAAAAATTGAAGAACATTACATGGACAAAAAAATTTATTTATTTGCCAAATGATACAGTTTTAAGGTAAAACTTTGCACAAAAATTGATCATCTCCAATCGCTTCTGACCTTTGACTGAATAATCGATCATAACTTTCAAAATACTGGCCAAAATTTTACGTTCTTTATACCATTGGATTCGTATAAAAAAATTGAAGAACCTAACATAGACAAAAAAATTTATTTCCTTGCCAAAAGATACAGTTTTAAGGAAATAGTTTGCACAAAAATATCTTCAATCACTTCTGACCTTTGACTGAATAATTGTTCATAACTTTCAAAATACCAACCAAAATTTTATGTTTTTTATACCGTTGGATTCGTATTGAAAAATTGAAGAACCCAACATGGACAAAAAAATTTATTTCATTACCAAAAGATACAGTTTTAAGAAAAAAGTTTGCACAAAAATATCTCTAGCAAAACACATGCAAAACCACACAGAAAATCAAATGAAAAATAAACCCACCAATAATTTTTTTTAATAGATGTTTGTAGTAGAAATTAGAATTTTGATTAGTTGAGTAAATTTAAATTTATCAAACAAGTTTTATTTTTTATTTTTTTTATTTCTAACAACTCATATAGGTTATATATAAATATTGTGCAATAATTAACACATTCAATCTTGTAGTTAGGCGGTAAAGGCTTACCACTTTGACTTTGAGGTTGCAAGTTCGATTCCTCATATTGACGATTAATTGTGATTATTATTAGAGGTGGGGCTGGCCGGCAGCGGCGACCGAACGACGGTGGAGTGGTCGGACGGCGAGATTAATTTTTATAATTCATCAATTTTACGTCACGGTTTTTAAATCGGTTTTATATATAACTGATGTGTTTTCTCATGTTTTTACATCGGTTAAAAACCGATGCCTTTAGCTCGCTTTTTTCTAAATCACTCAAATAGATATCAGTTTTAAAAATTTTAAAAACCGATTTCTTCCATGTAAAATAACCAATTTCTTTTGCGTTTTTTGTAGTAGTGTCATTTCTATAATCAACTTCTAGTTCAATCAAGTTTAGCTAAATATGTTCAAATGAAATCACAAAGCTAAAACTCAACAATCAAAAAATCATACAAACCTAGCATGTGAGCTAACATCATTCTTAACACATCAATCAAATAAGAAGATTAAAAGAGATGATCAAAAGTGAAAGTAAGAAAAAGATGTTTCACCTACAAATATGAACCTCGGACTGAAATCAGCTCATAGCTAATGATTATGAAGTCACTTGGCTCTGAAAATGCTTGAGGTTTGTAGCTCTCATCAAGACCAATATTTTTGGCTTTTGAATCAAGTGATTCGGAGCTGAAATGAGAAAGTTATGATTGAATCAAGACACCAAAAATTATGAAGAAATTTCTGCACATTCTTCTTTTTTCAATTTTCTTCCAATTATGTTTGGAGGGAAGGAAAATGTTTTTAAAAAAAAGAGAGAGAGAGAGAGAGAGGGAAAGGAAGCACCCAATCAAAGCGTGCCACGTCACCATGCCCGTGTGGGGCGCGTGTGGCACACGGTCTCACATGAGGCCATCAAGGTTGCCCATTGGCCAATCTTGCTCCTCTTACGCTCCGCTCGCATTCTTCGGCTGTATTCGGGCCTCTAAACTCCAATTTTGAATCCGTCTTTGGATTATAAATCATTACTCCCTCACGCACAAAAAAACTACAAAAATTTGATAAAAGGTTGAGAATTCATCTCAAAAAACGACGATGAAAACAACTCAACGAATGAGAATGCAAAGTAGCGTAGCTACATCATTTGGACTCGAAACCTAATGAATGAGTAACGGAAATGACCGGGACTCAATAAGGAATCAAATGAGATCATGTTCAAATCCAAAATATAAGAAACAAAAACAAATAAACATAATGTCACAGAAGTATGCCATATCCAAGCGATAGTCATAAAACATGGAATTCTACAATCTTTGTCTATATGAGACCAATGCATGTGCATACTGAAATGAGTGTGAATGTGTTGTACCAAATGTTCGAACTACAATGCAGGGACACATATGTATGAATTGTGTGTGTGCGCGCTTATGCCTTGCAAGAGGAAGAAGAATCTTGATACCTTAGCATCCAAGTATGCGATGTTCCCCTTGAAGACGATATTTGCACAAGATGTTGCTTCTTCACCTTTGAAGCTTATTTTCTCCAATAAACACCTAAGCAACAACTATTACAAATATAGAGAGTTTTTGCAATGGAATCAAGCCAATACAAATCAAGGATCTTAAAATCTCCCCATTTGGCTATTTCATGACAAAATCTCATCCTCATCACACATTGTTCACTCCAATAAACTCAATGTTGATAGCATTCTCTCATCTGCACATTACAAAGAGATCCCTAGACTAAAAGATTTTCAAATCTTTTTGAGTCTTTAAGAATCCCTTCTCTGAACTTCAAAGTACCTATGAGAAAAGAAGCAAACCAACAAGTGATCTTCTTCCAAAGAAGAAAGGTGAGAAATTATCACAAAAACAAATAACAAAATTTCCCTTATATCTTACAAAAAATGCGTTATCTCAAAAGTATGAATGTTATCACATAAAAACTTTCCCTTAGATCCTTACCACAATAAGGCAAGAATTCTTTTCTCCCCCTTAAAACAAAGTCTCCAATAAAGCACAAAGAAGTATAAACTCACACAATAAGAACATTTCCCCACACAAAGTGAGTTATACAAATCTCCCCTATGTCAAACATGGATTCTAAAAAGTATACAAACAAGGTTAAATTGCTTAAAGCGTACCTAGATGGGGGGATGAATAGGTTTTTCACCTAATTTCAAACCCTTGAACAAACTTACGTTTGTCCCTCAAGGTAGCTTTACATACAACATATAAACGGAATATTCATATATCGAAAAGATAGGTATATCATTATTTAAGCAATGTCTACATATAACAAGTTGTTGTATGAGGTATAATATCACTAAAAACACAAAACCAAGGAATATCTTGTATATCAATGTTGTTCAAAGTTATTACAAGAGTGAACAAATATATCAATATACAAGAACAACCAAATATGAAAGATTACAAATACAAATTGATTTAAAGAGGATTGTTCAACAAATCACTTTTTACAAGTACTTGATCAAATATTCGATACAAGTAAAAGATATTCAACAAGTTAACACATACATATACACAATATAAAAGAAATAGTGAAAGAGACAATGAACACAAGATTTTTACATGGTAAACCTCCGAAGAGGAATCATCCACAGGTTGAATCCATAACCACCGGCAAAGCAAATCCACTATATGAAAAGGACATACACACTCAAGACTATCAACTCTATGATATCCATCTCAAGCTATCAAATCCTAATCTACCATCGAGCTAGTGAATCACTAAGCCTACTCCCTATCCAAGGTGTGTCCTACACCTCTAGGAAGCAACTCCCTATCCAAGGCCCTTAAGCCTCTAAGAAGATTTCCTCGCTTAGCAATCTAGATCACTTGGATCCTAGTTAAGCTCCCCTAGCTCAACCATCTGGAGTATGCAACTCCTTGCTAAGACTTTCGCTTGGCTATCCAAAACTCAATCCTAGCCAAGACTTCTTGCTCAATACAAAGCTTCACTCACTTTGAAAGAGACTTCAACCTTTCCTCAAGGAAAATGATCTAAGTGATGCAAATGATGCAAATCACAATCAACACAACATAGAACATGTGATCAATATATTCTATGGAACAACTAGACCTAACATGTGAGAACACACGCATAAAAGTCTAGATGCAAAAAACATGAATTAAACTAGAGCATGTGAAAACACCTAAACACAAAAACTCATAGTTCCATTCACACATATAGAACATATCATAATCATGAAGCACAATTTCAAGATGTTATAAACATACAAATAAATACTAGAAATCTAGAATGTATTCAATGAGTAATCTAGCCAAAGATGTAGAGAAAGGATATATTGATAAATCAAATTAATCCTAGATATCTCTAAAAACACATACAAGAGCCTTAATCCAAGATTTCATCAATCAAAGGATCAAAACACATTTCAAGGATTATCAATCATAAAATCATTCAATCAAGTCTCAAATAATCCTAGATGTCAACTAATCACAATACAACTCTTAAACATGTGAAAATCATAGAATCAAACATTCTAGTTCACAAATGTCTCTAATTAGACTTTTGATTAAGACTGATTATGAAGCTATCTTTCTCAATAGCATTCACTAAACATATACATACATATAGAGGAAGAAACCCCAAGCATATTGAAGGTTATAAAAGAAGAAATCTCAAAGATAAAGTCAATACATCTCAATCACGAGCTGTCAAGAATTTCTGGGTATAACACTTTGAAAACTCAATCAAATGACTGCAAGATCACTTCGAAAAGGTAGAAGACTCGATTACGAACAATCTCCAACTTGAATCACTCAAATCCGACTTCGTATGAAGAAGTTATGGTGTTTGGAAGGTGAGAAAATTCTGGAGAAAAAAACTGACGGGATTTCTAATTTTTCTTCTTTCTTCTTCACATTTTGAAATGGAGGGAAGTGGGAATATTTTAAAGGAAGAGAGAGAGGGAATTTTTGGCCAATCAAAATAGGCCACCTTAGCCTTGGCCCGTGTGGGGTGCGTGTGGCCCACGGGACCAGAGGGCTGGTCTGGCCGTGGCTCACACGGCCTCCACACGGGGTGGCCAAGGCATGGCCTTTGGCCATGCTCACCTCACTCGCGCACCACCCACGTTCTTCGATTATGTACGGGCCTCCGAACTCCGATTTCGAATCTATTTTCAGATTACGAATTGTAATTCCCTCATGCACAACGATAACTATGAAACTTTGACAAAAGGTTGAGAATTCATCTCGAAAAACGATGACGAACACAACTCAATGAATGGGAACGAAAAGTAGCGTAGCTACATCGTTTGGACTCGAAACTAAATGAATAAGTAACCGAAATGACTGGGACTCAATAAGGAATCAAATAAGATCATGTCTAAGTCAAAAACACAAAAAACACAAATTCACATATGAATGACATTTCCTAGACATAGTCTTAGAACATGCAACTTTACAATGTATGAGCATTTGAGTTCAATGTATGAGCATACAAAAACATGTGAATGTGTTATATAAATGGTGCATAAGGATGCAAGTACACTTGTGAATGATTTGTGTGTGTGTGTCTGAAATTCCCTTTAAAGTAATAGTGTTTTATACCTAGAGGAGGGGTGAATAGGTATAGTCCAAAATTCTTCCAATATTCAAAAATGTGGAATATAAGAATGAAATAAATACTTGAAATGATATAACAATTGTATAATATGAATCAATACATGTAAGTATCAATATACAAAAGAATCAATACAAGTGAACATATGAAAGATAAAGAAATATAAAGCGAAAATGAGACACGATGTTTTTACATGGTAAAACCTCAAAGAGGAAACATCCACGGGTTGAATCCACAACCACGGGCAAAGCAAATCCACTATACGAAAAAGACTTACACACTCAAAGCTATCAACACTATGATATCCACTTCAAGCTATCAAATCCTAATCAACCCTCGGGCTAGTGATTCACAAAGCCTACTCTCTATCCAAGATGTGTCCTACACCTCTAGAGAGCAACTCCCTATCCAAGGCTCTCAAGCCTCTAGGAAGATTTCCTCGCTTAGCAATCTAGATTACTAGGATCCTAGTCAAGCTACCCAAGCTTAACTATCCGGAGTACGCAACTCCTTGCTAAGACTTTTGCTTAGTTATCCGGATCCTCTTGATCCTAACTAAGACTTCTTGCTTGGCTATCCGGAATCCTTTCCTAGCCAAGTCTTCTTGCTCAAGACAAAGCTTCACTCACTTTGCAAGAGACTTCAACTTATTACAAGGCAATGATCTATGTGATGGAAATGATGCAAACACACACAAATAGAGTAAGTAGATCAAACACACTCTATGAACATGCTTAATGATAATCTAGAATATACTATCAACACACAATCACAAATCTATCTAGAAATCAAAGCATGCCAAAACAATAAGAACAAGATTAGAATATTCAATATATGTCACACAAAACTTAGTTCTTATATCATGAAATTGAATCTAGAAGATAACATGAAGCACATCATACTATCAATTTCTAGAAGCAATTTCAAGCAAGATCAAGTCTAGCAAAAATATGTTCAAGAGAGATCAAAAAGCTAAACTCAATTAATTAATCAATCATACAAACCTATCATATGATCTAACATACTTCTCAACATATTTCAACAATCAATTAGAAAGAATCAAAGAGATGATCAAGAGAAATTGAAAGAGAAGAAGTTTCACATACAACCAAAGAACCTCGGACTGAAATCAGTGTGCTGGGAAAAATGAAAAAGTCAAATGGATCTAAAAATGCTTGGAGTTTGTAGCTCTCTTCAATACCAACAATTTTGGTTTTTGGATCACTCAATTTCGAGTTCGTATGAGAGAGTTATGATCAAAATAAGAAAATGAAAATCATGAACATTTCTGCAGAATTTCTGATTTGATATAGTTCAAGTTGTTACAAATGGAGGGAAGAGAAGGCATTTAAAGGAAGGAGAAGGAGGGCAATATTGTCCAAAAAAAAGAGGCATTTCAGCCTTGTCCCCATGTGGGGCGCGTGTGCCACACGGGACCGGAGGGCATGCTGGGCCGTGTGGCACACGGCCTCCACACGTGGTGGCCATGGTGCTTCTCCCGTGCACCTCTCACGTTCTTCAGCCGTATTCGGGCATTCGAACTCCGATTTTGAATCTGTTTTCGGATTATGAATCATGATTCCCTCACACACAACAACGACTATGAAACTTTGACAAATGATTGAGAATTCATCTCGAAAAATGATGATGAACACAACTCAACGAATGAGAACGAAAAGTAGCGTAGCTACATCGTTTGGACTCGAAACTAAACGAATGAGTAACCGAAATGACCGGAACTCAATAAGGAATCAAATAAGGTCATGTTCAAGTCCAAAACACAAGAAACACAAACAAATAAACACTATGCAATACAAGCATGCCGTATCTAAGCGATAGTGAGAAAACATGCAATTCTACAAGATTGTTAACAATGAGATAAATGCATGTGCATACTAAATGTGTGTGAAAGTGTTATACCAAATATTTGAACTATGATGCAGGGACACATATGTATGAATTATGTGTGTGCGCGCTAACGCCTTGCAAGAGGAAGAAGAATTTTGATACCTTAGTATCCAAGTATGCGATGTTCCCCTTGAAGACGAGATTTGCACGAGATATTGCTTCTTCACCTTTGAGGCTTCTTTCTTCCAAGAATCACCTAAGCAACAACTAATACAAATAAAGAGAGTTTTGCAATGGAATCAAGCCAAGACAAATAAATGATCTTACAGTGTCTATTGCCTTGAAGAAGAATGAGGTCTATATTACCTTAATAGTGCACTGATGTCCATTCCTCTTCAAAAACCACTTTTTGCTTGATCTTTTGGTCACATCTTTCTTTGAAGCTTCAAATCATCAACCTATGACCATTAATCATATACAAGAGAAAACATCATTTTGATATGGAATATATGCCAACACAAACTAAAAACCTAAGAGATTCCCCTATATTAAACATGGTGAGATATACAATTTCTCCCCCTTTTTGTCAAGGAATAGACAAAGGGCCCAAGAGATAAAAAACGAGATATTAAGCAAACAAATCGTATAGAAAGCGTATTTGAATAAACTAAAGCTCCCCATTAACATATGCTACACATATTATCACCAAGTAGATTTGTTCACAAGGGACACACACATTCAAGCAATAAGAGAAAATATTTCATCACTTTTCAAAGTCCAAGAGAGAATTATAGATTTTCATTGATCTCTCAAAAATATTCTCACATTGCTAATGAATCAAGCACATAAGCAAAATATGTATGTGTGTGAATGCTTCTCACATATATGGAAGGAGTAATTGTGATATCAACATGCAAACAATTTCCACACCTATTATCCAACTAAAGCGTTTCCAAAAATAAGTCAAACCGATATTCATCTTGGTTTTTTACTTTAAAAGAATAGATATCAACATGTGAGTGTGTGTGTGCATGTGGCTCGTTTACCCGTTTTTATTTGTCAACCCGAGCTTTTCACAATTCTTAACTAAACATCATTAAGCCTTTTGTTTTTCATTTTTTTTAGGCTTAGAATCAAAGATTTTTTATTTTTATTTTAATGATTTTTTTCAATGCTTCTTCGATTTTTTCTAACAAAAACATATACACCTCTTGGCGGCTTTCACTCATCACAAAGGCATAGCCCTTTCCAACATTGGGCGGCTTCACAACCAATGCGTGTAGCCCTTTCCAAGAGGGTGCTTATTGAATAATATATAGTACCGAAGCAATATAGATACATACCATAAGTCATGTATCATATACTAAGCAATAGGCTTCTAGATGCATCCATAATCTACATACTTTCAACCATATATACTCAACACTTAAACATATAAGAGAAGCATTTGTGCACATTTCAAAAAAAAAAAAAAATTCAAGCTCAAGTGTATGATCTGGAAACAATAAGAGTTATTAGCTTAAGATCATTACTTCTCAAGTGAGTATCTCTCAATGATATTAATATACAAATAAAGTTTTGCTCATCAAGCCACTCACAATCACACAAGCACATCAATTAACACAAATCATAACAATGGACATTCTAAGAGTTTTAAACCTCTCTTTGTCCAAGGGCTTGGTGAACAAGTCCGCAAGTTGATTTTTAGTTGGCATATGCTCTAGAGTAATAATATAATGTTCAACAAGATCTCTAATGAAATGATGTCTAATATCAATGTGCTTTGTGTGGGAGTGTTGAACCGGATTATTAGAGATGTTAATGGCACTTAAGTTATCACAATAAAGTGTCATTTTTCCTTGCTCTATCTCATAATCCTTAAGGATTTGTTTCATTCAAAGTAATTGTGTGCATGCACTTCCGACCGCAATGTACTCGGCTTCTGAAGAAAAGAGGGAAACAGAATTTTGTTTCTTACTAGACCAAGAAACCAAGTTATTCCCAACATAAAAGCAACCGCCGGATGTGCTTTTATGATCATCTATATTTCCCACCCAATCAGCATCACAATAGCCTACAAGGATATCATTGGTATCAAATGAATAAAATAGACCAAGACTATGAGTTCTTTTGATGTATCTAATGATTCTCTTGACGGCTTTTAAGTGAGATTCCTTAGAATTGGCTTGGAATATAGCACACAAGCCTACACTAAAGCAAATGTTCGGTCTACTAACCGTTAGGTAAAGTAGACTACCAATCATGCTTCTACAAAAGCTTTGGTCAACATTTTTTCCTTTTTCTACTTTGTCAAGTTTAAGAGTAGTACTCATGGGAATTTTAAAATCTTTTCCATTTTCTAGGCCAAATCTCTTAACAAGGTTTTTAGCATATTTAGATTGATTCAACATTATGTCCATGATAGTTTGCTTTACTTGCATCCCTAGAAAGTAATTTAACTCACCCACCATATTCATTTCAAATTCACTTGACATCACTGTAAAACCCCAAATCCGATACCAACGGACTAAGATAATATTCGGTCAAAATTTTGTAAAACTTCTAAGCTAACAAACTATAATGATTAAACATTCACAAAAGAAAAGATTTATTCAGCAATACTTGAAATGTATCCTCCAAAATAACCGTTTAATCAAGATTCAATCCTTTCAATTGGGAAAATCCAGCAAATGAAAACTAACAACGTTCTCTTATAAATAAAATATAAGAAATCAAGCTCTAGCAATCAAATTCTCTACTAAAGCAATTCTATGACCTAAATACTCATCTCCCATAAACTGGTACTACTCTACAAAATGGTAATGACGAGGGGTGAGCCGTCAACTCGGTTAGTAAATTCATGCATAACATGTAAAATAAATAGCCTTTGTAAAACCTTTACGCTCAAAACCTTGCTCATAAACTCTTCGGAAAATATCCCAACAATGTACTATTTAGTAAAACCAGAATTTGAATTTAATACAATTTACGTACTTAAATATCAATAAAATGGTTGGATTAATACTTAAAATCATAATCGTAAATCATAAAACGATATAACAATATCTTTAAAGTATAAACTGTATTCTTTTCATAAAGTGGTAAGCATATAGCTTTATAATATAAACAATAATCAATATATTAGTTAGCTCATGTTTCATAGTGTCACAAGTACCCGTGTGACGTGGCAACAGTATATTAGAAGTACCCGTGTGACGCGGCAACAGTATGTCACAATTACCCGTGTGACGCAGCGATAATAGTAAATACGGAACAATGAGCCAAAACAGTTTTATAAAATTACAAATAATTAAATAACACTTTCTTTTTTTTGTATTACCATAACAGTATAAACCAAAACAGTAATAGTGTATTTATATCGGTAGTAATTTGGTCTAAATATATTTTAAAAGCAATCAACAATTTAGTAAATTCTTGAATAGTTTTGAGGAAATAATTGGTTCCAAAACGTTTCATATAATCTTATTATCAAAACAATTTTGTTGAATAAGAGAAGTTAAACCAATCGTGATGAAGTAGAAAACATTAAATAGATAAAACAAAGAAGTAGAAAACAATTAATATACATTATATATTTGTAATTTTATATTTCAAACATAAGCGATAGCAAAGCATGAATGAATTTACTCACATTAAACACGTACAAATCCATACGTTCTAGCTCTAGAAGATCAAGAATTACTCAAACTTAGCTCCAAGGGTTCTTCAATTAATTCTCATTTCTTGTTTCTCCACATAGAGAATTTAAATTTGCTAGAAAAAGAGAACGATGTTGCTAATACTTTTAATAAATTTCTGTTATTAAATGAATGAATTGCTATAACTCACACTTTAAATTAAATTCAAGATTTCTAACCTTAGCAATTACTAGGAGTCCAAGCATGAGACATTGTAACTCACTCTAAAATAAATTTAAGAGTTTTAAATAAAGTTAGGAGTTAAATAAAGTTAAAAGTTTTAACTCCAGCAGTTACTAGGTATTCAACCCGATTAGAGTTTCTTTCAAATATTTTAAAAGAATTCTAAATTAACCCAGTATCTTAGGAATCACTTTACGTTATCATGATCATATTCAAAATTTAAAAATTACGGGTGTTACAATCACACTTACAAATTCATCAACCTTAGTTTTATTAGTAGAGCCAAAATAAATGTCATCAACATATATTTGTACAACAAAAATATCATGATCATGATGTTTGATAAAAAAATGTTCTATCAATGTCACCTCTCCTATAATGGTTGTCAATAAGGTATTGAGTCAACCTATCATACCAACCTGTTGGAGCTTGTTTAAGGCCATAGAGAGCCTTTTTCAATTTAAACACATGATTAGGAGAGTGTGGGTCTACAAAACCCTTATGTTGTTCAACATATACTTCTTCTTGAAGGTATCCATTGAGAAAAACACTTTTGACATCCATTTGAAATAATTTGAACCTTTTAATGCATGCAATGGATAACAAAAGTCTAATGGACTCAAGACGAGCAACCGGTGCAAATGTCTCATCAAAGTCTACACCCTCAACTTGAGTGTAACCTTGAGCCACTAGTCTAGCTTTATTCCTCACAATTCTGCCACTTTCATCGGTCTTATTCCTAAAAACTCATTTAGTGTCAATTACATTTATATCTTTAGGTCTATGAACTAAGGACCACACTTCATTCCTCTCAAATTGATTAAGTTCATCTTGCATAGCCCCAACCCAATATTCATCAACAATAGCTTCATTAATATTTTTGGATTCAATTTGAGAAGTATAGCAAGCATAAGAAATTTGGTTAGCAATTTGATTTCTAGTTCTAACCCCTTCATTTAAGTCTCCTATAATGTCATCTTGATAGTGTAAGTTTCGAAGTCTAGGATGAGGAGAATTTTCAACAACTTGGTCATTTTGTTGATTATCATTTAAAGCATTTTCCAATCCTTGACTTTGAACTTCAATACAACTATCTTTTTCATTATCTTGACTAGATTCACTACTAGCCACATCAATAGGTTCAACAATGTCATTAACAAGATTTTCATTAGGTTCATTGACATTATTATCATCACACAAATTAAGCATGCTAAGGTCATCTATCTTAACATTGATAGATTCCATAATAGTCTTAGTAGTCAAGTTGAACACTCTATAAGCACAACTATTAATAGCATTCCCAAGAAAGAGACAAACATCACTTTTAGCATCAAATTTACCCAAGTGATCTTTATCATTCAAAATGTAACATTTACTTCCAAAAGTGTGGAAGTAACTAACATTGGGCTTCTTGCCCTTCCATAGCTCAAAGGACGTTAGTTTTGTGTCGGGCCTTCTAAAAACTCTATTAGACACATAACAAGCGGTATTGACCACTTCGGCCTAAAGGTTTCTAGGGATTTTCTTACTATTGAGCATGACCCTATCCATCTCTTACAAGACACATTTTTTGTTGAGTGGTTCTAGGTGCCGAGAACTCATGAGAAATCCCTAAACCATCACAAAACTCACTAAATTTAGCATTTTCAAATTCTGTCCCATGATCACTCCTAATGCGACATATTTTCTTGATATCAAAACCTTTTTCATTTGAACTTGATTACAAAACTTTTTACAGTAATCAAAAGCCTCAGTCTTGTTTCTTAGAAAATAAACCCAAGTAAACCTAGAGTAGTCATCAACACATACAAAAATGTACTTTTTGCGATTGATGCTCTCGGTTTGAATTGGCCCCATTAGGTCCATGTGCACAATCTCTAATGGTATCTTGGTAGCTATATAAGAGTTCTTTTTGTGAGGCATTTTGGTTTGTTTACCTAATTGGAAAGGTTCATAAACAACCTCTAGCTTTTTACCAAGATTAGGAAGACCTCTAACAATGCCATGTTTTTCAAGCCTTTTAAAGTCTTTAAAATTCATGTGACCCAAACATTGATGCCACAAATCAAGCTGGTTGCACTCATGTGCCATGTTACAAGTTAGAGGATCTATTTCAAGACAATAGAAATTGTCTATAGACCTTTTGACTCTTATGACAACATTGTCCTTCTTATCAATTATAGTGCACACATCTTTATTAAAACTAACTTACTTAAAGATTTCATACAAATGAGTGATGCTTATTAGATTAGCTTGTAACCCATCAACATACAAAGTATTGCGAAGTTTAGGCAATCCAGGGATACATATAGTTCCCTTGCCAAGAACTTGATTCTTGGTGCCATCACCAAAGGTAACCCATCCTCCATCCTTTAACACAAGATTCTTAAAGAACTCTTTGTTCCCGATCATGTTCCTAGAGCAACCGCTATCTAGGTACCAAGAGTAGGAGGAGTTGGCACTGTAAGATCCTAGATCTTTGTTAGCATGATTTCATTGCAAAACTCTCTTTATTTGTAATGGTTAGCTGCTTAGGTGGTTCTTGGTGAAAAGAAGCTTCAAAGAAGAAAAGCAACTTCTCATGCAAATATCGTTTTCAAGAGGAAAAGCACGTACTTGGATGCTAAGGTATCAAGATTCTTCTTCCTCTTGCAAGGCTTAAAGGCACACACACACAAATCATTCATATGTGTCCCTACATCATTGTGCAACATTTATATAGTACATTCACATGTTTTTATATGTATTTGCATTGAACTCAAATTCTCATACATTGGAGAATTGCATGTTCTAAGACTATGTCTAGGAAATGGTATACATGTGCAACATTGTACTTATTTGTTTATGTTTTATTGTTTTTGGACTTTAACATGATCTCTTATAATTCCTTATTGAGTCCTGGTCATTTCGGTTACTCATTTATTTGATTTCGAGTCCAAACGACGTAGCTTAGCTACGCTACGCTACTTTTCATTCTCATTCGTTGAGTTGTGTTCGTCGTCGTTTTTCGAGATGAATTCTCAACCTTTTGTCAAAGTTTCATAGTTATTGTTGTGCATGGGGAAGTCATGATTTGTAATCCAAAGATAAATTTGAAATCAGAGTTTGAAGGCCCAGATACAGCCGAAGAACGTGAGCAGAGTGCGAGAGGAGCAAGATTGGCCAACGGCCAGAGCAGCTCTCTGCCCACGTGTGCCACATGTGCCCCACACATGGAGGTGACATGGCAGCCTTCAATTGGCTCTCTTCTTCCCTCTCTTTCATCTCTTTCAAATTCTCTAATTCCCTCCCATTCATTCTAAGTAGAAAAAGTTTGAAACTCACACCAGAAATTTTCTCTCAACTCTTCTCACCTTCCAAACACCATAACTTTCTCATACGAATTCGGAATTGGTTGATTCAAATTGGAGATTGTTCTTAATTGAGTTCTCTACCTTTTCCAAGTGGTCTTGTAGCTGTTTGATCGATTTTTCTAGTAGTTCTATATAGAAAACTGAACTAGCTCGTGATTGCAAGGTAGTGTTCATATCTTTGTGATTTCTTCTTTTATAACCTTCGATTTGCTTGGGTTTCTTCTTCTATATGTATGTATATGTATGATAAATTCTATTGAGAAAGATATCTTCACAATCAAATCCAATCAAAAGTCTAATTAGAGACATATGTGAACTAGTTTCTTTGATTCTAGGTTTTTCATATGATTCAGAGTTGCATTGTGATTAGTTTGATATCTAGGATTATTTGTTACTTGATTGAATCATTTTATGATTAGTGATCCTTGAAATGTGCTTTGATACTTTGATTGATAAAATCTAGGATTAGTGCTTGTGTATGTGTTTTTAGAGACATCTAGGATTTAATTAATTTATCATTATATCCTTGCTCTAAATCTTTTACTAGAATATTCATTGAATACATTGTGTGATTCTAGCATTTTTGTTGTTTGTGTTCTAAAGTCTTGAATATATGCTTAATGATCATGCTTTGTTTTCAAGCTTTAGTAACATGAATAGAATCTAGGATTTAGCATATTTTAGGTGTTTTGCTGGCCCTAGATTTTTGTTCATGTTTAAGGTCTAGACAACCTTGTTTTGTGTACTTTGTTGCCTATGTCTAGATCTTCATGGAGTGTACCTTATCCATACATTTCATATGCTCATGCATCATTTTGTGTGGTGTCGTGTTTTGGATCATAAAGTAGAAAAATATACAATTGTGTGCTCATTGATTATTTCTAGTTTACATGTGTTCTGGATAGCCAAGCAAAAGTCTTAACTAGGAGTTTGGCACTCTGGATGGTTGAGCTAGGGAAGCTTGACTAGGATCCTGGTAATCTAGAGCTAAGCAAGGAAATCTTCCTAGAGGCTTAAGAGCCTTGGATAGGAAGTTGCTTCCTAGAGGTGTAGGACACACCTTGGATAAGAAGTAGGCTTAGTGGTACACTACCCCGAGGGTAGATTATGAGATGATAGCTTAAGGTGTATATTATTGTGTTGATAGCCTTGAGTGTGTAAGTCATTTTCATATAGTGGATTTCCTTTACTAGTGGTTATGGATTCAACCTGTGGATGTTTCCTCTTCGGAGGTTTACCACATAAAAATCAATGTGTCAAATGTCTCTATCTCTATCTCTTTATATTTGTATGTATGATCAATATAACTTGTTTAAGATTTTCATTTCCTCACGTCCTTGTAAACAAGTTATTGATAAAGAAAGAGATGCACACATTGTTTGTTGAATCAACATTTGTTTCTTGTATCTTGTAAGTGTTTGAACATTGTATCTTGCAATATTCTATATCAAGTTATAAAGTTTTACTTAGTTATCTTTCATTGTAACATTTATAATACAACTTGTGGAATGTGCTCTTCATTGAATATGCTTGTATATGAGATACATTATTTCTTAGTATATATTTTGTAGACTAAGGGTGGTGAATTAAGCATACTTGTGCAAATTATTTTCTCCTAACAATCTTGTTAAAGGTTTATTTGTATGCTTAACAAGGTTTTGACATAAGTCATGAAAGAGTTTTTAAAACTAGTGTATCAACCTATTCAACCCCCCCAGGTTGTGTAGTATAACTTTGTAGGCATTTTCAAGCACGCAAAGCATATTGTGCAACTAGACATTTAGGTGTGTCTTTTCTGACCCACACACTCTTCACAATACGCTTCTCACTCTTACCACTATCATGCTTAGACTAAATGTTAGACTTTTTAACATGCACCTTGACCTCATTGGTCACATTTTCAAAAATATCAAGCAAAGCATTATCAACTTTCTTATGCATAGTAGAGTGAGACACAACACAAGATTTAGCAAGCAAGTCATCAACAAGATTCTTCACAACATGCTTTTCCAAGGTCTTCCTAGGTCTAGTACTAAATCCATACATGGATGATTGCCTAGTACCATTCAAAGACATATCATGAAAAGCATTATCAAGTTTGCATTTCCGAATATATTCAAAGCACCTAGGTCGAATATGTCCTATCATATTACAGTGATGACAAATAGGTATGAATATTAGAAATTTACCATTTGCATTTGCTTCCAAAGCATTTGGTCTTCTCATAATTTTACCTCTTTGAAGAGCAACCTTTGATGCTCCAACTTTTGCCTTTAAGGTAGATGCTTTTTGAGTTTGATCTTGTTGTGATCTTTCATTTGAGATCCTTATTGATGTAGAGGCACCTCCGGTAGCTTTCATTGCTTTACCTTGAGAGGGAGTACCTACATTTGATTCAACACTTGCTTTGACAAAAATAAATTTGTTAGATGAATGAGTCTCCTTCTCATTTATATAACCCAAACCTCTTTTGTCACAAGCATGCTTACCACTTTTAATGAAGGATTCTACTTTGTTAGAACTAGATGACATCTTGTGAATCATCCTATTTGCCTCATCAAGCTTATTACTAAGCATCCTATTTTTTATGGCATATTTTTCTAAGATGTCATCACTTTTCCTAACATCTTCACGTGATTTATTTAGCCATTGTTCATACTTTTTCTCTTGATTTAAGTGCTCACTAAGTTTGGCTTTAAGCATGTTTTCTAGCCTCTTAGCACTAACAAGATAACTATCTCTTTGCTCAATTTCTTTCTTCAAGATGCTAAGTCTATCATTGCTATCTTTTAAGTTCATTTCTAGACTTAGGATCTTATCTTTTAGTTCATAGAATTCTTTTGAGCCTAGTTCATGATTCTCTAACTTCTTATTGAGGGACACGTTGACTTTATATAAGCGTTCATTTTCAAGAATAAGATCATTGGTCTTTTTCTCATCCAAGTCAATATGTTCAACAAAATAAGCCACATGGGAACACACTTCCTTAATCATGACTATCACAAATAAAACAAAACACTATAAAGAAATGATCTATCTAAGTGTGTCTAGACACCCGCTTTGATACCAAATGAAATTCCCTTAAAGCAACAGTGTATATTATACCTAGAGGGGGGGGGGGGGGGGGGGGGGGGTGAATAGGTATAGGCCCAAATTCTTCAAATATTCAAAAATTACGGAATATAAGAATGAAATGAACACTTGATATAATACAGCAATTGTATAGTATGAATCAATACATGTGAACATCAATATACAAAAGAATTAATACAAGTAAAAAATGGAAGATAACAAAAACTTATAGCGAAAATGAGACACAATGTTTTTACGTGGTAAAACCTCAAAGAGGAAACATCCACAGGTTGATACCACAACCACCGGCAAAGTAAATCCACTATATGAAAAGAACTTGCACACTCAAGGCTATCAGCACTATCTATGATATCCACCTCAAGCTATCACCTCCTAATCTACCATTGGGCTAGTGATCCACTAAGCCTATTTCCTATCTAAGGTGTGTCCTAAACCTCTAGAAAGCAACTTCTTATCTAAGGCTCTCAAGCCTCTAGGAAGATTTCCTTACTTAGCAATCTAGATCAAGAGATCCTAATCAAGCTCCCCTAGCTCAACTATCCGAAGTACCAAACTCCTTGCTAAGACTTTTGTTTGGCTATTCGGAACTCATTCCTAGCCAAGTCTTCTTGCTCAATACAAAGCTTCACTCACTTTGCAAGAGACTTCAACCTATCACAAGGCAATGATCTAACTGATGCAAATGATGCAAATCACAATCAAATAAAGCTAGATGATCAATCAAGCTCTATGAACATGCTTAGAGATATTCTAGGATATGCTATCAACAAACAATCACAAATGAACCTAGAAAATAAAGCATGTGAATCAATAAGAACAAGATATGAATATTCAATATATCACTCAAAAATCTTAGTTCTTAGATCACGAAATTAAATCTAGACAATATCATGAGGCACATCATATATATCATTTCTAGAATCAATTTCTAGTTCAATCAAGTTTAGCTAAATATGTTCAAATGAAATCACAAAGCTAAAACTCAACAATCAAACAATCATACAAACCTAGTATGTGAGCTAATATCATTCTTAACACATTTCATCAATCAAATAAGAAGATTAAAAGAGATGATCAAAAGTGAAAGTAAGAAGAAGATGTTTCACCTACAAATATGAACATCGGACTGAAATCAGCTCACAGAGAAAGATCACGAAGTCACTTGGCTCTAAAACTACTTGAGGTTTGTAGCTCTCATCAAGACCAACATTTTTGGCTTTTGAATCAAGTGATTCGGAGTTGAAATGAGAAAGTTATGATTGAATCAAGACACCAAAAATCATGATGAAATTTCTGCACATTCTTCTTTTTTCAATTTTCTTCTAGTTATGTTTGGAGGGAAGGAAAATGTTTTTTAAAAGAGAGAGAGAGGGAAAGGAAGCACCCAATCAAAGTGTGCCATGTTACCATGCCCATGTGGGGCGTGTGTGGCACACATGGGCAAAGAGCCCCTCTGGCCATGTGGCACACGGCCTCCACACGTGGCCATCAAGGTTGGCTGTTGGCTAATCTTGCTCCTCTTGCGCTCCGTTCTCGTTCTTTGGCCGTATCCGGGCCTCCAAACTCCGATTTTGAATCCATCTTTGGATTAAGAATCGTGACTCCCTCATGCATAACAAAGACTACAAAATATTAACAAAAGATTGAGAATTCATCTCGGAAAATGATGATGAAGACAACTCAACAAATGAGAATGCAAAGTAGCGTAGCTACATTGTTTGGACTTGAAACCTAATGAATGAATAACCGAAATGACCGGAACTCAATAAGGAATCAAATGAGATCATGTTCAAGTCCAAAATATAAGAAACAGAAACAAATAAATATAATATCACACAAGTATGTCATATCCAAGCGATAGTCATAAAACATGCAATTCTAAAATCTTTGTCTATATGAGACCAATGCATGTGTATACTAAAATGAGTGTGAATGTGTTATACCAAATGTTTGAACTATGATATTGGGACACACATGTATGAATTGTGTGTGTGTGTGCTTACGCCTTGCAAGATGAAAAAGAATCTTGATACTTTAGCATCCAAGTATGCGATGTTCCCTTTGAAGACAATATTTGCACAAGATGTTGCTTCTTCACCTTTGAAGCTTCTTTTCTCCAAGAAACACCTAAGCAACAACTATTACAAATATAGAGAGTTTTACAATGGAATCAAGCTAATACGAATCAAGGATCTTACACAGCCATTTATAGATCATGAACGAATGCGCAAAAGAACCTGTGATTTACCAATTTAATCAAAGTAGCACAACCTGCTATAGAAAGGGCCTTATCTTTCCACTTAGCAAACTTTGATAGAATCTTATCTGCAACCAGCTGCAACATAGATCGTTTAAGCCTACCCTTGAATAAAATAACCTCCAAATAAGAGAACAACAACTGCCTAATCTGCATACTAACCAAAGACTGTAAATTCCCAATTTGGGACGTAAAAATAGACGAACCAAAATAGATGGAAGAATCTAAAATTTGGCCATATCAACCTTGACTGAATATATAGACAAGTAAAAGGCAGATCTTTAAGTCAGTTAGAGATCGGCACTTTACCTATCTATGAGTCTTATTTGGAAGGTAAAATGACCAAGAGACGTTTTACAGGAAAAAGTCTTAGAGTTACACAACCACTAGAGCTTATACATTCAGATGTCTGTGGACCTATGAATGTTAAAGCTAGGGGTGGCTATGAGTATTATGTCACCTTTAGTGATGATTACTTAAGATACAGATATGTTTACCTAATACAACATAAGTCGAAAACATTTGAAAAGTTCAAAGAATTCCGAGCTAAAGTTGAGAACCAATTAGGCAAAACTATCAAGGCTCTACGATCAGATCGTGGAGGTGAGTATATTGACCGGGAGTTTGAGGACTATTTGGTTGAGCATGGAATTGTATCCCAACTCATAGCTCCAGGAACACCATAACAGAATGGTGTTGCGAAGAGGAGAAATAGAACCCTGATGGAAATGGTGAGATCTATGATTAGTTTCTCATCATTACCAAATTCTTTTTGGGGATATGCACTACAAACTGCGGCCTACATATTGAATGTAGTTCCATCCAAATCTGTTCCTAAGACTCCTCTAGAGTTGCGGAATGGTCGTAAAGCTAGTTTGCAACATTTTCACATATGGGGGTGTCTAGTACATGTACTGAAGAACAAATTTGGAAAGTTGGAACCTCATTCACAAATGTGCCTGTTTGTAGGATATTCAAAAGAGACTAGAGGAGGATACATCTATAGTCCACAAGAAAACAAAGTGTTTATATCGACAAATGCAACGTTTGTTGAGAAACACTATATAAGTTATCATAAGCCTCGAAGTAAGATTGTATTAAATGAATTAGAACTTGGTTCGACCAGTGATCAATCAACAAAAGTTGTTGACAATGTTGTTGTTCCATTAACGTTTGATAATCACACTACCACCCAAATGTAGTAAGAGGGTTGTACGACAACCTGATCACTATTTAGGTATTAAAGAGGCATAGGATGTCGTCCCTGATGATAGTGTGGATGATCCATTGTCATTTAAACATGCAATGGAAGATTCTGATAATGAGGAATGAATTAAACCCATGAATCTCGAAATGAAGTCCATGTACTCCAACTCGGTTTAGGAACTTGTAGACTTACTTGATGAGATAAAACCCATAAGATGTAGATGAATCTACAAAAGAAAGAGAGAAGTAAACGGGAAGGTAGAGACCTTCAAAGCTAGACTAGTGGCAAAGGGCTATACCCAAAAGAAGGGGGTTGATTTTGAAGAGACCTTCTCACTAGTGGCTATGTTTAAGTCTATTAGGATACTTTTATCCATTGCAGCCCATTTCGATTATGAAATTTGGCAAATGGACGTCAATACTGCATTCTTGAATGGCAATCTTGATGAGAGCATCTACATGATGCAACCAGAGGGATTCGTGTCCCAAGATCAAGAGCAAAAGATTTGCAAGTTGCAAATGTCCATTTATGGACTGAATCAAGCATCTAGATCTTGGAACATTAGGTTTGATACTGCTATCAAAACCTATGGTTTCGAGTAAAAAGTTGATGAACCTTGTGTTTACAAAAGGATCATTGATAAAAAAGTAGTTTTTTTTGGTCGTTTACGTAGATAATATCCTACTCATTGGGAATGATGTGGGAATATTATTGGAAGTAAAGGATTGGCTTGCTAGCCAATTCCAAATGAAAGATTTAGGAGAGGCAAGTTATGTTCTAGGGATCCAATTAATAAGGGATCGCAAGAACAAACTATTAGCACTATCTCAAGCATCGTACATCGATAAGATTCTTATGTGATTCTCGATGGAGAACTCCAAGAAAGGTAATCTACCTTCTATGCATGGAGTTCACTTGTTTAAGGAACAATATCCTAAAACACCTCAAGAAATTGAGGATATGAGACGAGTTCCATATGCATCAGCAATAGGCAGTCTAACGTATGATATGTTATGCACGAAACCTGACATCTGCTATGCAGTAGGAGTAGCTAGTAGATTCCATGCCTAACCTAAGATTAGATCATTAGGTGACTATGAAGCTTATTCTCAAATATCTTCGGAGAACAAGAAACTATATGTTAGTATATTCAAAACAGGATCTAATCCCGTTAGGATATATGGATTCTGATTTTCAGGCAGACAGGGATTCTAGGAAATCAACATTTGGGTCAGTATTCACTCTTAGTAGTGGAGCCATAGTGTGAAGGAGTAACAAGCAATCTTGTATGGCTGATTCCACCATGGAAGCCGAATATGTAGCAGCTTGTGAAGTAGCTAAAGAGGTTGTTTTTGAAATTCTCTTAACCACTTATAGTGTAGAATATACCTAGAGGGGGGATGAATAGGTATAGGCCCAAAAACTTCCAAATTCAAATTTTGCGGAATACAAGAATTAAAAGCACATTTGATAAGATATAGTAATTGAATTGATTTAACCAACACATGTGAAAATCAATATACAAGAGATGCAATTAATACAAACATATGAAAGATAAAGAAATATAAAACAAAACTTGACACGATGGCTTTTACATGGTAAAACCTCAAAGAGGAAACATCCACGGGTTGATACCACAACCACCAGCAAAGCAAATCCACTATGATAAAAAGGACTTACACAATCAAGGCAATCAACATAATGATATCCATCCTAAGCTATCACCTCCTAATCTACCCTCGGGCTAGTGAACTAATTAGCCTACTCCCTATCCAAGGTGTGTCCTACACCTCTAAGAAGCAATTTCCTATCCAAGGCTCTCAAGCCTCTAGGAAAATCCCTTGCTTAGCAATCTAGATCACAAGGATCCTAGTCAAGCTCCCCTAGCTCAACTATCCAGAGTACCAAACTCCTTACTAAGACTTTTGCTTGGCTATCCGAAACTCATTCCTAGCCAAGTCTTCTTGCTCAAGTTAAAGCTTCACTCACTTTAACAAGAGACTTCAACCATTTCACAAGGAAATGATCTAAGTGATGCAAATGTTGCAAATCACAAACAAATAAAGCAAGATGATCAATCAAGCTCTATGTACATGCTTAGGTATATTATAGGATATGCTTTCAACAAACAATCACAAATGTACCTAGAAATCAAGGCATGTATATCAATAAGAACAAGATATGAATATTCAATATATCACACAAAAATCTTAGTTCTTACATCATGAAATTAAACCTAGAAAATATCATGAAGCACATCATATATATCATTTCTAGAATCAATTTCAAGTTCAATCAAGTTTAGCTAAAATATGTTCAATAGAAATCACAAAGCTAAAACTCAATTAATAATTGATCAAACAACCCTAAAGAATGAACTAACATCATTATTAACACATTTCATCTATCAATTAGAAAGATTAAAAGAGTTGATCAAAGAGAAAGTGAGAAGAAGAAGTTTCACATACAAAAGTTGAGACTCAGACTGAAATCTGCATGCTACGAAAAATCACGAACTCAAATGACTCTGAAAATAATTGGGTTTATTCCTCTCTTCAAGAACAACATTTTTGGATTTTGAATCACTTGATTTGGAGTTGAAATGAGAGAAATATGATCAAAATAAGAAATCAAAAGTTGTGAAGAATTCTGCAGAATTTTTGAATATAAATGGAGGGAAAATAGATGGAGAAGAGAGGAATTCGGTGACCAATCAAAAAGAGCCACATCACCAGCCACACATGGGGTGTGTGTGGCACATGTGGACAGAGAGAGACTCTAGCCGTGTGGCATACGTGGCCCACACGTGGTCCTCCTTGCTTGGCCTTTGGCCGAGCAAGCTCCCACGTGCTCCTCTCGTGTTCTTCAGCCGTATTCTAGTATCCGAACTCCGAATTTGAATCCATTTTTGGATTACGAACTGTGACTCCCTCATGCACAACGAAAACTATGAAACTTTGACAAAAGGTTGTGAATTCATCACGGAAAATGACGATGAAGACAACTCAACGAATGAGAATGCAAAGTAGCATAGCTACGACGTTTGGACTCGAAACCTAATGAATGAGTAACCGAAATGACCAGGACTCAATAAGGAATCAAATAAGATCATGTTCAAGTCCAAAACATAAGAAACACAAATAAATAAACACAATGTCACACAAGCGTGCCATATCTAAACAATAGTCATAAAACATGCAATTCTACAATGTTTGTCTATATGAGACCAATGCATGTGCATACTTAAATGAGTGTGAATGTGTTATATCAAATGTTTGAACTATGATGCAAGGACACACATGTATGAATTGTGTGTGTGTGTGCTTACGCCTTGCAAGAGGAAGAAGTATATTTATACCTTAGCATCCAAGTATGCGTGTTTCCTCTTGAAGACGATATTTGCATGAAAAGTTGCTTTTCTTCTTTGAAGCTTGTTTTCACCAAGAACCACCTAAGCAACTAACCATTACAAATAAAGAGTGTTTTGCAATGGAATCAAGCCAACAAAGATCTAGGATCTTACAGTTTTGCTCCAAAATTTCTTGAGGGATCTGGAAGTTGTTCCAGATTTGGATAAGCCCATGACATTTTATTGTGATAATAGTGGTGAAGTGGCTAATTCCAAAGAACCAAGCCACAAAAGAGAAAATCATATAGAGTGGAAGTATCATCTCATTAGGGAGATAGCGCATAGAGGAGATGTGACCGTGACCAAGATCTCGTCGTAAGGTAATCATACTGATCCATTTACAAAGACCTTAACAGCTAAAGTGTTTGAAGGTCACCTAGAGGGTCTAGGATTACGAGACACGTCTCACATGCTATAGTGCAAGTGGGAGATTGTTGGGATTTATACCATAAAGCTTGTAATTTGTAAATGTTATAAATTCATTAATAAAAGAAGTAGTTATTTCATTCTGTAACATCCTTTATTTGTATTGGCTTGATTCCATTGCAAAACTCTCTATATTTTTATTAGTAGTTACTTAAGTGTTTCTTGGAAGAAAGGAGCCTCAAAGGTGAAGAAGCAACATCTTGTGCAAATATCGTCTTCAAGGGGAACATCGCTTACTTGGATGCTAAGGTATCAAGATTCTTCTTCCTCTTGCAAGGCGTTAGCGCACACACACACACAATTCATACATGTGTGTCCCTGCATCATTGTTCAAACATTTGGTATAACACTTTCACACACATTTAGCATGCACATGCATTTTTCTTATTGTTGACAATCTTGTAGAATTGCATGTTTTCTCACTATCGCTTAGATATGGCATGTTTGTGTTGCATGGTATTTATTTGTTTGTGTTTATTATGTTTTGGACTTTAAAATGATCTTAAGTGATTCCTTATTGAGTCTCGATCATTTCGGTTACTCATTCGTTTAGTTTCGAGTCCAAACGATGTAGCTACGCTACTTTTCATTCTCATTCGTTGAGTTGTGTTCGTCATCGTTTTCCGAGATGAATTCTCAATCATTTGTCAAAGTTTCATAGTCATCATTGTGCATGAGGGAGTCATGATTCGTAATCTAAAAACATATTCAAAATCGGAGTTTGGATGCCTGAATACGGCTGAAGAACATGAAAGGTGCACGGGAGGAGAACCATGGCCATCCACGTGTGAAGGCCGTGTGCCACACGGCCCAGCATGCCCTCTGGTCCCGTGTGGCACACGCGCCCCACACGGGGACAAGGTTGGTTTGGCTTGTGTTTGTTGGACAAAAATGCCCCTCTTCCCATTCCTTTAAATGTCTTCTCTTCCCTCCATTTCTAATGACTTGAACAACATCAAATCTGAAATTCTACAGAAATGTTCTTGATTTTGGTTTACTTACTTTGATCATAACTTCTTCATATGAACTCGAAATCGAGTGATTCAAAAGCCAAAATTGTTGGTCTCGATGAGAGCTACAAACCTCAAGTATTTTCAGAGCCATTTGACTTTGTCATTTTTCACAGTACTCTGTTTTTCAGTCCGAGGTCCATTGGTTGTATGTGAAACTTCTTCTCTTGCAATTTCATTTGATCATCTCTATGATTCTTTCTATTTGATTGTTGAAATATGTTGAGAAGTATGTTAGATCATATGCTAGGGTTGTATGATTGATTAGTTAATTGAGTTTAGCTTTGTGATTTCTCTTAAACATATTTTTGCTAGACTTGAGGTTGATTGAAATTGATTTTATAATGTGCTTCATATTATTTTCTAGGTTCAATTTCTTGATATGAGAACTAAGATTTTTGTGACATATATTGAATATCCTAATCTTGTTCTTATTGTTTTGGCATGCTTTGATTTCTAGATAGATTTGTGATTATGTGTTGATAGTATATTCTAGATTATCATTAAGCATGTTCATAGAGTGTGTTTGATCTACTTACTCTATTTGTGTGTGCTTGCATCATTTGCATCACCTAGATCATTGCCTTGTAATATGTTGAAGTCTCTTGTCAAGGTGAGTAAAGCCTTTGACTTGAGCAAGAAGACTTGGTTAGGAAAGGTTTCCGGATAGCCAAGCAAGAAGCCGTAGTTAGAATCAAAGTAATTCGGATAACTAAGCAAGAAGTCTTAGCAAGGAGTTTAATACTCCGGATGGTTGAGCTAGGATAGCTTAACTAGGATCTCTTGATCTAGATTGCTAAGCAAGGAAATCTTCCTAGAGGCTTTTTAGTCTTAGATAGGAAGTTGCTCTCTAGAGGTGTGGGATACATCTTGGATAGAGAGTAGGCTAGGTAATTCACTAGGCCTTTGAGAGGTGATTAGGATTTGATAGCTTGAAGTGGATGTCATAGTGTTGATAGCTTTGAGTGTGTAAGTTCTTTTCATATAGTGGATTTGCTTTGCCGGTGGTTGTGAATTCAACCCGTGGATGTTTCCTCTTTGAGGTTTTACCACGTAAAAACATCGTGTCTCATTTTCGCTTTATATTTCCTTATCTTCCATATGCCACTTGTATTGATTCTTTTGTATATTAATGCTTACATGAATTGATTCATATTATACAATTGCTATATCATTTCAAGTATTCATTTCATTCTTATATTCCGCATTTTTAAATATTGGAAGAATTTGGGACTATACCTATTCACCCCCCCTCTAGGTATAAAACACTATTGCTTTAAAGGGAATTTCACATTCACTTAACATGAATCATACGCTTATATTCTATGTGCTAACATCCAAGATTGCTAGATGTAATCTCAAACTGAGTATATGAATGTCAAATAAAAAGGAATTCATTTTGAGACATGCAATCTAAAGAGTCTGTAGAAAGCAAATAAAGCCGGTACTTTATTTATGGTTAATCTACAGCTGCGGTCCATTCCGTAATGTATGGTGGTCTTATCCTAGACTACTCATATGGTGTTATGAGAATGGAGGCACCTTATATGATGTGATCATATAAGATTGGGCCACGATCTATATGAATCTATCACTAAGATCTATTAGTTAAAAAGTTTCGTTTATATCGACAAATGGTAGCTATATATGGGTGATCAAAATCTTGAGTGTCTTACTCACTCTTTTGAGTTAGATCGAGTTTCTTAAAATACCATGGGTGAGATCGGAGTAGCATTCCCAGTCAATAACTCCGTATCTTGGAATCACAGTTTAGCTTGTGGCTGGGAAGGTATGCACACAATAGTGAAATCCACTCCTTCTTGTGAGAAGTAGATGAGTAGTTCCCTTAAGGGTTGATTCGGGAATTAAACGATTAAGAGCGCTCTTCTTCTTCCTTAAAGGAATGAAGGATATAATCATTCATTAGATAATCAAAGGTACTTAAAGGAAAAGATATAATTAGAGAGGTGTAATGGACTTTATGACTTAGCTCTAATTATGAACTACTTGTGGAGGATCATACCATATGTAATATCTATATTGATGGACAATGATACTTTGTTAGTGTAAACCATCTACAGTTACAATAGTACAACCTTGAATTTTTAGTTGAATAACTCCGAGGTTAATAATAGTGAAATATTAATTAAAGAGTTCAATTAATTTTTCTAAGTATTATTGGAGCTCAAAACAGTGGGTCTATTAGGTCCCTTTGCTAGCCCTTTACGATTGATAGTAACAAGGCTTACGGAGAATTGGATGATCTAATTAATTATGTTACGAAAGTAACTTAAATATATTATGGGAATTAAGTAAATGATGTGATCATTTAATTAATATATTATTTAATTGATTAATTAAATATTGTTAAATAATATAATTATTTAATTGACATATTAATAATTAAGAATTATTAATTGTTATTTGGAGGTTTAAGTTTCGAACCTTGACAAGAGCAAAAGAATAAAATAATAAGAGATTATTTTTATTTGCTTTAAAGAGGTCAAAGGTTCAAACCCTAGTGGTGACTGATGAGGTCGTTTTGTACTCAACAAAATACATTTTTATGAGTTCATTTTGAAAACTAAATTTCACCACTTGAAAATCCCCTTAGGATGTAAAATTAGTAAAACGGTAAGTAAGGATTCATTCCATAGGGAATTAGAGTAATTAGTTGAATTAATTAACAAGTCTTAAATGCAATAAAGAAAATCATAGTAGGTGGATAGTGTATGGTTTGAGAAACCATCAAATGTGAAAATAAAGTAAATGTAACCAAAAGGGTGATAGGGAAAATAGAATACTCAACGATCTTAGATAAGAATATGGAATGTATCAATTAAGATAATTGCTAGGAAAATGATGGAGTTGCAAGAGATTATGGGCAATGCTTCTCAAGCTACCTTAATGAACCAATCTCACATTTGTTAACCATCTGTATTCTTAGATATGTTTAGACCATGACTATGAACCCTAAACAACTTTCCACCGAAATGCCTAACCGATTAAGGAGAGGGGGTCAAGGTGGGATCAGTTTATTACAAATAAAGGTTTAGATTATTGCAGTTGATATACCCTCCAACAATCTATCATATTCACTATGTTCTTAATCCATAAAGGGTGTCAATCCAATATTGATTCTATAACAAATTATCCTAAATAAGAGTATAATCAACTAGTGGGTATACAATGTCAATTATATAATGAATAGAATCTAGTTATCAAATGAATAGAACACAAATAAAGATTCAAAATACATAAAGCTTAAGCAAAACCCAAATCCAAATGTTCCTCACATCAATCCCCTAGAATGGGGATTTAGTTACACATAATTACAATCAAAGGGAAAGCAAGTAAAAGAATAGGAAATCACCATTGGGCCTCATTTTGTAGTGCTTGATCCTTCATTGCCTTTAATGCTCCTAGTATAAAAAGTGGTAGACGAAGATGTGCCAAGATGGGTGGATGTCTAATGGGTAGTGACAAAGGAAATTGTGTAGAAGATGGGTAGAGAGGAATGATTGGGTGAAAGTAATTTAGATTATGTGTTGAGTTTGTGATGGAGGAGATGAGTTCAAGTACAGAAATATAGGAATTTGAGAGGGGAATTATGGATGATCCTAGGTTAAAGAAGAGGATACTTTCAAATGGAAAACTATGATGAATTTATAGTGTTTTCAAATCAGATCACAAGTGGTTAATTACAAAAACAATCCCTACATGGTAAATTACCATTTTTGACCCCTTAAATGGGGCCTTTTCGTAATTTTTAGACAAATCAGAACTTGACACTGCTGTGTTTCACTGTGACTTTAACAGCGACATTTGGAGGCGACATTATCAAGTGCAAAATTAGTCCTCTATCTCTATGTGATTGCTTTATTTCTACACAAAATGTAGCCCCCTTTCCGTATCCTTTTGTGTATGTTTCTCGGGTAAAACCGGGGTTTTAATGTTTCATTTGAGGTTTTTGTAGGTTTTTCTGATGGCAGGGGTGTTTTGGCTCTAACTGGAGAACTTTGGGCAAATAGCGTAAATATGGAAAGTCTGGGGGCTTGGATCAGAGCGCCGCGGTTGGTGCACAAGCGGCAAGGAGGCGACATAGATCCTCCAGAGTTGCCGCTCATGAAGTGCCGCGGTCGTGCAACAGCGGCAGAGGGGCGACAGAAACCTCTCAGGCTTGCCACGGTCCAAGTGCCGCGGTTGGTAGACCGCGGCAGAGGCGCGACAGAAACTTCTTTTGCCTGCCGCGGTTGTCCAACCGCGAAAATGGCAACCGCGGCAGAGCGTCCCTTCATATTCCAGAGGGCATTTTGGTCATTTTTGGGCCTCCTATAAGTATCCCTTCTAGGTCATTTCAGAACCAGACCTCCCCAGCTCGAATTATTACAGCAAATTTCCATCTTGGCTCTTTCCTTCACACATCACCAACCCATCCCTTACAATCCACCAAAATCCTACCTTTCCCTAAGATCCAAACACACCAATCCCACCTCTTTTCCATAGCCATCATCACTTCACCTTTTGAGCAAGAAGAATGATAGAAAGAGAAGAAGATCCAAAGAAGAAGAAGCTCTCCATATAGTTTTTTCTAGACTCTTTCTCTTTTATTCTTTATTGTAGCCATGTACTTCTTATTTCACATATATTGTATGGTTACTAGTTGTAATATGATGAGCTAAACTCATAGTGCTAGGATTTGATGAAACCCCACCTTTGACTATACATTTAAATGAATTGATTCTTGTTTATCCCTTATGTGCAAGATTGTTGTTTGTATGGGTATTTTAATGTTCTTAATGCTTTTCAATTGATTGATCTCCTCTTGAATGACTTTTGTGGTATGTTATGCACTAACCGGAGACGCATGCCACGTGTTCGATAAAATGCTCCCCTATGCATGCTTAGAAAAGTAGACCTACTTAGGCTAGCGTATAGGACTCATTTAGTACACCAAAGTCCGTAATGAACTCATTCGTATATTCCGGGTAATCGAAGGATAAGCTTAGGTATGTTTTGAGTGTGACTCACTCTACTTGACCAAGATTGTGGGTCAATATAAGGGTGTACGAGTATATGAATTGCATGAGTACGTTTGGGGTTATACAATTGAGTCTAACTTGAAAGTCAATCTAAGGGTGGGGTGTAGTCAAGTCCTAGCATATTTCTCTCCATTATCACATTCATGTTTTATTTTGAGTTTTCATTTCATTGCTTTAGTATTAGCCTTTAATCAAGATAGTTTACTTTGTTTGTTTTGATCCACCATCATTATTGATTGTTTGAATAGCAATTGGACTAATCAATTTCGGTAATCGATCACTCGATTCCTTGGGAACGAACTTTACTTTCCGTTGTGCTACTCTCCGACCTCGTTCTATTTCGAGTGTCACTTGAGTGATAGCCAAATTTTTGGCGCCGCTGCCAGGGATTGAGCGGAATGATTGATATCGATACTAGTTAGTTTATTGCTAATTTGAACCTTTTAATTTAGTTTGTGTGTTTTCTTCTTATAGGTACCATCGCTCTTGTATGCACCCACGTACAAGAAGCCAAAATCTTCACTTCTTGAATTTCGATTCGGAGATTGAAAGGATAGGTCGAAGGAATAGACGTGAGGCAAGGTTGAGAAGAGAAGAGATGGGTGATCAGAATCCACAGTTAGGACAAATGGGTTTGCCTCTTGTGGTGAATCAAAATCAAGGGGAAGTGCGTCCTGAGGCCGGTCCGATTCAAGAGGGTTTGCCTCATGTTGGGAATGAGCGCACCCTACGAGATTACACAATGCCTAGAGTAGACCAGAACATGTCATCTATTCACCGACCAACAATTGCAGCTAACTCCTTTGAGATAAAGCCTGGGGTGATTCAGACGATTGCCACTACTTGTATGTTCAATGGTTTGGCGAACGATGATCCGAACTTGCACCTTCAGAATTTCAACGAGATTTGTGACACCTTTAGGTACAATGGGATTCCCGATGATTTTGTCAAATTGAAGTTGTTCCCGTTTTCTGTGGGAAATGATGCAAAGATATGGTTGAACACCCAACCACCAAACTCGATCACTTCCTTTGATCAGTTGGCCCAAGCATTTCTGAATAGATTCTTTCCACCGGGAAAGGCGACCCGCCTTAGAAATGAGATCCTTTCCTTTCAACAATTTGAGAATGAGAGTATCCACGAGGCTTGGGAGAGGTTTAAGGAGCTTCAAAGGAGATGTCCTCACAATGGCCTTGCAAGGTGGCAAACTTTGCAAGCTTTCTACCAATGGCTTACGGTTTCAACAAGGAATTTGGTGGATGCGGCTGTGGGAGGATCTATAATGAGCAAGACAATGGATGCGGCTCATGATCTCCTAGAAGAAATGGCACTCAACAATAGCCAATGGGGAACTCAGAGGTAAGCGCCAAGGAGGATTCCGGGTGTGCTAGAGGTAGATGAGTTGACAAGTGTTAAAGCTCAAATGGCGGCACTTCAAAATCAAATGAACAAGTTGAGTGCTGGACCTAGCAATGTGCAAGTTGCCCAATGTGAATGGTGTTTGGGGCCGCACTCTAGCATGGATTGTCAAACGGGAAACCCGTTTGCTTCAAGCTCGTCCGAACAAGTGTCCTTTGTGAACAACCACCGGAACTACCAAAACCAACACCAACAACATGCCAACCCAAATCCCATCTTCCATCCTTACTCAAATACATACCACCCTTCATGGAAAAACAACCAAAACTTATCATGGAAGGACAACCAACCCCAACAACCCCAACATCCACAAAACCTCAACCAAAGACAACCCCCCGGATTCCAACAACCTCACCAACAAAACTACCCGAACCCACCCCTTAACAATCAAGTGGAGAGAAAACCTAACCTTGAAGAGATGTTCTCTAGAATGATGGGCAAGTTAGATACAAGGATGGAGACCCAAGACTTAGCCTTGAGAAAGCTTGATACAAAGATTGACCAACTCGCCCAACATTCACAAGCTTCGATCCAAAACTTGGAGATGCAAGTGGGTCAACTAGCTAGGGGACAACAAGGAAGACAACAAGGCTCTCTCCCAAGCGACACAGTGGTGAACCCTAAAGAGCAATGTAAAGCCATTGCATTAAGGAGTGGTAGAGAGGTTGAATTACCGGATGACTTTGGAAAGGGAAAAGAAGTTGTTGTGGAGGAAGAGGGAGATGTTGAACAAGAGGTTGTTGAGGAGAAGAAGAGTTCTAGCCATGATGACATACCCATCACATCAAATGATACCCCTCCAAAGCCCCAAGTCAAAGCCTATGTCCCTCCCATACCATACCCACAAAGATTGAAACAACACAAGGATGCTCACAACTTTGGTAAGTTTTTAGAGGTGTTTAAGAAGCTTCACATCAATATTCCCTTTGCCGAAGCACTTGCCCAAATGCCTACTTATGTGAGATTTCTCAAGGAGTTGCTATCTAACAAAAGAAAGTTAGAAGAATTCGAGACGGTTGCATTGACGGAGGAATGTAGTACCATCCTACAAAACAAGCTCCCACCTAAGCTAAAAGATCCCGGAAAGTTCACTATTCCATTCACCATTGGCCAAACAGAATTTGGGAAAGCATTGATTGACTCCAGGGCAAGTATAAATTTGATGCCATACTCGGTTTTTCAAAAGTTGGGAGTGGGGGAAGTGAAGCCTACTCATGTCACTCTATAACTAGCCGATAGGTCAATCAAATACCCAAAGGGGGTCATGGAAGATGTCTTGGTGAAGGTAGAGAATTTGTACTTTCCGGTAGACTTTGTGATTCTAGAAATGGAAGAGGATGTGGAAATACCTTTGCTTTTAGGTAGGCCTTTCTTGAAGACGGCCGGGGCTTTGATAGATGTGAAGGAAGATAAAATGACCTTGAGGGTTGGAGATGAAAATGTGGTGTTTGACATGAAAAAGGCGGCCCGGAGACCAATGGGAGTAGATAGATGTTTGATGATTGAGATTGTTGATCCGTTGGTTGAAGACTTTGTTAGAAGAGAAATTCCTAAGGAACCCTTGGAGGCTTGTTTAGTTCATGGTGCCAATGAGAAGGATGAAGATGAGAATGTTGAGGAATATGCTCTACATTTAAATTCCCAACCTGTGAAGAAGTTTAGAGAAAGAAGGAGGTTTGAGGAGCTAGGAGAAGGGAAGCCTAGGCTACCCCCATCTATTGAAAAGCCTCCAAAGCTTGAGTTTAAGCAATTATCGGAGCACTTGAGGTATGCTTTCCTTGGTGAGTCATTATCACTTCCGGTGATCATTTCGGCCTTCTTGTCATCAATTGAAGAAGAGAAACTTTTAAGGGTACTAAGAAACCACAAGAAAGCCATTGGTTAGTCTATCTCCGATATTAAGGGGTTGAGCCCTTCGATTTGTATGCACAAAATTTTGATGGAGGAAGAATTTAAACCAACAGTGGAGCACCAAAGAAGATTGAACCCAAACATGCAAGTGGTAGTTAGAGCCGAGATCCTAAAGCTTCTAGATGCGGGTATCATATACCCAATATCCGATAGTCCATGGGTTAGTCCAGTACAGGTAGTGCCTAAGAAAGGAGGCATCACAGTGGTACCAAATGAGCACAATGAACTCATCCCGACACGGACTGTCACAGGTTAGAGGGTGTGTATTGATTACAAAAAACTCAACACGGCGACACGGAAAGATCACTTCCCCTTACCCTTCATTGACCAAATGTTGGAAAGGCTAGCGGGGCATGAGTACTATTGTTTCTTAGACGGATACTCTGGTTATAACCAAATCCCAATAGACCCCGAAGATCAAGAAAAGACGACGTTCACATGTCCATATGGGACGTTTGCCTACCGAAGAATGCCCTTTGGACTTTGTAACGCTCCGGCGACATTCCAAAGATGTATGATGGCCATTTTTTCTGACATGGTGGAGAGGTACATTGAGATCTTCATGGATGATTTCTCCATTTTTGGGTCATCATTTGATGGGTGCCTAGAGAACTTGGGGAAGGTGCTAGAAAGATGTGAGGAGACTAACCTCATACTCAATTGGGAGAAGTGCCATTTTATGGTGAGGGAAGGAATCGTGTTGGGTCATAGGATATCCTCTGAAGGGATTGAAGTGGACAAAGCAAAAATAGAGGTGATAGAAAAGTTGCCACCACCAACTTCAGTGAAGGGTATCCGGAGTTTTTTAGGGCACGCCGGGTTTTATAGAAGATTCATCAAGGACTTTTCGAAGATTACAAAGTCATTGTGCTCCCTTTTGATGAAAGACGTGCCATTTGTGTTTGATGAAGCATGCTTAGAGGCGTTTGAACTTTTGAAGAAAGAGCTTATTTTGGCTCCAATCATGAGGGCCCCGAATTGGGACCTCCCCTTTGAGTTGATGTGTGACACTAGTGACTATGCGGTGGGCGCCGTTTTGGGTCAAAGAGAAGAGAAGCGCCAACACGTTATCTACTATGCAAGTCATACACTAAATGAGGCACAAGTAAACTATGCAACCACCGAAAAAGAATTGTTGGCCATTGTGTTTGCCTTTGACAAGTTTAGGTCATACTTGGTGGGATCCAAGGTAATTGTCTACATAGACCATGCGGCCATAAAGTACCTCCTAGCCAAGAAGGATGCCAAGCCAAGGCTCATACGATGGGTGCTACTCCTCCAAGAGTTCAACCTTGAGATTCGAGACAAGAAGGGGACCGAAAACGTGGTAGCGGACCACCTTTCAAGGCTTGAGAGAGATGACAAAGAAACGTGGGTGGAAGAGCCCATTAAGGAAGAATTCTCGGATGAGCAACTTTTTGAGTTGCAAAGCTTGCTAATGCCATGGTTTGCGGATGTGGTGAACTACCTTGCTAGTGACATAGTGCCCCTAGAGCTAAATGTGCATCAAAAGAGAAAATTCTTCGCCGAATTGAAGTATTACTTTTAGGATGAGCCGCTCCTTTTTAGAACATGTGGAGATGGAGTGATTCGTAGGTGTGTCCCTGAAGAAGAAATGCTTGAGATTTTGGGACATTGCCACTCCAAGGAGTGTGGGGGTCATTTTGGTGCTTCCCGAATGGCTAGGAAAGTCCTTCAATCGGGCTTTTGGTGGCCGTCTTTATTCAAGGACTCACAGAGCTTTGTAGAGGCATGTAACCGGTGTCAAAGAATCGGGAACATAACGAAGAGAGATAAGATGCCGATGAACATCATGTTGGAAGTGGAACTCTTTGATGTTTGGGGCATAGACTTCATGGGACCATTCCCAACATCTTTTGGGAAGAAGTACATTCTAGTTGCCGTGGACTACGTTTCTAAATGGATTGAAGCCATAGCCACTCCAACATGTGAGGGCAAGGAAGTGACAAAGTTCTTGAAGGGGAGCATCTTCACCCGGTTTGGCACACCTCAAGCAATAGTGAGTGATGGAGGTTCTCACTTTTGTAACAAGAGGTTTGAGGCACTATTGAAGAAATACGGGGTGAAGCACAAAGTCACTACTCCTTATCATCCATAAGCCAACGGTCAAGCCGAAGTCTCGAATAGAGAAATCAAAAGCATCTTGGAGAAAACCGTTGGGATTAGGAGGAAGGATTGGGCAAAGAAGTTGGAAGATGCCTTGTAGGCTTATAGAACGGCCTACAAAACTCCTATTGGAATGTCCCATTTCCGACTTATGTATGGAAAAGCATGTCACTTGCCATTTGAGATTGAATACAAAGCATGGTGGGCAATTAAGCTCCTCAACATGAGCATGAAGGAGGCCGAGGAAAAGAGGTGCCTCCAATTGAGTGAGCTAGAGGAGCTTCGGCTTGAGTCTTACGAGAACTCAAGAATCTTTAAAGAAAAGACCAAGAGGTGGCATGACAAGAGAATAGAAGCAAATGAGTTGAGAGTGGGTCAAAAGGTGCTTCTTTTCAACTCTAGATTGAAGCTTTTCCCGGGCAAGCTAAAAAGCCGATGGATGGGTCCGTACACAATCATCGAAATATTCCCTCATGGAGCGGTAGAGATTGAAAACGACAAGATGGACAGATTCAAGGTGAATGGCCAGCGACTTAAGATCTTTTGGGAGCTTAAGGATCAAAAGCTCAATGAGGTGGTCCGGTTCCAAGAACCACCCTAAGCAAGCAAGCAAAAAGGAGGTACCATTTTGTACATATTAGTTTTAGTTTTGTTTTCGAATTTTTCTTTGTTTTATTTTAGTTTCTTCACCTTCCTTTCACTTATTTTGATAGTTCAGATATGTTTGATGTGGTGTGTTAGTGTGTTGATTGCAGTGGGCCAAAGTGAGGAATTTCAGCAGGCCAAAAAGGGCCTGCCACGGTTGACCTGTCGCGGTTGAACAACCGCGGCAGTCAAGCGACAGAGATCCTGAAGGGTTTCTGTCGCGTGGCTGCCGCGTGGTTGCCGCGCCCTTGTCGCTAGGAACCCAACCGCGGCAGTCAAGTGACAAAAATCCCAAAGAATCTCTGTCGCGAGCCTGCCGCGTGTTTGTCATGTATGAATGGGACCGCGGCAAACCCAACTTAATGAAGCGACGCCGTTTTGGAGCCAAACGCTACCGTTTTGGTGCCGCGGTTGATCTGCCGCGGTCTACCAACCGTGGCAGTCGGGACCGCAGCACTCTGACGAGTATAAAGGGGCTTCGTCAGTTAGGGCACACCACTCCACTCCAAAAATTCTCTCAACCGAGCAGCCTCTTCCCCTTTCGTGGACGCCCTCGCACTGGTAATTGTCCCCCTTCTTTTACTTGTTCTTTTGTTTTGAATCATTTTCCTTCCCCTATCTTTCCCTCTCTTTGGATTCTAGGGTTGGTTTGGTGAAGTTTGGGATTATTTTCGGTGAATGGGGCGGTTGAGCATTATTGTTGATCCAAATTGGTGTATGGGTTGAGTAGAGGGTGTAATTTGATGCTTGTGTAGTTGATTTGAGAAAAATTTGAAGTTTATTGAATATTTTGGTGGTTTTTGGCCGAATTTTGAGAGTTTTGGCGTGAATTGGTGTGGAAGGAGGGTTAGAAGTGTTTGCTTTGTGTTTCTTGTGTTTGGTTTGCGGTGGTGGTGGCTTGAGGGTGCCCGTGGTGTATCGGGTCACCGATAGTCGTTGACTGAGCGCCGAAATACTACCGGATTTGGGTTTGTATTGTGAAGCGGCACGGTTTTCTGAGTGTCCGAATGGCGAGAACAAAGGTTCCAGCAGTGGTTGATGCAGCAGAAGACACTGGTGCTTCCTCGAGGCCGAGTAGGGGCGGGGGAAGCAGACGGCAGGCAATCCCCCCGTGTGTGCAGAACCCGGACTTCCCGTCCCTATTTGCTAAATGGGAGAAGAGGAAGATTATTCCAGAGAAGGGGATCACCGTCACAGAGTTGGGAGATACACCCATCCCAGGTATGATTGAGAGGAGAGGATGGCAGACATATGTCTAGCACCCTCCCAGATATTGCAGGCGGATAGTGGAGGAGTTCTATGCCGGAATGGTTCCGAGGAACTACCTTTTGGGCGGCGCGGTGTGGGTACGAGGCAAGGAGGTTAGAGTAAATGCCTCAGACATCAACAGGTACTATAGGACAGCGGTGTCAGTTGAAGACCGGGAGAGGATGTATCGAGGGTTGCCCAGAAACGACATCTTCACGAAGATGAATGTGGAGCTAGCCAACGCCCTAACAGATTATCCACTTATGTTTTGGCACACCAGGTCTAGCCCGCTGAAGCAGTCGAAGATCCACATTGACCTGGCCTTTTGGCACATGTTCATTTCATACTCCCTGAGGCCGTGTGGACACCGCACTACCGTGGCCTATGAGGTGGCACAGATTCTCTACTGCTTGTGCCATGACGAGCCGATCGACATTGGTGCTCTCATCAAGATGGAGATCCACAAGTGCGGGAAGGATGAGAGCAAGAAGGAGGCCATGGGGTTCCCGAGCCTGATCACTCAGCTTTGCTTGTAAGCAGGTTTTGACCTTAGTGCAGAAGAGATGAGAAAGGCTCCCGTGGACATAGGGATAAACCAGTGGTATTCCCTCTACCCGAGTAGGGGATTGCAGAGGCCTGGGGGGCACAAGAGAGCTTGAAGAGATGATGTAGATTCAGGTCCTGGGTCAGGGGCAGAGCAGTCTGAGTCAGATGCTGAGGAGCTAGAGCCAGAGCCAGAGCCAGAGCCAGAGTCAGGGCCAGAGGCAGGGGACGGTGCCTTGCTTTCAGAGGATGATGAGAGCAGGAGCATGTGGTCGCGGATGTTGTCAGCACTGAAGCTCACGAGGAGACTTGAGAAGAAAGAACGGGCTGCAGCACGGGATAGGCAGATGGCGAAAGTTAGGGCTATGAAGGAGGATATACTGAGGGAGATAGCAGCTTCAGAGGGCAGGACTAGAGCCCTGATCAGTGAGGTGGAGGATGGGCTTATGCAGGACTTTGCTGAGCTTAGGACTGACCTCCATGTCTCCCAGTACACCAGGCAGAAGAAGGCCTATCCCTTCCCGCCAGATCATCCCCGTCCAACCGGTGGTCCCGTGATTTCAGAGGAGGAGGCTCAGATGCGCATGGCCATGGAGCGGTCCCTGAAGGAGCATGCTGATAGAGAGGCGAGGACGAGCAAGGGCAAAGGAAAGTTGTCGGGTTCCTCATAGCCGCATTCCACCGCATTCCACCACCTTTTACTTTTCATGCTTGTTCTCTTTTTAGTTGCTTATTTTCAGATATTTTTGCTTACTTTGACATAGTTCAGATATTTTGCTTTGTTTTTGGATATTTCATTGTCTTTTAGTTGTTAATAGTTATGCTTTTGAGCTTTTAATTCTTGCGTTATCTTTTTTTATGTTATTTTTTTTTTCTTGCTTAGTTTAAGTGTGTGGCGTTGTATTGTGCCTAGTTTTTAGGTTTGTGGCGTGCTTGTTAGGGTTGCGTTTGGCCTCCTCCCTCCCGCTTCTAAGCTTATATTGTCCAATCCACTTATGTGCAAACATTGGGGACAATGTTTCGTTTAGGTTTGGGGGTGCGGCCATTCTTTGACCAATTTTGTTTGATTGTTTTGTGTGTGCTTGTTTTTGTGAATATTTTTTTCAATTTTTGCATGATTGTATGTTTGGTCCGTTCTCTTGCTTCGAACCAAAATTTTGGGGCATTAGCTTGCTTTATGAGATGCTTTTGGGTTGTGCCTTTTGAGGCAATTGTTGCATGTGTTGAGCCCATGGGTCTAGGCAAAGGTGGTGCTAGTTAAAGCTACACCACATTGCTTGCACGCACCCTACCTGACTCGAAAGTGTCTAAGTAATTGGGTATCACGCTTAAGATGTCTAGATCATTAGTGGAGACTACCCGCGTGAGGCCAGAGCCTAAATAGCATCCTTATGAGTGTGATTTAATTTATTGTTTCATCTTAAACACTCTTCTTGTAGATAAGTAGGCATAAATAAAAGGACCTCACTCCTTACTTTGGGCTTTAAAGAACATCATTGATAGAGCATCATCTTTGTTTCACCTTTGTTTGCGTGCTTAATTCGCACCTAAAGAGATGACGTAGGCTATGTGTGTTTAGTCACTACAAATATCTCAAACACGTCCCATGCCTTGTGTGTGTGCTTGATTGTCCTATCTATATTGACCTACACACTAAACCCCATCACTATATCCTCCCATTTCATACACATCACCACATCTTCCATAAACACTAAACCATCCCATGTGCTACGGTTGTGGCTTGTTTTCGTGTCAAAAAGAAGCTCAAGGAAAATCAAAAGTGTAAAAGTAGCGTGTACTTAGGCTAGAAGTGTAAATTGTGCAAGGTTTAAGGCTTTATGTTAAAAAAAATAAAATAAAATAAAAAATAAAATAAAATAAAATCCAAGCCTTATATGCTCTAATGTGTAAAAGTTGCAAAAATAAAGCAACTTAAAGTTGTGCACAAGTTAATTAATTAAATAATTCATACCTAGGCGCTTTAATTGTGATGAGCACCTAAATAAAAGTTTAAAGTATAAACGATAGCTAGCCAATAATACCGTACCCACCTAGCCTCTCCACCACCTATTCACCGTATCCCCACTTGAACTTTAGAGAAGTCCTAATTGATCTTTAGGAGGAGTTTAAGCTTGTTGATGAAGGTTTCAATTGATGTTTGCTCTTGTTCTTAATGTCCAAATCCGTTCTTGTGGTCCATTTGTATTTAAACATTAGCGGTTTTTTCAAAATTTGTCATATGCATGTAAAATTTGAAAATTCTTGTGCTTAATTTCCAACCGCATATGTTTTTTGAGTGAGCCTAGGTTCTGAGTGGTAAAATGAGAGAGATCCGGAGAGGAATAGAGTCGAGGCGAAACGCTATCATGAGACTCTTGTGTTCGATGCTTTTGAAGCTTTATTCACTAAGAAGTATGGAATTGCAATCTCTCGTGTTGTAGCACCTTGGCTTGCGCTTCCCAAGCTTGTTCTTAGGGGTCTTTTCATGCATGTGTCTCAATTCGGTTCGCCCATCATTGCATCTCTGTCTATAGTTGGCTCAGCAGGAAAGACGTTTGTGGGTGTCGTTCTGTAAACCCTCACAAGACTTCACTCGTCCTACTAGGGATCGCCTAGGGGTTTAAAAGACATATCATGTGTTTTTCTTGTTTTCTTTTTGTTTTTGCTTTCCATTGTTTTTCTTTTTGTTTGTTTGTTTTGGTTTTGCTCGAGGACGACCAAAAGATAGGTTTGGGGGTGTTTGATTGCTTTATTTCTACACAAAATGTAGCCTCCTTTCCGTATCCTTTTGTGTATGTTTCTCGGGTAAAACCGGGGTTTTAATGTTTCATTTGAGGTTTTTGTAGGTTTTTCTGATGGCAGGGGTGTTTTGGCTCTAACTGGAGAACTTTGGGCAAATAGAGCAAATATGGAAAGTCTGGGGGCTTGGATCAGAGCGCCGCGGTTGGTGCACAAGCGGCAAGGAGGCGATAGAGATCCTCCAGAGTTGCCGCGCATGAAGTGCCGCGGTCGTGCAACAGCGGCAGAGGGGCGACAGAAACCTCTCAGGCTTGCCGCGATCCAAGTGCCGTGGTTGGTAGACCGCGGCAGAGGCGCGACAGAAACTTCTTTTGCCTGCCGCGGTTGTCCAACCGCGAAAATGGCAACCGCGGTAGAGCGTCCCTTCATATTCCATAGGGCATTTTGGTCATTTTTGGGCCTCCTATAAGTACCCCTTCTAGGTCATTTCAGAACCAAACCTCCCCAGCTCGAATTATTACAGCAAATTTCCATCTTGGCTCTTTCCTTCACACATCACCAACCCATCCCTTACAATCCACCAAAATCCTACCTTTCCCTAAGATCCAAACACACCAATCCCACCTCTTTTCCATAGCCATCATCACTTCACCTTTTGAGCAAGAAGAAGGATAGAAAGAGAAGAAGATCCAAAGAAGAAGAAGCTCTCCATATAGTTTTTTCTAGACTCTTTCTCTTTTATTCTTTATTGTAGCCATGTACTTCTTATTTCACATATATTGTATGGTTACTAGTTGTAATATGATGAGCTAAACTCATAGTGCTAGGATTTGATGAAACCCCACCTTTGACTATACATTTAAATGAATTGATTCTTGTTTATCCCTTATGTGCAAGATTGTTGTTTGTATGGGTATTTTAATGTTCTTAATGCTTTTCAATTGATTGATCTCCTCTTGAATGACTTTTGTGGTATGTTATGCACTAACCGGAGACGCATGCCACGTGTTCGATAAAATGCTCCCCTATGCATGCTTAGAAAAGTAGACCTACTTAGGTTAGCGTATAGGACTCATTTAGTACACCAAAGTCCGTAATGAACTCATTCGTACATTCCGGGTAATCGAAGGATAAGCTTGGGTATGTTTTGAGTGTGACTCACTCTACTTGACCAAGATTGTGGGTCAATATAAGGGTGTACGAGTATATGAATTGCATGAGTACGTTTGGGGTTATACAATCGAGTCTAACTTGAAAGTCAATCTAAGGGTGGGGTGTAGTCAAGTCCTAGCATATTTCTCTCCATTATCACATTCGTGTTTTATTTTGAGTTTTCATTTCATTGCTTTAGTATTAGCCTTTAATCAAGATAGTTTACTTTGTTTGTTTTGATCCACCATCATTATTGATTGTTTGAATAGCAATTGGACTAATCAATTTCGGTAATCGATCACTCGATTCCTTAGGAACGAACTTTACTTTCCGTTGTGCTACTCTCCGACCTCGTTCTATTTCGAGTGTCACTTGAGTTATAGCCATTATGGCTACAGAGAAAGGCCAATCGCGGCAATTGATTAGAGTTGATTCTCAGTTGCGCCGCTGTTGAAACAATGACGACAGTGGAGCGATGCCGACGAGACTATGATCAGTTGAAATGCTCTGGTGGTGAGCTAAATTGACACCGATCTAGTCACAACACTGTGCGATGGCTCCCCCACGAGAAGGCAACACGACAGCGGTGTCCCGGGTGGCTGATGCGCGGAGATTAACGAACTAGGGTTTGGCTGGTCAACTGGTTTCACGACTAGAGGTTGAAGATGAAGATGGTGCGACGTGTTTAGCAACAAGCCGGGGTGCAGTTGGGTTTCACTGATTAGATTGAGTCAAGGTTTGGGCTTCGCGTTTGGGCCATGCATTGGTCATCAGTTTTGGGCCACGCTGGGCCCAACGCCTATACCCTTGAAACGCATCGTTTAAATGACTGATTGACATGGGCTATTGTGATTTGTGTGGCAAATTATGAGACACTCCCCTGATCTCTTATAAAATCACAATAACTTCAATCTTCCTTCAATAATTACAGTTTTACCCTTAATTGACCAATATTACTCCAATGTCCCTGAACTTTATAAACACCTGAATACACTTAATTTACACAATTAAATCATGGGATATTGTCTAAGAATCAAGCGAAAAGAGAATGAAATGAGGGCCAAAATCATACCAATTTTGGTTCGATCAGTGACCGAATTAAAAAAGGATTTAGAATCCTATTTTAACTTGGTTTACTAAACCCTAGGATCCTAGTGTATAAGATATACTTATCAGGAAAAAGAAACTAACTGAAACCCTAGAGAGACTAAGGTGGTGCGGCAACTAGAGAGGAAAAAAGAAAAGAATTTTTTTTTCTTCTCACAAGAGCTTTGTCGAATTCACAAGAGGTAGCAAGGTGTTGCCTTTTGGTTCTCTCAAGCCTCTATTCAACTGCTCTCGAAATCTGTGACATGCCCACACACACAATTGGTAGATCGCGGGACATAGCTTGAAAGGCTTACTGGTGAAGGATCGAAAAAAAAAACGAAGAAGTGTTCTTCAAAGGTATGAAAACATATCTCTTCCACATATTTGTGTATACAAAAAGGTCCAAAGACGATAAAATTTTTAAAACCTATCATTCTTAATAAACAACTCTTTGTCTTGATTCTTTCCGCTACATGACTTATAGACCCAAGGTAATTGAACATTTGAAAGTGAGAAACACAAAGGATATTCAAATACCTTGTTAACTTGAGTGCAGTCACGAAATTGGTGTATAACCACCAGAAAACTTGAACAAAAGACTTCAAGGTTGCTTGGAGATGATGGAGGACTTCAAGATGAAACTTCTCCAACTTGAATCACTAAATTTTGAGTTGAAATGAGTGAGATATGGTGATTTGAAGTTGAGAGAAAAAATATGGAAATTTCTACACTAAGTCTTCTTATTTTGAAAAATGAGAGGGAGAGAGTATTTAAAAGAAATTGGGAGGGAGATGATGTGGAGAGGAGTGGGACCATGGGCAACCATGTGTGGCACGCCATGTGGGCACCCTGTGGAGGTGTGTGGCCACTGCAGGGGTAGAGGGGATCTCTTCCCATGGTGGCCACACACCTCCACGGGAAAGAGTCCATGTGACCCTTTGCCACTCCTCTCTTCCCTACGCGCACCTCTCATGTTTTTTGATTGTGCTTCGGACTTGGATATCTAGGATTGTTCCTATTGCCGTATTGAAATCTCTAGATGAGCATTTAGTGTTGCCTACCATTATTTGCATTTTAGAATATTTACATATATTCACATAGATAGTTTATCTCTTCCTTGAGAGTTAAGTCTTGTGGTTAAGTGGTTTAGTGCACAAGCAATTGGTCTAGAATCATTATAAAATGCTCGCAGGGTAGTAGTAGTAGTGGGTTAGTGACTAAGAATGGTATGACTAGAAGTCAACCTGGGTTGTAAACTGTAAGTTCCTCATTTTTGATTGACTTCTTTCGTTGACAAATCATAATTGGAGGTATGATGTAAGGGTAGCTTAGGTGCTTAATTGTTGGTGATTAAGCTCAAAAGCCCTCTCAAGACCTCAAGATGATAAACACTTCAAAGGTATATCACTTGTGCTTATTTACATTGAAGAGAATAGTTGCACACACACACCCTTCTTGTATGGATGTGTGCTTATTGCCTTTGATGTAAATTCTCTTCACACTTGCACATCTTGCATATAAACTAAGTGTGATTTGTTGCCTTGAAAAGAGAAATTTTCTCTTTACCGTTGGTACAGCCGTGGGTACCGCTGCCAGATCACGTGCATGCACCGAGGTCCGTGTCAAGTGTAACCCCTGATGTTTTTTGCTATGCATACCGCGGTGGGTGCACCTTGCCTTTAGAGCAGTCCCCCACCGTGAAAGTTTCCAGAGCATCATCTAGCCTCATGTGACGGTTTTAGTTTTGAAAAATGATCAAAATGTTGTAGCTTCATGTTGACCTCATATATATTTGCCACTTTCTCTCTAGGTCATTTTTAAGAGTTCAAAATCATTTTTTTGAGAAAAAGCATTTTCCAAGAGAGAAAATCATCCAATAACTCATCTTTGATCATTCAAACTCATTCCCATACGCATCAAACATCATCTAGCCTCATCTAGCCTCATCTAGGATGTGCTCTTGCATGGGTCTTCTTAAACACATATGACTTGGTAAGTTAAACACCATCTTAATCCATTTTAGTGTTCTTACTTAGCAAGAAATCTCATTTATTACTTGTATGCATATAAATTAGATTTTATATACAAGATTGAGATTTTTGTGTTGATTGATTGAGTAGTTTTATTGTGATAGCTATTGCATCTAGGATTGTTTTTAATCTTATGTAGCTAAGTTTTATATGACATGTAGCCACATGATATTTAGGATTGACTGAAATGGTCATGCGTGATTTGGCAAGCATTAAATGTGTTAACCTAGCATTTAAGCATTTATGCACTTGATATTCACATAGGTTGTGTTCTCTTCATTGTGATTAAAGCCTTGTGGCTAAGTAGCTTAATGTATAAGCAAGTAGGTCTAGAATCACTATTAAAGGCCCGTTGGGTAGAGTGGAAGGGTTAGTGACCAAGAATGGTTGAGGTCAACCTAGGTTGTAAATTTTCATTCAAGTAGTGGATTCAAAAACCGTGTGTGGCTAGCATATTAGCCCGTGGGTTTTTCCCAATCATGGATTTCTCACGTAAATCAATCAACATGCAATTTATTGTTTTCTGCACATAAATTTAGTTGATTGTATTTTGTTTAGATTAGGTGTTTTATTGAATATTGAAACCTATTCACCCCCCCCCCCCCCCCCTCTCTAGGTATGATTGAACATACCTTAATAGTTTCATAAACATCATTAGTTCATTATATATAGTGGATTTGAGAACCATGTGTGGTTAGATGGATAGCCCGTGAGTTTTGCCCATTTGGAGGGTTTCTCACGTCAATCAATCAACGTGTTATTTATTTTTCGCACCTTTAAATCGTTGATTGCTTGCTTGTTTTACTTGAATGCTTAGTTAATATTGACTAATCAAAAAAGTTGGTAACTAATCGATCACCACCCACCCACCCACCCACACCCCCCCTCTCCCCCTTTTCTCCTATTTCATCCTTCCCCTTGGTTAGCTTAGACACATATTAGTTATTTTCAAATGGTATGAATCAGAAAGTTACTCTGATTACCTATTTGTTGATTTATTTTTAAGGGAAAAGATCGTTTTACCCCCTGACCTTTGCCCTATTAGAAAGGTAAGGACAAGGTTTGCCTATATTGGCTGGGTCTTTCCCCCGAAATCGAAATAATGTGAAAAAACGCCCTTTCTGTTACCTTTTCCATCCATATATTGCGTTGATTGTTAAAACTAAGAGGGCAAAATGGTAAATGACTATAATTAAACAAATTAAAAATTAAAAATTAAAAACCATTCATAATCATCATCTTCCAAATCATTCCTAACATCTAAACCCTAACCTAATCAACAACAACTCACACCAAACCTTAGCCTCCACCACCACTCAAACACTAAACCCTAGACACCACCCTAACCCACTGAAATCACCAACTACTACTCAGCCAATCGATCTCCTCCCAGCAGAAGATCGAAGCCAACCAAACCAGCTTTTCTCGCCCCCGCTTGATCTCTTACCGCCGCTAATCCCTTTCTATTTCTTCCCATCTCTTTTCTCATCCTTCTTTCCATTGACAAAGGGGTGGCAAATGTGGTGCTCTCTATCTAGTGGTCGATCTCAATTTTGGGGTTTCTTATTTGGGTTTGGTTTGGGGTAGTGGTAGTGGTTTATTTCGGTTGAAGGTTTGATTCAGTTTACTGTGTGTGTGGGTGTGGGTTGTTAGGGTTGAGTTGGGTTTTGGGTTTTGCTTTGGGGTCCTGATTTTCTACGTTTGGGGATTGAGGGTGGTGCATTTCTGGGTCGATCTATGGTAGATGGATTTGGGTTTGTTTCTAGGTCGATAATGGTCAATCGATAAGGGTGGTGCGTTTCTAGGTTATGGGTTCTGGTTTCTGGGTTTCCAAATCCACAAATTGTGTTTGGCTATGGTTTCAAGGTGTTTGGCAGTGGTAGTGTGTTAGTGGTGGAGATCTACAATTTTCCACATCACCAGATCAAAGAGATGGATCTATTTAGATCTGCACAGATCTTCAATTTTTTTTAAAAAAATAAAAATTGTTATTTGATAAAAATATGGATCTCATATTGGATCTCCATCAGATTTACAAAAAAAAAAAAAAAGGTTTTAAATTCCTTTTTACTTTTAATTTGTCTTTTATAAAAATTAAAATTAACTTTTAAAAAAAAAATAGATATCTCCACTGTCCATCTCAAAGAGGGACGATGGAGATTCATCTTTTTTTTTTTAATTATGTTTTTTCTTTTTTTTTTCTTTTTTAAATATATTTTTTATTTAATAAATATCTAAAGCAAATTGGAGGATAAAACGGTCATTTGACCATAAGAATTGACGGTTAACTCGTTTTTGGATGGAAAAGATAATATAAGGGGAATATTATACAATATTTCAATTTCAGGGGGAAGACCGGCCAATATGAGCAAACCTTGTCCTTACCTTCCTAATAGGGTAAAGGTTAGGAGGCAAAACGATCTTTTCCCTATTATTAATTAAAAATCAACAATTTCAAAACACAAACACAAGTACAAATATATGCATATCGGATTAGTCCAAGTTTCTGTCACGCCTCTAGTGTCAAGAGGAGTCAACGGCTCAATTTCGCATTTTCTGAAAGAAAAAAGATCGTTTAATTTCAATGAATCCTTTTTTAAACGTCCCTCATTCAACTAAGTTCTATGATCTTGTTAATTTTTTTCCTAACTTCATGGTTTCACTTAAAGAGATTGATATTTTGCACCATTTGACACTCAATGTCAAATTTCATGATCTCAAAATGATAGCAAATTGTTATCCACTTTCATTGACATATAAAATTCAGGATCAGTTTGGTACTGCTTTTAAAAAGTTAAAATCAAATTATTTTATAATTTTAACATAAAATGATGTTTGGTAAAACTTCTAAAAGTGATTAATTGATAATCTGGCAAGTTTTGACTGTACAAACCTTGAACCTTCGGTTGGACAACTCATGTGTGGGCGTGTCTTGTGTACACGAATGTTGGACCATTACAACCGACTTTTTGCTACTATTTTAAATTTCTTTTTACCTAAGTCGAGTCAATTTCCGTTTTGGATTCTGATACTTACTTTATCACTAAGAAAACAGAATCAGTATTTAATTAGAAATAGATCTTTTAGAGATTATTCCTCAATTAATTTCTTTTATCATTAAAAACATGATTATCAAGTATTTCCATATCAATCCTATTGATTCGGTTTTCTATAAAACCCAAGTCTACTCTTCAAAGAATTCATTCAAAAAAATCATGAAATACATCGAAGAAATATTCTCTTGTGATTCTTTTCTTTCTGGGTACTTGGTAAGTTTAAACTCGAATTACATAGAAGAATGTATTTACAAATATTCTAATATTGTTTATGGAATAATATTAAACTAATTTTGTGATAAGAGCCGACAATAAGGATAAGTACACAACTCTTAGGCTGTGTTTGGTGTGTGGGATTGGATTAAATAGGATTGGACTTATTTTTATGGGATTGGATTGATTGGACTAGACTAAATTAGTACTGTGATATGTTTGGTTCAGTACGGATTGGACTAAAATAATACTCTCTTGTTTGGTATAAGTGTATAACATAGGATTGGATAAAAAAATAATTTAAAATAATTATCTTTTGTGAGAGGTCAGTATAAATTATATAAAATTAATTTTTAAATAAATAAAATCATTTTAAATCAATTCAAAAAATAAAATTATTTTATATTAAATTTAGTTAAAAAAATTATTTATTTATTTTAAATTTCAATTTTCGTAATTCCTCAATTGATTTATTCTTTATTCGATGTCTTCTTCATTATATTTGTTTTTGTTTCTTACTCTTAGTATTTAAATGATACTAGTTTCATGTGTATGAAACTAATGCATTTATAAAATAATACTAGTTTCATGTGTATGAAACTCATATTGTTTTAGAAAAAATACTAGTTTCGTGTGTATGAAATTAGTTTATTTGTATAAATATAGCAATAGAAATGATGGAAAATTACATTAAATTAATTTTTAAATCAATTTAATTCAAAGAAAAATAAAATTATTTTAAATTAAATTTGGTTACAAAAATAATTTAAATTATTTATTGAATAATTTTTTTTTCCAAAAATTAAATAAAATTATTGAAAATTAATTTCAAATAAATAACATTTACTATTTTTAATTGATTTTAAATAAATATTTTTTAAATGTGGAATAAAATATATTAAATTATTATTTTTAAATGGATAAATAAATTTAATATTTTATATATAAATAATTTTATTAAAAAAAAGAGTAAAAGTATAACAAAAGAGTAGGACAAAATTGGTCCAAGCCTTCGAGGTGGGACTATTTGTCTACACAGGATTGGATTTCTCCAATCCTGTCTTGATCCGACTTGGGATTGGACTGAGATTATTCTAATCCTAGTTCAATCCCATGTAACAAACGCACCTTTAATTCAATGGTTGTATATCTCAACCTGTTCCGTATTGGTAAGAGGAATTCAAGTATCACCTAATTTATAAAAAATTATTGATATTGCCACATATAAAACTAATTTACACACTGATTTGTAATAGGACTCACCATTAAATTTTGATCATTTAAGTATCACATTAAGCACCCATTAATATTCCAATATTAACCTTAAAAAATAAATCATTGTTTAGGTTCAAGTATTCGAAATGGCTTTTATTATAGATATTGTCCTTCAAAATATATATTTGTGTTCCTTTTACAAAATTTAATGAAAAGAACAATAATGATATTCTATTAACTTTTCATGGATTTTTTTTTTTATGAGATTTGATTTCTCGTTTTGATGGCTCTTTATTGATGATTGTCGATTACCATAAGAAGATAACAATATCCCAAACCAAATCCATTAGGTGTCAAAAAGGTCGTGCGTATTGTTTGATGTTATGCTTTTTTCAATATAATTTTTAAATAGTTTTTTAATTTCTTTTTAATTAGTTTGCTTGGTCTATATTAGTAATTTTCTATCAGAGTATTTTTTAATAAAAAGTGGGCTAGAAGGGTGGCAATTAGGGATGGGTGTTCCCCATGGGGCCCCATTGCCCATGGCCTCCATGGGGTTTTGGGGGTTAATTTTGCCCCTAAATGGGTTTTGGAAATGTGGATGGGGGGCCAATTTAAAAATGGGGGAGGTAATTGCGGGACCTTCCCTCAAACCCATTCCCCCACTTACCCCCTGCCCCCGAAAAATATATATATATATATTATTTTTATTTTTATTTATATCTAAAGTTTTAACAATTAAATAAAAATAAAAATAAAAAACTAATCATATCATATATATATATATAATATAGTAAAATGGAATTTCACCTTGACACGTGTCGTCGTGTGGAGGCTTTAATATTTAATTTTTATTGATTAGTAGGTGTGAAATAGGAGGAGATTTATTATTGTTGATTAAGTTAATTGATTAGTATTTTTTGTTTTTGAATGCTTTAGCTGCCTTGAGTCAGTTTTTGAATTATTTAGTTGTTCAATTATTGTCATTTGAGTCAGTTTTTATTTTTTTTATTTTTTTAGCTGCTTAATTATTGCAGGTGAAATAGGAAGAGAATTATTATTATTGATTAATGTTAATTGATTAATATTTTTTGTTTTTGAATGCTTTAACTACCTTGATTTTCAAAAAAAAAAAAACGCACGATGAAATAATTAAATTCAAAAGCAAATGAGCGATTAGTAATGGTTTTTGTTTTTGAATGTTTTAATTGCCTTGAGTCAGTTTATGAATTATTTAGTTGTCCAATTATTGTCATTTGCATCAGTTTTTGAATTTTTTGTCTACTCAATTATTGCATTAATTTACATAGTTATTACTTGAGTCAATTTAGGAAATATTTTGGTATCCAATTCCATAACTCTCTATTTTCATGGTTATTATGGCCAAATACTATTAAGAGTTATTGTTCCAAATTTTTAGCTATCCAATTATTACATTAATTTACTTTGATTCGGTTTAATTGACTCTCTATTTTCATATTATCGGTATTCAATTGCTTTTAATTATCTATTTCCACCAAAACTAACTAATTTAATGATTTTAAACTCGCCATTTCCTTAGATGTCAGGTATTTCCACCAAAACTCTTCATTTTTCCCTGTTTTCTAAAGTTATAAATTCCACTAATAATTCTTCAATATCCACCATTTTCTATGAAGAGCTATCACACGTGTTAATGCTAGAATAAATTGATACATTCTTTTGTGTAAAGGTATATATTCTTTTGATTTTGTTTTATTTCCATTCTTGAATATGTTCATAATTGTATAATTGTTTTTCAATTTTGTGTAGATTGATATCGTTCATACAACCATACATAGAAAGGTACATTCTTTTCCCTTTTTTTTTACCTATATAATTGTTAGAGATTAGTTTTACGTTTTTTTCCCTAGAAAAGAATAATTTAAATAGAAAAAGAAAAAAAGAGTTAGAGATCGGTTTTAAGGTTTTTATTTTTTATTTATTTTTTATTTTTTTATAATATAGTAAAATGGAACCCTCATAGCTAAAATGGAACCCTCACGGCGCCACGTGTCACCGTGAGAGAACTTTGGCTTTAAATTACAATTTACCATCTATTTAATAATTGATTTATTTACTCATATTCATGCTATTAATAATTATTTATCTTTTGATATTCTTTCTATTCCATTTATTATATTTATTACTTTCTAGTATTATTATGGAAATTGCTTGGGTACTGACCCCACCAATGGGGTGTTGCCACGTGGCTTTTTCTTTTAATCTTTTACATTTATCTCCTTGCATTTATCACAAATTGACTACGTGGAAAAAACCTATTAGTTGGTCAATACCTTGGGTACTGACTGGTCAGTACCCAAGCATTGTCCTATTATTATTACTTATTTATCTTTTGACATTCCCCTTATTAAAAGTTGAGCCATCATAATACATTAACAACAACCTTTACTCAAAAGTCGTTTCCTCTTCCTCAATTTTCTCTATAAAAACCGCCCAAAATCTCATATATTTTACATCCCTTCCAGTGGCTCTCGGCCTCTTCCTCATAGATAAACTCAAAAATACTCAAACAATGAGGAATTGGATGGTGTTGGAAGGTAAGAGTAATTTTTACATATATATATATATATATTTAATATTTGGTAGAATAATTTTAATCTTTTTTTTTTTTTTTTGGTCTATTGATTTATAAACTTAAAACAATCAAACGGTGGGGGAATTGGATGTGTTGGAAGGTAAGAGTAATTTTTATATATTCTTTTTAATATTTGGTAGAATAATTTTAATTTATTTTTTTTAATGTTTTGTTGATTTCTTATCTTTTTGTTTTTTTTTAAATAAAAAAAATTGGGATGAATTATTGTTGTAGTGTATTTTGATATTTTTATCATGTTTGTTTTGGTTAACAAAACTTGAAAAAATGAATTTTAACTTTTACAGGCTTGGATTTTCAATTATAGCTGTTGTTCGCTATCCATTCCTCCGATAATACTAGCATTCTATGATACTCTGTACTTATGAATGATGAATTTGAGAGACAGACTACTAAGATAAATATTTGGGTTACAGTCTTTGGTTTAAAAGTTAGAATGTATTGCCTCTCTCTAAAAAAATATTGTATCTAGGATTTTTTTTTTTTTAAAGGAAATTTATACATATTTGTTTAATAGTTTTTTCTTTCTATTTGTACCATTGTTGTTTTCTTTTCTTTTTGGTTTTTTTAGAATGTATTAAATATGCATTAAATACACCATGATTATTTACAAATAAATAAATGTTCTAAAATAATATTTTTTTTAATCAAATATTAATGGTAACACATTAAAAACATGCATTTAATTCAATTGATTCTTTTTCTAAATATATGAAATTTACTCATAATATTTTTTATAAATAGTAATAAATAATTTTTTTGTATGATAATAAAAAAAATAATTCCACTACTATTTACATCTCCATAAAAGTTTTCACCTCTTTTTTTTATTGAATCATATTTGAGATGGACACATGAATTTTTTTTTTTTTGAAATGAGTTTATTAAAAAAATATGGAATGCCTTTAGAAAATAACTGTGGAAAAATAAATTAATTTATCATTAGGATTGACAATAACTTTCATGGAGTTTAAAAAACAATTGAATACTTATACGAGTATTTCTAGAATAAGCGTTTATATAATAATAATAGTAATAATAAAAATTTAAACCTCTAAATACACCCCAATTTACTCGAAAAATTCCTTTTTTTATAAATGGTAATAAATAAATATTTTAAAAACAAATTAAAAAATCTATAGCTACTAAAAAAATCTAAATTTGATGGAGTTTTGGATTTAAATGTATTCATTTATGTATATATCAATAAAGCAGGTGAATTGACATTTTGATTGCAATTAATAATATGAATTGATATTAATTGGTTAAAAATCAATTATGAGATTGGTTAACATAATTTACTCATTATCTCATTAATTATGAGATTTCCTCTTGATTATCTATTGATTTTGTTATTTTCGGATTGCCTCTTGATTACCTCCTTATTTGTATATTATATAGATACAGAAATGGAGAGTTGTTAATATACTATATAGGTGAATTGAAATTTATTTATTGCATTATTTGAAATTGAATTGCTTTCTATCTCTTTAATAATATATATAATAATAATAATAATAATAACGAGTAATGTTAGACGTCCTAATTTTTTTTCCCAAATTCTGTTCCCACGTGTCTAATTATGGGAAAAAAAATTGGGACGTCTAGCATTATTATAATTATAATCATATATATCTATATAATAATATATAAAAGCTAACTCTCACAGCGCCAAGTGTCGTTGTGAGAGAGATTTAGATTTAAATGCTTTAACCTATATAATTTTCTATATTAGTGATATTGATTTTTTTTTTAATAAATTAAAAAATTCTATTAAAGAAGTAATAAATAATAATGATTGTTGTGGGTATCATCAATTAAAGGCATAACTTTTGGGTTTTCAATACTAACTTTTGGATATCCAATACCAATACTTTTGGATATCCAATACCAATAAACTGATATAATTTTTTATTAATAATTTTTTTAACAATGTATTTTGGCTTTTGATCTTACCCAAACAATTCCTATATATAAAGGCAAGCAGAATGGTTGTGTAGAGAAACAAACTGCCACCCATTAATATGCTTAGTCTAAGACACCAAGGAGAAAGGCTCAAGTTATGACAACTACGTCCACCACTGAGGTATGCAAAAATTGTTTTATCAAAACGGAGTGTGAATAAGTACATTCAATTTGAAAAGAATGATGGCCACAAGGCCACAACTAGGAGAAGAAGATTAAGGAAAAGATGGAGCGGAATAGAAAGGTGGACATGATCAAAGATCCAATTGGTTGAGAAGAGAATAAGTGAATAGACTCTAAAATTGTCAAAACAAAGCAAACAATCAAAGCATCAATGATATTTACAAACTCGATCTATTGATGGAGATTTGGATCAGTGGGGATCTATATCTCAACCATTTTTATTTTTATAGCATAATATATTACCAATTCAACACAAATTGGCAAGCTCATTTTAATAAGGATCTCTTATAATATATTTACCCTAAAAACAGATGATAAACATACAATATTTAAATAATTAATTTAAATACATATATATATATGAATATTTTCTTCCTCGGTGCACACTGATGTAGTAATGTTAGTATAATACTATTAAAGTATCAATGTTAATTTCAATTTAAATTTTATAATGCCCGCACATCGTGCGGGCTACAAGCTAGTATATATAATAATAGAGTTTTAAAGTGTCACGTGTCAGCGTAAGAGAGCTTTGAATTTAAATGCTACATCATATTATTAATTTTTTTATTTCTATTTTCCTATTTATTGATTAATCATATAATAATAATAAACTTTTTTTCTACTTTTATTGTGGTTGCGACACATGTCCTTCATCAACTCATAACTTTTCATTTTTCACCATTTTCTATAATTATATTTTTAATTAATTATCGTATACCAAAAGTTAGCATTGTTGAATAGGAAAGGGGTTTTTAATATTTTTTGAAAAGGTTATTAATTAATAATTATCAATTGAAAACATTCTTGATACATAGGATGATCTAGTTAGTAATTATTTTTAATGTAATTGGTATTTTTAATTAATTATGGTATACCAAGGGTTAACACTATTGAATAGGAAAGGGGTTTTAAATATATATATATATATACATATATTTTTATCGATCCCAGCATATTGGTCATGCCAATACTGTTCACTGGGATGCTCCTCATGGACAAAAGGTTGGTCTTATTCCTGCTAGGAGGACTGGTCGTCTCAGAGGATAAGCTGCTGCAACTTCTTTAAAGGCAGATAAGGCTTAGAGAGTATTTAATACTCATTTTATTTTGTGCTTTTGAACTTCTTTTATACGCAGACAAAAGTTATAGTTTTGGTTCTCAATTTTGGAAGGATGTGTTTTTTTTATTTGCAGACATATGAACTTACCTCTTTTCTTGATGATTTAATATATATATATATATATTTCACAAAGTAATCTCATTTCTCAATGAAAAATTAAAGTCACAGAGCCAAACATTTTCTGGATCGAACATCAATGGCAGATAAGGGTTTCAACTTTCAAGTCATCGTTGGTGGTGGTATGTCTGCTGTGATTTATCTTAATTCAGTGAATTATTTTAATTTTATCTGTGTTTGTGATTATTTCCTTCAATGACTTTGTTTCTCTTGATCATTTTGTTATATCATCCGCATATTTTTGAATTGGTCCTTAATAAAAGGTTAACTTGATAAGAGCTTTTGATCAATAGATACTCTTACAGATCTACTGCATCTTAACATTACTTAAAGAATTAAGAGATTAAGATTAATTAAGTCAGAGATAAAAATAATCTTCCAATTATAGATGGATGATGGTTCCGTAATTCCTTAAAATATTGATTTTTGGTATGGTTTTATCTAATTGTGTGCTTTATCTAACGGTTATCTAAAGATAATATTTTCTCTCTTTGACGATTTCTTTTCAAATATCTATACTACAAAGAGTAGTATCAGCACCAATACATGATGGTAATATAATAGTAAATATTTGATAATTAACGTTGGACTGAACTACTTTACTTGATATTCTGTGGTGAAGCCGTGAGAATGGTCACTCCTCTTACAGATCAAGCCATGGCCTTTTATGCCACAAATGCGAGACCATTGCACATCCAAATTGAAGTCTATGTATTATGTATTTTACAATATGTATGATTATGGTCAATTATCGTTTTGTTACATGTTTATGAGAAAATCATATCGAAAGATTTTTTTTTATATACAAAAAAGGGTCCGGTGTCAAGTCGGAGTCTACCAGAATGCTCTGACATCAAGCATGTACTATCTGAAAATATACTCCCGCAACACGAATATAACTAGACATGCCAGTAAATGCAGATGTTGAAACTATCTCACATTCATGCATTATGGTCTAAAAGAAAGTACTCAAAAATTTTAACAATTTTTATTTTTATATTTTAAGTATCAAGTTATTTAATCGTTTAGATCTTTAATAATTTGTAAGAATTTTTGCATTTAAAATATACTCAATTCATGTTGACTATGAATTTTCATTCTATGTATTGTTTTGTCTATAATGATTTATTTATTCTATTGATTAACGATAAATTAATACAGTTAATAATGAACTATAGATTGATTTTCGATTTATATGTCCGCACAACGCAATATATCACGTTATATTTTTAAATATATATAATCTCCTATAATGGAGCTATTAATTAGTTTTTTTTTTCTCAACTAAACCATTAAAATTCATCATCACCTAATATTAATTTGTTAATATCCATTAAGGTGATCAGTACCGTACTAGATTCAATAGTTTTTAAATTAAAATTCATTATAATATACCAACACAAATTATCATTTAAGTTTTTTTACTGAACAACTATTAAGAAAGAAAACAAGTGAAGTGCTTAGTAACTCAACCTCTATATTATTCCATAAGCACATTCCAATTTATTTACAAAAATATGAAACTTCTCAAACTATAAAGGTTTGCTAGATTTCTTTTTTCTACCCTTTATTATATAATTAAACTTGGATCATTTTATTCCAATTGTGTGTTTTATATTATATAGAAGTGAATATATTCTCAAAAATTTACAAACGGTTGGAGAATGAGCATTCCTACCATCTAACAACAAATTATAACCTATTAAGGTTAATATGACTTAGGTAATTAAAGGAAAAACTATATATTCATTATGTTTAAATATGTTTGCATTAAAAAAATTCGGTATAAACAACACAATGTTTTATAAATAATTTTTAATACAAAGCTCGTGCAACGCTCGGGTTGGAAAACTAGTATATATATATAATAATAGAGTTTCACCAGCGCCACATATCGCCATATGAGGGCTTTGGAATTAAACGTAATCATATATTCCTAATATTTTCTATTATTAAGCTTTGAATTTAAATTGGCTATTCATTAACGTTTGAATTTAAATTGGCTATTCATCTTATTATTATTGATTGCTATTATTCTATATTAATAATCACATATATTATTAATATCTTCTATTATTAAATGCTTTTTTCATTTCTTCAAAATAATAAAGAAATAAATGCTACAGTTAAATCAATTTAGTAAATAACAACAACAACAACAACAATAATAATAATAAAAGCAAATAAATAATAACCCTTTCCTATTCAACTTTAACGTGGAATATTTAGGATTCTTAATGCCAAGCTAAATTCAAGGAAATAAAACAATGATTTTTATTTGATTAATGACAATTGTGGTTTTGTAGACTCAATTATTTAAACCATCCTCTCTCTCTCTCTCTCTCTCTCTCTAAACCATGTATGCCCTCTCATCTCCCTCAATTTTCTCTATAAAAACCATCCAAAATCTCATATATTTTTTTCATCTCATTCCATTGACTTTCTCAACAAACTCAAAACAAGCGATGGAGAATTGGATGCCATTGGGTGGTAAGAGGAATTTCTATAGATTTTTTTTTTTTTTTTAATATTCGGTTGAATAATTTTAATCCTTTAGTTTTAGTTTTAGTTTTTTTATTTTTTTTTTAATCTCATGTTTTTTTCCATCTCAGCCTATTGACTCTCCCTTACGAGCAAACTCAAAACAAGCGGTGGGGAATTTGATGGCGTTGGGTGGTGAGAGTAATTTCTACAGATTTTGTTTTAATATTTGATTGAATTTTTTTTTTTATTTTTTTTTTATTTTTTATATTTTTTTGTAGGCTACGCTTTAGTAGTTAAAAGGGTAATTTTGGATTGATCATGGAATTTTAACTTTGGCAATCTTGGATTTTCAATTAGCTGTCAACTGAGGTGTTTGTTATGGAACCATCCAGTAAGGCTAGCATATTGCTCATAACCACCAATGCAGAAAATCAATGAACTGGTCGAGACTTATAATGTTCTTTGTACTTATGAACGATGGATTCAATAAACATACTATTACTATAGATAAATATTAGGGTTATATTCTTGGTTCTAACTGTAACACTATATAGTCTCTTATAAAAAAAATACTGTATCTACTCCAGTTTTTGGGAATCAAATACCCGATTTTTCCCTGGATTTTTTTAAGGTAATTTATACATTTTTTTGGCAGGTTTTTTTCTTTATATATATATATATATTTAACCTCTTTGCTCTCTTTTCTTTTTGGTTTTTTAGAATGTATTAATTATTCATTGAATACAAGATTATTATTCCAAAAATAACTGTTAGAATTTTAATTATCCATATAAATGATAATAAATAAATATTTTTCAAAACATCAATTGTAATACCAAATTAATAGTAATCCGTCATTTTTTTTTATAGAATTAATGATAAATTCTAAAAACTTATTAATTGTAAGATATTAATGATATTATGATAATATAACAAATAATTAAAATAATAGGTTCAAAAAAATTAAAATAATAGTTTTTGATCAATTATTAATGGTAACACATTATAAACTTTAATTATTACATTCAATTAAATAGATTCATTTTCTAAATATATGAAATTCACTCTTAATTTTACACACACACACACACACACACATATATATGGTAATAAATAACAAATAACTCCTACTACTATTTGCATCTCCATAAAATTCTTCACCATTTATTTTTTTTATTGAATCATCTATGGAAGGACGTTTGAAAAAAAAAATCTAATCAAGAATTTATTAAAAAAAAAATAGAATGTTTTAGAAAACAATTGTGGAAAAATAAATTAATTTACCACTTGATTTGATAATATCCTCCATGGCGTTTTTATTTTTTTATTTTTTATTTTTATTTAATTAATACTTCTACAAGTGTTTCTAGAATGAGCGTTTTTGTAATATATATATATATATATATATAATATTTTCGAGTAAATTGGGGTGTATTTAGAGGTTTCAAAATTTTAATTTATTAAAAAGAAATGTCTTAAGAAAATAAATGTGAAAAAAAAAATGGATTGTAAATAGCTAATCTCAATAATTATTTAACTCTATATAATTATAAATATTTATAATTTATTTTCTATTTTTTACCTTTTTCTTTTCTTTTCTTTTAGATTGTTTAGAATGTATTAACTATGCATTAAATACAATATGATTATTTCTAAAAATAAAAGTTTTTGAATTTTAATTATTCTTATAAATGGCAATAAATAAATATTTTATAAAGAAAATTAAAATAGTAATTGTATTACCAAATCAATGGTAATTTGTTTTTTTTTATTTTTTATTTTTTATGGAATTAATGATAAATTTTAAAAGCATATCAATGGAAATATATTAATGATAACATAACAAAAATCAATAATTTGTCATTATATATATATATTGCTAAAGAGATATATAGAGAGCTTTTCAATTAATACAAAAAATAATTTTTAATTAACCTATATAATAAATTAAATAATCCTTATGAAATCTGTTCATCTAAACTGGAATAATGGAGATAGAAATGAAGAGTCTCTGTTTATTAATGAGATTGGAGACCTAAGAGTTTCCTTAACGGATTATTAGAGACAATAACCATCATTATAATTGACAATGATTTAATTAAATCAGATTTAACTACTTAAGAATCGGTTCATCTTGCTTTATTGTTTTATAATTAGTTTTTTTTTTTTTTTTATCAAAATATAATTTGTTATTTATGAATAATATCAATAATTCAGTCATTAATGAATTTAACATTACAATTCAATCAACATTATTTGTTGGGAAGGTCAACAGACATGTCAACTTCTCTGATAAACAAATAAATTTTTTTTAACATTTCTCCTTAATTTGAGGATCTATGTATATCATCAATGTTGGTGTGTTCATTAAGTTTAAACATGTTTGCATCAAAAATTTCGGTATAAACAACACAATGTTTTACAAACAATTTTTTATTCAAAGCCCGTGCAACGCTCGGGTTGAAAAACTAGTATATTATAATATTAATATTAACTTGAGTTAGTAATTACTTATATATATTATTATTATTATTTATATTTATATCTAAAGTTTTAACAATTAAATAAATAAATAAATAAAACTAATATATTATAATATTAACTTGAGTTAGTAGTTACTATATAACGAGCATCTCCAACCATGCTCTCTAAATTTTAGCTAAAAAACTATTTTAGTTTGCAACTTTTCATGAGATCACTCCAACCATCCTCCCTATTATAGGTAGCCATTAATATTTTAATATTTTTTAAATTTAAAATATAAATAATTTATTTTGTTTTAAAATGTAAAAATGAAAGAGAGAATATCAATCAACTTAGAAATAATAAAAAAAAAAAAAAAAAAAAAAAAAAAAAGAGAAGATAGGGAGCTTGAAATGGCTCCCTACATTTGGAAAGCCTCTTTGTGGCTCTCTAAAATAGGGAGCCATTTAGGGAGCCCTTTAGAGTGCTCTAAAACCAAATTGGCTCTCTATTTTAGCTAAGGACATGGTTTAGGGAGCCACTTGGAGATGCTTAGAGCATCTCCAAGGGGCTCCCTAAATCCCCTCCTTAGCTAAAATAGGGAGCCAATTTGTTTTTTTTTGCACTCCAAGGGCTCCCTAAATGGCTCTTTATTTTAGAGAGTCTTTTGGTGGCTCTCCAAATGTAGGAAGCTCCCTATCTTCTCTCTCTTGTTTTTTTTTATTATTTCTAAAGAGCATCTCCAACATTAATCTTCTCTCTCTTATTTTTACAATTTAAAACAAAATAAATTTATTTATATTTTAAATTTAAAAAATATTAAAATATTAATGGCTAGCTATAATAGTGATGTAGCGGAAGCTCTGTCGAGAAAAACCTACAAGAAACAAATTGAAAACGACCTACTAAAGTTCCGTTGATTCACGCATGAATACCGGAATATTAGGCTTCAAGTTCGTTGATTCAATAAAATACCGAAATTGGATGAAATTAGAGAAACTCTAAATTTTATAAATCAAAAACTTATTAGCCTTTCGGCTTACATCCTTATTTAAAGCAAATAAAACCTAAACCTAGTCGTATTCCTTGAAAAACAAGAAAACAAGCCTAAATAGGAAAAATTACCAAAAAAGGAAAAAACGAGACTAAAACAAAAACTAATTCTACTAAGAATCCTAAGCACCCCGGAATTGATGGAAGTCGATTCGGACTTGGGAAACTCGATTTATTGCAAAAACGAAACTTTCCAAAAATGGCAAAAACGGCCTTTTGGGGGCCTAAACAAAGGAATTCGACTAAAAAAGGGTAAGTAACACAACCAAAGGTTGTGTATTTGAAAGCTCTCACCGAATCGCATCAACAGTAAAAATTTCATGTCATTCCAACTCCGTCGCTCGAACTAGTAGGATTGAAATGGCCTATTTTCTGGGTCTTTTTCCTTGGTCTTTTTCCTATCCCACCACTCCATGTACTCCAATGCCATATAATCTATTGCTGCTACATCATTCTCCCCAAGTTGGAGAAAATTTGACCTCGAATTTCCTACAGCTTCATCATCAGAAGAGTCGCCATGAAAGGGAATCAAATGTTTGATATTAAACACGTCATGAGTACGAATGTGGGTAGGATGTTTAAGGCAATAAGCATTCGGATTAATCTTCTCTAAAATTTCCAGTGGCCCTATCTTCCTAGCAGCAAGTTTATTATACTTGCACACAGTGAACCTGTCCTTGGTGAGGACTGCCCACACAAAATCGCCCACGTCAAACTCCAAATGACGCCGCTTTTTGTCCGCGACCAGCTTGTATCTCTCTGCCGACTGTGACAAATTCTTTTGCACCTGCTTGTGAACCTCCTGTAAACTGTGAACAAAATCTTCAGCCTTTCCATGAACTCGAGTCTTGCTAGGCAGAGGTAAAAGATCTATAGGACTTCGAGGAACCATTGAGTACACGACCTGAAAAGGACTGAACCCGGAACTTTTATTGACAACATGGTTGTGGGCAAATTCAGTTTGGCTCAACTTCAGATCCCATGACCGGACATTATCCCCTACCAAACATCTTAACAAATCTCTGAGAGCTGGGTTCACTACCTTTGTTTGCCCATCCGTTTGCGAGTGATATGCACTACTAAAATCCAACCTTGTATTGACCATCTTTCAAAGGCTCCGCCAGAAGTGATTGAGGAATCGAGTGTCCCAGTCAGAAACAATTGACGTAGGTAATCCATAAAGACGATATATCTCCCAAAAGAACAATTGGGCCACCTTTACAGCATCAGTAGTTTTTTTGCACGGAATAAAATGAACCATCTTGGAAAATCAGTCAACCACTACATAGATGGAATCACAACTCCGTTGGGTTCTTGGTAATCCCAAAACAAAATCCATGCTCAAATTGGTCCATGGTTGAGTAAGAATAGGTAATGGCATGTACAAACTTGCATTAATCGCCTTCCCTTTGGACAATTGACAAATTTGACATCTCTCAACATATCTTTCTACTTCCTTCCGAATTGTTGGCCAAAAATAGGATGCCTTGACTGGCTGAAGGGTACGACCTCTGCCCACGTGACCTTCACCATGTATTTCCTTGATAATGTGCAGACGCAAACTACAATTGGGAACACAAAGCTGATTTCCCCGAAATAAAAACCCATCTACCAGCACAAATTCTGAATTTTCCCCCACTCGAGCAGCAGCCATCACTTTAGAAAAATATGGGTCCGAATCAAATAATTCACGAAAAGAGTTAAAACCTGGTACCTGGACGGTCAGTGTTGACAACAAGTTGACTTGTCGACTCAAAGCATCAGTCACTCGGTTTGAAACACCTGCCTTATGCTTTAGAACAAATGTAACTTGTTGAAGGTAGGCTGACCATGAAGCATGCCATGCAGAAATCTTATCTTGGCTGTTGAGATGCCGCAATGAATCATGATCGGTGTATAGAATGAATTCATGGTGGAATAAGTAATGCCACCAATGTTTCACCGCTTGGACCATAGCATAGAACTCTATGTCATAGGTGCTGTAACGAACTCGCGACCCTATTAATTTTTCACTGAAATATGTCACTGGTTTCCCACCTTGACTTAGAATAGCTCTAATGCCTACTTTGGAGGCATCATTATGTAACTCAAAAGGTTGAGAAAAATCTGGTAAGACAAGTATAGGGGCTGTTGTCAATTTTTCTTTTATTTGCTGGAACCCTTACTCTGCTTCGGTTGTCCACTGAAACTTGACTCCCTTCATACATTATGTGAAAGGTGTCATAATGCTACTGAAGTGCGGAATGAACCGGTGGTAGAACGATGCCAACCCATGGAAACTATGTACTTTAGTAATTGTTTTCGGTCGGGGCCACTGCCTCACTGCCTCTATTTTGGATCCATCCACCTGTAGTCCCTCTCCAGAAATAATATAACCCAAAAATAAAACTTTTGGCGTCATAAAAACGCACTTTTTGGCTGCAGCAACGAACCTCTCTCTACGAAGCACACACAACACTTCCCGAACATGCTGAATATGCAGCTCGGGTTTGCACTGTAAATTTAGATATCATCGAAATATACAACGACAAACTTACCGATAAATGGTCAAAGGGCTTGGTTCATTACTCTCATGAAGGTGCTGGGCACGTTTGACAACCCAAAAGGCATGACTAGCCACTCATATAATCCCTCTCGCGTTTTGAATGCTATCTTCCATTCATCCCCAGGCTGAATATGAATATGATGATACCCACTCTTCAAGTCCAATTTAGTGAACACATGTGACCCACTCAGCTAATCTAACAAATCATCCAGTCTTGGTATTGGAAAATGATACCTCACAGTGATCTTATTAATTGCGCGACTGTCAAAACACATCCTTCAGGTTCTATCTTTCTTTGGAATTAATAAGGCGGGAACAGGACACGTACTTAGACTCTCATGAATATGCCCCTTTGACCGTAGCTCCTCAACCTGTCTTCGTAACTCTTCATGCTCAGTGGGACTCATTCAGTAATATGGTTTGTTTGGCAACACAGCCCCTAGCTCTAGGTCAATATGATGCTGAATGCCACATAGAGGTGGTAGTCCCTCTGGTAATTCTTCCGGAAACACATCAGCAAACTCCGAAATCAGAGGAGATGCTGCATCAAATACCTCCAAATCAGTTGTTGTTTCTTTTCCCATCAACACATACACTGTTTCCAATTCCTTTACCTCCAACTCAAATTTTGCATAGGATAACAGGTTAGTATTATCTCCATGCGCCTTCATCTTCTTAGGCGGTTTGCTCGGTAGTAGCACAATCTTGGTTTCATGGAAAACAAAAGAATAGGTATTTTTAAACCCATCATGATGAACTTTTCTGTCATATTACCATGGCCTCCCTAACAATAAGTGACAAACGTCCATATTCACCACATCACACCACATCTGATCTTTGTAGTTGGATCCCATAGAAATCAAGATTAATTCCCGTTGTGACACGGTCACCTCTCCTCCTTTTTGCAGCCAAGCTAATCTATACGGTTTTGGATGTTTTTCAATCTTCACGCCTAATTTTCGCACCGCCTCAGCTAATACAATATTCTCTCAACTTCCCCCGTCTATGACGAATCGACACACCTTACCAAGAATGGTACAAGTAGATTGAAAGATGTTATTTTGAAGCTAATCTCCCTCTTCAGTCCTTGGTGCCAAACAGGTACGACGCACCATTAACATTGTTCCAGTGTCGCCATCAACCAGTTCCTCAATCGCCACTTCCTCTACTCCTGATTGCGGGTCTTCACCGATTTCCACATCTTCCTTATTAAATTCTACAGGGTCAATAAATAATACCTTTTTGGCTAGCCTCTGACACTCAGACAATCTGTGTCCCCGTTTCTCCACATCTGAAACACCGAAATCCGCCTGTGGTTGCCTTGGGAGTTTGAACAGTATTTGTTGGGTTTCGCTACCCAGCATTCGCATTGCCACTAGCACCAACATCTGATCGATTCCCAATATTTTCGCTGGTACTACTTGCCCTGTTTCGACTGCTTAGACCTCCCCCCGAAATTCAAAAACTGTCCACTGTTAGATTTTCGAGACAATGTCTTCTCCAATTGTAAAGCTCTATGATGTGCCTCTGTCACCGTTACTGGATCAAAGAGATTAATCACATCAAGGATTTGTGTTTGCAACCCGCCACAGTAGCGCGACACCAACTGATCTTGTGTCTCTTGAATCTCGTTCCACACCAACAATTGATAGAACTTTGTGGTATAGTCATCAACAGATCTCATGCCTTGACGCAAATTTTGTAATCTCTAGTACATCAACCTCTGAAAATTGTGTGGTAAGAATTCAGCACGCAACTTTCGTTTCATCTTTTCCCAGTCAGAAATTTTAGGCTTTCCCGAACGATTCCTATTGGGCTTAAGTTGTTGACAACATGCCATTGCTCTATCCCTAAGTCTCGTGGCCGCCAATGCCACCTTCTCTCTTTCAGGAACTCTCTTAAATTCTAGGATTTCTCCTACAATTCCAATCCACTCAAGGAACTCCTCTGGCTGCATACTTCCATGGAATTCTAGAACCTCGATCCACATTCCTGACTCTCATCGCTTGATGTCTTCAACTCTGTCACCAGCCATGTCATCATCAGTTTCAAGCGCCCTTTATCGGCGTTGGGGTTAAGGAAATTTCTTCCTCTCCATCACTGTCACCACTCGTTTCAGGATTTAGGTTCTGAAAAGGGTTTTGGTTGGCCCTCATCGTCGTAAGCTGCTCCGTTAATTACTCAACCTGTCGCTCCAACTGTGTCATGTGGTCACGTTCGATGGCTTCTTCTACAAGAACCTAGTTGGGTCGTCTTCTCGACGGCATGTTGATGTCCCAAACGAACACGGCTCTGATACCAAACTGATGTAGTGGAAGCTCTATCGAGAAAAACCTGCAAGAAACAAATTGAAAACGACCTACTAAAGTTCTGTTGATTCACGCACGAATACCGGAATATTAGGCTTCAAGTTCGTTGATTCAATAGAATACCAAAATTGAATGAAATTAGAGAAACTCTAAATTTTATAAATCAAAAACTGATTAGCCTTTTGGCTTTCATCCATATTTAAAGCAAATAAAACCTAAACCTAGTCGTATTCCTTGAAAAGCAAGAAAACGAGCCTAAATAGGAAAAATTACCAAAAAGGAAAAAATGAGATTAAAGCAAAAACTAATTCTACTAAGAATCCTAAGTACCCCAAAATTGACGAAAGTCGATTCGGACTTGGGAAACTCGATTTATTGCAAAAACGAAACTTTCCTAAAACGGTAAAAACGGCCTTTTCGGGGCCTAAACGATGGAATTCAAAAAAAGGACATTCCACACAACCAAAGGTTGTGGTTTTGAAAGCTCTCGCCGAATCGCATCAAGAATAAAAATTTCAGGTCATTCCGACTCCTTCACCCGGACTAGTAGGATTGAAATGACCTATTTCCTTTGTCTTTTTCCTATCCCACCCCTCCATGTACTCCAATGCCATATAATATATTGCTGCTGCATCAAATAGGGAGGATGGTTGAAGTGATTTCATGAAAATTTGCTAGCTAAAATAGCTAAAATTTAGAGAGCATGGTTGGAGATGCTCTAGTAAACGAGTACTGGTCGAAGATGTAAACTTTAAATTTGATTTGTTTTGACTTTTATTGTGTAATACTCTATTAGAAGTATTTGTATTTATTTTGGATTTCTTTGAACCAATTATATATTTTAAAAAGATTATTTTGATTACTTTTTAGATTAAATATTTTAACAATGTCAAACTAGAGATTTGAATGACCAAATTTCAAATTCTGAATTCCAATTTTCAGACTAGAAATTTAGAAATTTGAAATTGGAAATGAAAAGAAATGGTAGAAATGGGGTTTGGGGGTGAGGAAGGGGGAACCTCCCCCCAAAAAGCCCCCACCCCTAGTCCCCCTAAAAATTTCAAATTTCGAATTCCAATTTCCAAATTGGGAATCGAAAATATAAAATTGGAAATGAAAAGAAATGAGAGAAATAGGGTTTGGGGTGGGAGATGGTGTAAAATCCTAGATCTTTGTTGGCTTGATTCCATTGTAAAACTCTCTATATTTGTAATAGTTGTTGCTTAGGTGGTTCTTGGTGAAAAGAAGCTTCAAAGGTGAAAAACAACATCTTATGCAAATAACGTCTTCAAGAGGAAAAACGCATACTTGGATGCTAATTTATCAAGATTCTTCTCCCTCTTACAAGGCGTAAATGCACACATACACAATTCAAACATATGTGTCCCTACATCATTGTGCAAACATTTGGTATAACATATTCACACTAATTTAAGTATGCACATGCATTGGTCTCATATAGACAAACATTGTAGAATTGCATGTTTTATGATTATCGCTTAGATATGGCTGCTTGTGTGACATTGTATTTATTTGTTTGTGTTTCTTGTGTTTTTGGACTTGAATATATTCTCAAATGATTCCTTGTTGAGTTCCGATCATTTCGGTTACTCACTTATTTGTTTTCGTGTTCTGAGTTGGAAGTTACGAAACTTTCCGTACATTTATCATATATGGTTTTCGTCTTTTAGATTTTCATATTTTTTCATGAAATTTTTATTGATGTCCATGTCCGTGAGGGAGTTACAGTTCGTAATCTAAAAACGGATTCGAATTCAGAGTTCGGAGATCGGAGAACGGTCAAAAAAAGTGAGAGGTGCGCGAAAAGGTGAAAAGGGGAAAAAGATGGCAAATTGCCATTTGCCCCCTTAGCCATAGAGGGCACGTGTGGCTCACACCACAACAAGCTCTCTGTCCCCATGTACCTCATGGCAATCAAGAGCTACTTGCATTTTTCATTTCATGAATTAAGGGTTTTTATTGTGTGCATTGGTTGCACAATAGTCTTGGTGTGTCATGATTAATTAAATATGTGTTGACTTGGCCTTATTTGCAATTGGTCATTTGTGAGCTTTCTTACGTGAGCTTACCTCACTTGATCACATACTCTCTCAATATATTCCCTCTCTCACGACAATTAAGAAAGTGTGTGAAAGAAGAACAAAATTTGTGTGTAGAATTTTTTTTTTCTCACAATATTTTCAATCTTAATTTCATAATAACTCTCTCATTTCAACTCAGAATCACTTGATTAAAGAACTAAAAATGTTGGTCTTGAAGAGAGGAACAAACCCCAAGCATTTTTAGAACCAAATGATGTCTTAATTTTTCACAATGAACAGTTTTCAATCCGAGACTTATCATTTGTAGGTGAAACATTTTCTTATCACTTTCTCTTTTGATCATCTCATTTAATCTTCCTATTTGATAGATGAAATGTGCTAAGAACGATGTTAATTCACATTCTAGGTTTGTTTGATTGATTGATTGTTGAGTTTTAGCTTTGTGATTTCATTTAAACATATATTAGCTAAACTTGATTAATCTTGAAATTGATTCGAGAAATGATAAATATGATATGCCTCATGATAATTTTTAGGTTTAATTTCATGATCTAAGAACTAAGATTTTGGTGTGATATATTGAATATTCATATCTTGTTCTTATTGATATACATGCATTGATTTCTAGGTACATTTGTGATTATTTGTTGAAAACATATCCTAGAATATATCTAAGCATGTACATAGAGCTTGATTGATCATCTTGTTTTATTTGTTTGTGATTTGCATCATTTGCATCACTTAGATCATTGCCTTGTGGAAAGGTTGAAGTCTCTTGTTAAAGTGAGTGAAGCTTTAATTTGAGCAAGAATACTTGGCTAAGAATGAGTTCCGGATAGCCAAACAAAAGTCTTAGCAAGGAGTTTAGTACTCCGGATGGTTGAGCTAGGGAAGCTTGACTAAGATCATTGTGATCTAGATTGTTAAGCAATGAAATCTTCCTAGAGACTTAAGAATCTTGGATAGGAAGTTGCTTCCTAGAGGTATAGGACACACCTTGGATAGGGTGTAGGCTAAGTGGTTCACTAGCCCAAGGGTAAATTAGGAGGTGATAGCTTAGTGTGGATATTATTGTGTTGATTGCCTTGAGTGTGTAAGTCATTTTCATCGTAGTGGATTTGTTTTGCCGGTGGTTGTTATATCAACCCGTGGATGTTTCCTCTTTGAGGTTTTATTATGTAAAAACTATTATGTCAAGTTTTGTTTTATATTTCTTTATCTTCCATATGTTTGTATTAATTGCATCTCTTGTATTTTGATTTTCACATGTGTTGGTTAAATCAATTCAATTGTTATATCTTATCAAGTGTGCTTTTAATTCTTGTATTCCGCAAAATTTGAATTTGGATGATTTTGGGCCTATATCTATTCACCCCCCACCCCCAAGTATATTCTACACTATAAGTGGTTAAGGGAATTTCATAGGGGGAACCTCCCCCCAAAACGCCTCAATCCCCATGCTCTATTGTCTAATACTTTGATCTAAACAAGTTCCAGCAGAACTTTGATAAATACAATTATTGTTTTCTATATATAAAAATATAGGGTGGTCAGCCACCCATAAAATATCTTCCTATATCCATTTTTCTTTTCACGTCTATATTAAAAAATTAAAATTATTAATTTTACTCCCTACACTAGCCCTTTAAAATAGCAAAACTATCATTTAAGTATTTTTTTTTTTAATTTTAAACATATATTTTTTCTCATTACACCAATTTTCTCATTTTACCAATTTTTCTCATTACTCCTATAGTTCTAGAATTTGTAAAGACAAGTTTCAGATTTTGTAGTATGTTCTTACTATTATTTTGATTCAACATTATTTTAAATATTTAATTCGGCACTAAAAAATCATATAATCAAATGATGAAAAAAAAATTGTGTTTTTAATTTTTAAGAGAATTCGAGATGCATTGTAAGTTGTTTGTTATAGAAGCATGTTCGCTGCAACAAAACCATCTTGTCTTCTTGGTACTTCTGTACGAACTCTTCCAAATACATTCGCAATCAAACAAACAACAATATGTAGCACTTTTGTCTTTACAAAAAAAATATATATATATATATATATATTCAATCACCAAACAAACCAATTTTTTTCATTTAAAAATTTGGTTTTTGAAAAATTCATCCCAGTTTACAAACCAATTAAATTAATACCAATTTGTTGCTGAATCAAAGGAAAGTGAATGAGTTGTATTTGAGATTCATGTAGACTTGATCGAGTTCTGCAACTTCAATTTTTTATTTTTTATTTTAAAGTTCTACAAAACTACAATTGTAACAAAATTTTGTTTGATGGCAAAACAATAATAAAAATTAAAAGTAAACATGCTTCAATGCATTCGGAATATATGAAATCTATGAAATCAATTTTTTGTTCATCACTTCCTTGACTATATATGAAAAAAATTATATTTCCCGATTAATTTTGGGTTTGATTAAGTATATGTTATTAGAGTTTATGATAGTTTGATTATTCAACTTATGAATGTAGGAAGTGAATTTAATTTCCAATTATGAAGGAGTTGGCACCCCCACTGTTGAACTATTTATGCCTGCTTTTTAAAATTTTGATTTAATTATATAAAATTAAATGCTTTAATTAATTTTTTTGATTTATAGAATTATCCTTTAATTTATTTTTCAAACTTAATACACCACATATCTTTTTCAAAAAAATAAAAATAAAAATAAAAATACACTTCATCTCTAATCTTTATATACAGTTTTCTCACATATATTCGCATGACTTGTTTTTTCTTCTTATTTCATGGTGAAACCATCCTTATTAGATGAAAAAAAAAAATCCATATAGTCAATTGGATTACTGGTGGTAGATTATAAGTGTGATATTGATCGTTTGATGATTTTTTTGAACAATTGAGTTACTGTTTTGGTGTGGATTCGTTTCGTCGGATATTAGGTTTTCTTGGTTGCGATTTCGTTGTTTTTTTTTTTTTTTTTTTTTTGGAACAACATTAAACTAACTTTGGAAGATCTGGAATAAAATCTACAAAAGAATTGATACAAATATAGTAAAACCCCTATAAAATAATATTGTTGGGACCAGGGAAAATTATTATTTTAGAGGGGTTATTTATTTAGATAAATGAATAATTTATTAATTTATCGATAAATGAATATTTATTAATTTAAAAAGAGTTTTTATTTGTTTACTACTTTTTTAATAAAGTTTTATGATTTTTACTTGTACATGTATTATACATATTTCTGATCAAGATACATATGTATATTGAAGTTAATAAGTACTTACATAATAAAGGTTATCGAAGGTTTGACAAATGTTGAACTATTTTTTTGCCTCCTAATACAACATCAAAGATTCAACCATGCAATGCTAGGATTATTCGACCACTAAAAATTCATTGTTGTTTCTACTATAGTATCTTGGAGGGCTTCGAGGTTGGAGCAATAAATCTTGAAGAAAAATAAAATAACATATTGAATGCTATGAAATTTATTAATGTGGCTTGGATTGATGTGAAGATAACAACCATTGCATACTGTTTTAGACGTTGCAAGATCCGTTCAGATCAACATATAGCTTTTGAATCACAAGTTGGTGAAGATGAAGGTATCAATGGATTACGTGAAGCCATTTCTGGTCTATACTATAGAAATGTGATGGATATTGATTACCTTTTGAATTATCCTAGTGAAAATGATATAATGATGGAATCACCTACTTATGAAGAAATTATTCAAGAGGTAATGAATACATCTACCAATGATCATGATCCAGATAGCAGTGTTTTCTCCAAAAGAGGCCTTTCAAGCAATAGTAACATTAAACAACTTCTTACTACAAAATGAAAAAAAAAATAATAATACCAAATATGGTGTATGATTTGTAAAAAATTAAGGATCAAATTGAATTCGGTTTCAGTACAAAGAAAAGGCAAACGACTTAAGATGCATATTTTAAGAAAGATTTGAATTGAGAAAATATAAGTTGTTAAGTTAAATGTTTATTGATATGTATTATGAATTTTTATGTGTTATATTTTTTATGTATTTAATCAATTATTAATTTATATATTCATAGGGACCTAAAGGACTTCAAAAAATATATATATATTATCTTATGCATTTAGCGAGGTTATTAATTTAGTACACAGGCCCTAGTCAGGACCGGAAGATTTTATTATTTAAGCGGGATTATTAATTTATCAAGTATTCATTTATCGAGGTTTTATTGTAATAGTATACCTGGAAGATCTGAAAGAAAATAAACCGAGAGGAAAAAAAAAAATAGCAAACATGGATCTGGAATTTGAAAAGAAAAACAAAACAAACATATGAAACAATAAAATCAATAAATACTAAATATAGGAAACTTGAGATCAAGATCTGAAAATATATATATATAAACAAAAATAGTAAACATTCAGCGATTTAAAATAATCTATGCCATTAGAGTTTTGAAATAAGGAAAGTGGAGTTTTATTAGTTTTACTTTGTACAAGATTTTTTTAATAAAAAAGGTATGCCTCTTTAATTAATTTGATAAAGAGAAAAATGAATACTAAATAATTTAAAAAGTAGGGTATAAATAGTTCAGTAGTAGGTGTGTCAATATCACCAATTTTATGAAGACATGTATTTTAAGTAATTAAATGTAAGGATATTTTAGAAATAAAAATGTTTCATTAAAACATGGATGTATGAAGATAATTTGTGGGTGGCAATAGAACCACTCATAAATATATTATAGTTAAACTAATTAATAAACAAAATAAGTGTAAGTACACAAAGCACACACAAATATTTATTAGAATTTTAACCGCATAAATCATTATAGTGTAATTTCAAGCAATATATAGGTTCATTCAGCTGATTTTAGGCCTACAATCCGTCCCCAACGTTGCTTTAAACAACTCCAAAAGTCCAACGTTGCTTTAAACAACTCCAAAAGTCCAACGTTGTTTTAAACAACCCACCAACTACAACTTGAAGCTTACTATTCACAATATCCCTCTTCAACCTACCTCTATATTTATGTTTCTAAAAAAACAAAAAAAACAAAAAAATTGTGCTGTGGAACGGTGCCTTTAATATAAGGCGCGCCCCTATTCATGCACAAAAACCACCTAACTTTTTTTTTTTTTTCTTATTCTTTAAATGTCAAATTAATGTTTTAATTTATTTTAAATCTTTAATTTAACCCTACTATACTTAATTCCAAAAATATATATTCTCAAAAAGTATACCATTGGAAAGATCTCGTTGAGATCTTTAAAATGACACTCACTTTGATATATATTTTATGTTAATAAAATTATTGAATATTATATAAGTTAACTGATAGAAAATAATTGGTATTGTATAAATATTTATTGGAAGAATATTCTTTAAAGATGCTTTTTTGGTGTGGAACATTGGAGTGGAAAAAAAATTGATGTTAACATATTCCTAAAAGATTCCCATTTAACTTCAAATTTGAGTAAAATTTAGTGCTGTACATTGGAGTTGATTTGAGCTCAATGTAGTTTGTGCAATTTATATATATATATACATATATATATATATATTATCAATTCGTCCTTACAATAAATATATCATGACGAAAATGTGGACCATTAGATTTACAGATTTACATACTTTGATTTAAAATGTATGCACTTGTCAAAACTTCTCCATAATCTGTGGTCTATATTCTTCGTCCTGATATATTTATTGTCAGGACGAACTAACAATAAAAAGATTGTATATTTATATATATTTCTACTTCTTAAGGCATATTTTCTTGCTTTTATAAAAAGACTAATTACACAAACGTCCCCTAAGTTTAGGCATAATTGTATACATATGAAACTTTTATCCATAATTGCACAAATGTTCTGAAAATGCCTACAATGTTATACTAAACAACCTAGGAGGAGGGGTGAATAGGTTGACACACTAGTTTTAAAAAACTCTTTCGTGACTAGTGTCAAAACCTTGGTGAGCATATAATAAACCTTGAACAAGATTGTAATAAGAAAAACAATTTACACAAGTATGCTCAATTCACCACACTTAGTCTACAAAACATATACCAAGAACCAATGTATCTCTTATACAAGTATATTCAATAAAGAACACATTCTACAAGTTGTATTATGAATATTACAATGAAAGATCACTAAGTAAAATATTACAACTTGATTTAGAATATTGTAAGATACAAAGTTCAAACACTTACAAGATACAAGAAACAAATATAGATTCAACAAAAACTAATCATTATACAAAAGAAATGTAATTACAATTATGATCAAAAGAATAGGCTTATAAATCTCACCATACAATATCTTGTTCCAATATACTTCACAAGTGAATTAATATGTCACAAGATAACAACATACACAAAAACAAATATAAGAGATAGAGATAGAAAGAATTAACACAAGGGATTTTTTAACGTGGTAAAACCTCCAAGGAGGAAACATCCACAGGTTGAAATACAACCATTGGGTACTATATATATTGGAAAGTAAATTAGAAGTTCCACAAAGTGACCAATCCTAGATCACCAACCCATGTGGAGTCTATGTCTACCCAAACCCTATTGGAACATACAAAATCCCTCAATGATGTGAAACCACCACATATTGGAAATCATACCTAGCCAACATCGTTGGTAGATTAGAAATTCCTCAAGAGTACATACATATCCCATGTACCCCATTCTATCGGACTCTATGTCTAACCAAACATCCGGGCCTACCAATATATAAGCCAACTCTCTATCCAAGGCACACTTGCCTCTATAGAGCCTCCCTTACATAACTATCAAAGTCCTCCTGACTCTAGCCATGACTCCTTGCTTGTCTATCCAAGTCCTCAAGACTCTAGACAAGACTTCTTGCTTGGCTATCCGAGTCATCCCGACTCTAACCAAGACTTCATGCCTTTTACAAGGACTTCCTAGTGTGATCATGTGAATGCAAATGATGCAAACAATCAAAACATCATAGAACATGTGATCAATACTTTCCATGGAACAACTAGATCTATAGTTTTGAAAACACAAGCATTAGAAATCTAGATGCAAAAATATGAATGAAAACCTAGAGCATGTAAAATCAACTAACACATAAAACTCCTAGATTCATTCATTCAAATAACTCTTGAACAATTCATATATATGAGGCACAAGTTCAAGATGTTATAAACATACATAAAAATGCTAGAATCACAAAATGTATTCAACAAGTATTCTAGCCAAAGATTTAGAGATAGGATATATTGTTAAAACAATTCAATCTTAGATATCTCTAAAAACGCATACAAAGGCTCTAATCCTAGATATCATCAATCAAGGATCAAAGACACATTTCAAGAATTATTAATCATAAAATGAATCAATCAAGTCTCAAATAATCCTAGATATCAATCTAATCATAATACAACTCTCAATCATGTGAAAAATAAAGAATCCAAGAATCTAGTCCACATGTGTCTCTAATTAGACTTTTCAATTAGATTGATTGTGAAGCTATCTTTCTCAATAGCATTCACTATACATACACATACATATAGAAGAAGAAACCCCAAGCAAATTGAAGGTTTAAAAAGATGAAATCACCAAGATATGATCACTACCTTGATTTCACGAGCTGATTCGGTTTTTTGAGTAGATCACTCCAAAAATCAATCAAACAGCTGCAAGATCACTTGGAAAAGGTAGAGGACTCGATCACGAACAATCTACAACTTGAATCACTCAATTCCAACTTTGTATGAGAAAGTTATGGTGTTTGGAAGTTGAGAAAATTGGAGAGAAAAAATCTGACTGGATTTCAAATCTTTCTTCTTGAAAACAAATGGAGGGAGATGGAGGTATTTAAAAGGAATGAGAGAGAAGAAGGATTTCAGCCAATCAGAGAAGGCCACATCAGCCTCCTAGCTGTGTGGGGCGCATGTGCCATAGGGGACCAGAGGGCTGGTTGGCCCGTGTGACACACGGCCTCCACATGGGGTGGCCAAGGCTTGGCCTTCGGCCACTCTCGTTTCTCTAGCACACCGCTCACATTCTTCGACCGTATTTGGGCCTCCGAACTTCGATTTCGAATTTGTTTTCGAATTACGAATCGTGACTCCTTCATGCACAACGAAGACTATGAAACTTTGACAAATGGTTAAGAATTCATCTCAGAAAATGACGACGAACACAACTCAATGAATGAGAACGAAAAGTAGCGTAGCTACATCGTTTGGACTCGAAACTAAATGAATGAGTAACCGAAATAATCGAAACTCAATAAGGAATCAATTAAGATCATGTATAAGTCCAAAACATAAGAAACACAAATGTACAAACACAAGTTCACATATGAATGCCATTTCCTAGACATAGTCTTAGAACATGCAACTCTAAAATGTATAAGCATTTGAGTTCAATGCATAAGCATACAAAAACATGTGAATGTGTTATATAAATGGTGCACAATGATGGAGGGACACTTATAAATGATTTGTATGTGTGTGCCTATGCCTTGTAAGAGAAATGAGGTCAATTATACTTTTGATGAGCAATGAAGCTAATTCCCCTTATCAAGCCACCATCTTGCATGCATTGTAGTTGAGTCTTTCTTTAAAGCTTTTAATCATCATCAATACGACCACTAAACAATACAAGATGAACAACGTTTTGATATGAAATATATACCAACACAAACTAAAAACCTAACATGTTCCCTGACGTTAGCTGACTTCCGTTAACTCTAACCGTTGACCACAATTTTAACTCACAATGATTAAAGTGCCCCTAATTACCTATTTTATTATTTAAATTAATAATTAAAAAACAAAACAGAAAAGATAAAGAAACCAAAAAAAAAAAAAAAAATCAATCATTTTTTTTTTTTTTGTCTTTCATATTCTCAACCCCCAAACACAATCCAAAAATAAACTTTACAAACAAAAATCAAAACTCAATCCTCAAACAACAACTAAAAATCAAATCCACAAATAAAAACTCAAACCCATCAATACCACAACTAGTTAACCACATCCATTTAAAAAAATAAAAATAAAAATTAGAACTTCAACCTAGAAAGTTAAAAATCCACCGTTGAAGTTTTTTTAAAAAAAAATTAAATAGATGTTGGTTAACTGGTTATGGAATTGATGGATTTGGGTTTTTATTTGTGTATTTGATTTTTGGTTGTTTGAGGATTTGAGTTTTGGTTTACATTTTTGGGATTGAGTTTTGGTTTTTGTTTGTTAAGTTTTTTTGGATTGAGTTTAGGGGTTGAGAAAATGAAAGAGAAAAAAAAATTGATTAATTTTGTTTTTTTTGTTTTCTTTGTCTTTTCTGTTTCGTTTTTTAATTATTAATTTAATTAATAAAATAGGTAACTAGGGGCACTGTAGTCATTGTGGGTTAAAATTGTGGTCAATGGTTAGAGTTAACGGAAATCAACTAAGGGTAGGGAATGTTTGTGTAATTATGTTCCATATACATGCAATTATGCCTAAACTTAGGGGATGTTTGTGTTTTTATTTTTAATTTTATTATTTTTAATATTAATTCTTCCCAATCATAATTTCAATGAACAAATTTGTAAATAAAAAAACATTTACAAACATTTTTCATTGAAGTATTTAAGTATTTCACAATGTTTAAAAGAAAAGAAATTGACATTTATTAATAAATACAACTTTACAATTTCACAAAAAAAAAATAAAAAAAAATTAGAAATTGGCCTTGACGGCTTGAATTCAAAAATACAATATTACAATGTAATAAAGTTAAAATTAAAAAAAAAAATTAAAAAAAAAATACCGACCTTGCACTTAATTTTTTACCACAATTAAGCTACCTACATATCCTCCATCAATGTAGAGGAATCAAATGCCACGTAGTTTTTTTTACCTTAAATCAGTTGCTCGGTGTTGGAGGTTGGAAGTTGGAACGGAATCTATTCACTGCCTTCCGTTCCCGTGGTTTGTTCATCTTCGAAGAAGTCATTCACTATCTCCGGCTAGAGTTCTTATTGTCTATATTTTGCCTTTGTCCAATAATCATCAACACTCGCCTAGATTTCAAGTGATTGTGGAGACATAGATGACCATCTTGGGTCCAAAATATTTCCACCTGCACTAAATTCTTGTTCCATAGGAACAGTAGAAACCGGCGTTCCAAGAATTTGTTTGGCAATAATAGCCAAAATTGGATAATCCTGTTGATGACTCTTCCACCAAACTTGGAGACTAAATTCTTCATCTAAAAATTCATGAGTGTCTTCTAAATACCGGTCAAGCTCAGAGACCGTTAAGGATGAAGAAGATGTTCATAATTTTTTGGTTCTTTAGGAAAACAGTCGATCCCCTAAACCCTTTAATTAAAATTTTACAGAATTACTAGTACCACGAGATGTGGGTTGGGGTTGTGAAATCGGCACGTTCAAAGACAAACCATATATTCTAAGATATTCATCGTATAATTCATAAAGCAATTTCTTAACAGAATTACAATACTGAAGAACATCAACTTCTAAATCTAAACATTTGTAATAATTAGTTAAATATTCTTGCAAACATTCAAATTTAAAGCGTGGATCTAAACATGGTGCAAGCAAGTAAATATTTGGAATCTCCCTATACTGTAACCATTTTGTCCTCATGGCCGCAACACATGGACTCAATTGAACATCAAATTCACAATCATTAAATGCACCAACAATATTAACACTTTGAATAAGAAATAAATGAGTAGTGGGATAGTAAACACCAGATAAAGCGGTGGTAGCATCATTAAAAACACATAACAATTCAAAAAAATTTATACATGCATCCCAATGGTTTAATGAAGAGAAATTGAAGGAACATTATAAGTAATAAAAGAAACTAATAAATCCTTATATTCAACACTTTCACTAAGCAACTTATAAGTTGAATTCCAACGAGTGGTAATATCTTGAGAAAATTTTTTGGGACGCATATTATTTTGAGAGCAATATTTTAACCATTATTTCTAGATTTTGTTATGCCTCCAGATATAGTTAATACTATCTCTAATTGGTTTAATAAAAGTAGAAAGCTCTATTAATCTAGCTTGAACACACAAATTTAAGACATGCACTACAAGAATAATTGCTATTCATGATAGTCAAAAACCGTTATAAAAGAGTTTTGATGACGGTTTTATATGCGTTGTTAAAGGTAGTGTAATAAAAAGTTTATCACGGTTTTCTAATTTATGACGGTTTTTAAAAACCATCATAAATCAATAATAGTTTTTATCCATGATATATTCTTGACGATTTACAAACGTTATTATTTTATAATGGCATAAAACCAACATTGACAATTGACTTCCAAATGCCTATTAAGAAGAGATTATATATATATATATATATTTATTACAAGGAGATCCAACTTTATTTTTGGTAAATTTATAGTAGTAAGGATTTCATTTGTTAGGAAAGTAAGTGATTCTAGGAATCAAATTAATTCTCTTGCTTTTTGACCCACAATCAATGCTTAATTCCTTAATTATTTGATTGTATTGATTTGTGTAATTTGTTACTTTCCTATCATTAGAATCACATCAATATATATTTTTTTCTATATCTGCACATTTTGTATAAATTTTCAATTGTAATATCAATGAAATAAAATCGATACTCTTTTATTACTTAGCCTTTATACAGTTAAAAAAAAAAAAAATCATAATCAAAATATACAAAACTCTATCACAAAAATTAACCCTAAAATACAAACTACTCTACTCAAAAACTATTTAAAAGTATGTGTAAATTTTCTTTATTCATCTTCCTCAAGGCTTCCTTTTGAGTATACAGCTGCATAGTATGAAAAACAACATGAGTAAGATTTGAATAATGATTTATTGATAAAATAAAATTTAAAAAAAAACTCAAACTACATTATAACATCAAATCACAATTAAAACTTATTTTAACAATAATAGAATGAGAAAAATAAAAGGAGACCGAAACAAAATATTAACGAACCTCTTGTTCATGTTGTTATCAACTTTCTCATTGAAAATAGAGAATATAATCTTCTATTTTCCATAAACATTAAACATTCATGTTCAAAACACAAAAAGTGTGTTGAAGAAATTCATTATTCTCAATCAAAGACTATAACAAATTCACAATTGATACATAAGAAAATAACAGATAAAAAATAAATAAATACATAAAAAAAAAAAAAATTAAGCACTCACCATGGCAAGAGTTCTAATTTTTATTTTCTTTTTGTTTAAAAAAAGAAGAATGCGAGAGAGACATGAGAGAAGAAAAAAAAGTGGGAGGGGGGATAAAATGATAGCTATGATGAAAAAGTAGGGAGATATATATCTTTTAAAATATGTATGATATTAACTTAAAGATATGATGTGGACAAATCTATGATATTAACTTGTGTCCACTTATTTCAATAACACATATAAAAAAAGTTATACAAAATAAAGTAATTTTTAAAAAAAAAATCAAAATGACATATTGATGGTCTTAAAAGAAAAATAGACAGAATTTTAAAAAAAAATTATTTTCATCTTTTTTTTTAATTTAATATGTTGTAATATTTCAATTTAAGTTATTAATATTTCACTACAAAAAAAGAGATAGCATGACTACTTGTACTTTGTTGATTTTATTTTATATCGTAAAGTATTACGCGATACAAATTTGAGAGATTAAGAATTTAAAATTATTGTTTATCATAATTCTACAAATAAAAGAAACATCTATCTTTATTACACTAAAAAAATAATGTGATTATTACGCATAAAAAAATGTGATAAGTTGATCACCGTTAATTAAATTTATGATAACTTGATCACGGTTAGGATAATGTGTGACAACTTGATTACGGTTATGTAAATGTGTGATAACTTGATCATATTTAATAAAAATTATGATCCAATTATGACATATTTAAAAGACCGTGATACTTTTATGTCAGTTTAACAATACGTTATTAACATACGACGGATTAAAAAAACTATTATAACTTGATCACGACTAATAAAAACTGTGATAAAATTACGTAATAAAAGCCTATTTTTCTTGTAGTGATGACATGCACAACGTTGATGAAATAATTTACCCCCAAAATAGGGATTGCACAAATCATGTAACATAGGAATAGATGTGGTATTGCTTGCAGCATTATCAAAGTCAATAGCAAAAATTTTGTTTAGGATATTATACTCTTAAAAAATGATTTTAAGGAGTAGAAAAATATTTTGAGCTGAATGCGAGTCATCAAAAACACAAAATGCAAGAATTCTTTTTTGCATATCCCAGTCATTGTCCATATAATGACATGTGACACCCAAATATGAATGAATACTAAAATTGTCACTCCATATGGAAACGCGACCTTGAAATTGAGAAAAAAAATGTTTTCAATCTATTTTTTCTTTTTTGTGAATGTCATTTAGTGTACATATGAGAGTGGCTCTAGGAACACGTTGCATTGCAGGATTTAATGTATTTTGACAATAATTAACAAAACCTACTTTCTCACCAAAACTAAAAGGTAAGTGTTCAGTTGCAACCATTAATGCTAATTGTTCTCTATTTTCTTCAGACGTGTAATGAAATAATTGATTAGAAGGGGTTGCGTACCTAGAGATTTGGGCTTGGTTACTCGCCACCGCATATTCAGACAGGTGATTTTTTTTTATATGGGTCCAAAACTGTTGGGTTTTGTGAAGCCTGAAACCAGCCTTGAGAATCTTTTCTCGGTATTTGCTGCTGGCTAGGCATAGTGCCTAAGGGGCGGTACACATAGCGATCAGCTCCAAAGAATTTCATGTTGAATTACCACGGCCCAGGCAAGTGCCAATGGGGCGGCACAAGCAGCGGTCAACTCCAGAGGAGTCACGCTGCACATACCATTAGGTAGACACATGCCTAAGTGGCGGTCTACGCAGCGGTAATGTAAGAAATTGCGCGAATCAGGAAAGTTCACACGGAAAAAGGAAAGAGTCCTTATTAGGTTTTGGCTTACCCTAGTGTTCCCATATAAATACTACATTATGTAAACCCTTATGAGTGTGTTGAAAAAGAGTGGGAGAGATATTGAAAGCAAATTGTAGAGAGACTTGAGAGAGACAGAGAGATTGTAATCAACTCAAGAAGTAGTGGATTGAGTGCGGTGCGTTCCGTGGATGTAGGCAAATTGCTGAACCACGTAAAATCTTTGGTGTCGTTCTTTATTCTTTATTGCTTTCTTATTTGTGATTGTATGTTCTTGTGCTTTAGATTTGTGTGATACCCATTCTTTCTTGACAACAAGAACGTGCCATATCTGAAGTTTCTTGCAACCTTGTATGATTTGGTGCAATAATTGCACTAGATTTGAAAACATCCATCATCTAACTTAGTTTTCTTCATATACACTTTGAAGAGTTCGGACTTCATCGGCTTTTCTTCTTCACATTCACCTGCAAAAAAATCATCCGAAGCGGCTGGGGGTTCAAATAGATTTTCATTAGTATTTGGGGTATTGTGAGCGGGGTCGAGTCTATCAAACTCAGGAATTATTAGAGAGGGATTAGGATTAGAAGGGGGATCGAATCCAAACCTATCTTGAAGGAACTGGTGAAAAGTCACATCGTCGTAAGTGACAGCATCACCAATGTGTTCCAACAAGTTTTGCATTGGACCATTTCCTTTATTCACATTTCTTGAACTATCTCCCCCACTTGCCATTGAAAAATTAATAATAATAAAATATAGAGTAAAAAAACAAAGATAATTGAAAAAATATATATATTGTTGGAATAGGAGTGGTAAGCAAGTAAATATATATATATATATTGTTAGAATAAGAGTGGTAAGCAAGTAAATATATATATATATATATATGATTGAAAAAAATATTGTTGGAATAAGAGTGATAAGCAAGTAAAATGTATTTATATATATATGATTGAAAAAAAATATATTGTTGAAATAATAGTGGTGTATGATTGAAAAAATAGAAGAAATAATTTATATATGAAATGAGAAATAAATAAAATTGTAGAATGTAGAGAGAATGAGAGTGGTGTGAAGAATAATGAGATGTGTGTGTGTGTGTTGGGGGGGGGGGGGGGGGGGGGGGGGGGGTGTGTTGTTGGGAACCAATCAGAACGGTCTTTGCCCAACGGCCATATTCAAAAAAAAAATTCCAGACGTTGTGCCACGTGGCAGCGTCTGATTGGTTTTTTTTTTTTTTTGATGTCATGTGGCAGCGTCTGATTGGTTGAAATTTTATTTTATTTTTTAAACTAGCGGTTTAAACCACGGACAAAACCGTCGGTTTTGGCCGGTTTGTAGGATTGCCAAACCGAAACCGGAACCACCGGTTTCAACATTTTACTGGAACCGTGGCCACCTCTACATCAGCTAGCTTTTTGTGAACCAGAAAAACGAAAACACAAAAGCAGCCAAGGACAATGACCAAAAGCAAGCTGCAAAAGTAATTTCTTTGAGAAGGCAAATACAACTTTCACAAGGCAAATGATTCATGAAAAAAAAGAATAAGGTACATGTTTTGGCAATGCCTTTAAACTATTGCCTCCCGAATTATAATGCTTGAAATTAAAATTACATTTTATGCATGTGCCTCCTTCCATGTATAGCCACGCAATTTTTAATAAATCTCCTCCACCTTAGCAAATCAGCATAACATAAACCCAGTTCTGTTTCTCTAACCAAAACTTTCTTTCTTCTGTTGGGTTTGCAACCACAATAGAAAAAGGATCCATTCTATTACAGTTAGCAAAAGCAAATTGCTGAGAACAAGCAAGCAAATCCATTTGAGTCCTAATCTCATAATTTTCCTGCAAATCTAAAACAAAGATAGAACACTATGCTGCTAGTCCTAGGTTAGGTTCAGCTTTACCAAGACAAAAAAAGTGATCACGATTAAAAAAGATCCAAAAGTAGACTACGAACAATTAAAAAAAAAGAGCTTCTCCTTACAATCCACAAATTATCTATTTACACTCAAAATTGATTTTTTTTATTAATGACAATTTTAACCTAAACTAAAATTACTAAACAAGACAACAAAATTTAAAGACACTTCAAACTAATTAATTTGTTAAAAAAAAAAAAATATATTCTCTCATAAATCATTAGATTAAATATTACGTATTAAACTCTCTTCCTTAAATTTGTTATTTCCATATTAAATACTTTATCTTGATTAATCTCTCTCCATTTTTTTTAATTATATGTATATATATATATATCATATTTCAATACTTTCTCTATCAATCTCTAATTAATATTTAAAGAAAAAAAACTTATGAATATTTTAGTTTTGTACTAACAGTAATATAAATATATATAAATATATATATATATTTAAAAAGTCAATTTTTTTTTTAAAAGATATATGAAAGCTTGAATTGTTTCAACTAGATTCGATTAAACTCAGAATTTCTAAAACTAATGAAAGAATTAAAGTTCTATAGACAATTACATACCTACAAGAGTAACAATATATATATATATATTCATATTTCGATTTTTTTAATAAATAAAAAAAACAAGGTACTTTATTTTTTATTTTTTTACATACATATGGTTCCTAAAAATCAAGCTTATTAGTAAGTTTTTTTTTTTTTCTTTCTTTCTTAACTATTAGTCTTGCTTGAGAAAGAATGGAGATAAAAAATTAGAGATATTTATTGGAGGAGAGAGAGTTTAATATGGTAATTAAAAATTTAAGAGAGAGTATTTAATATGTAATAATTAATCTAATGATTTAGAAGAGATAATTTATTTTTTTTAATAATTTAATTCAAAAAAAATAAAAAGGATAATCTTGTAACAAAATGAAGTGTCTTTAGAATTTTTAAAAATTTAAATTTTGAGAATGAAGTGTTTTTAGAAAAGAAGTGTAAAAAGAAAAAATTGGATTGTCAAAAGAAGGTCTCTTAAAAAAAAAACACAAAAGCATCCAGGACAATGACTAAAGCCAAAAGCAACTTCTTTGGGAAGGCAAATACATGCAACTTCTTTCACACGGCAAATAAAATTAGATTATATATCAATGAATTAAAAAAGTAATAATTATTCTTTTAAAACATATAAAATCATATATCAATGAATTAAATAAATAAATATGACTTGTTCATTCAAATGTTGAATCCTTGAATGCATATTAACGGGACCAATAATTCTTTTTTCATTTTTTTTTTTTTTTTTTTTTTTTTTTTTGAAATGGACGGGACCAATAATTCAAACACACATAGAAACATCACAATAGTAACAAGAGAGAGCTTCTCTTTAGTGCCTATAAAAAATCCCTCAATCAAAGAAGAGGACAGATCTAAGAGAGAGTTTTCACTTCACTTAAAACTAGAGCATATTCTCAAGGAATGCTTGCACTGCATTAAAGCTTTTCTTTTGATCATCTCAATCAAAGTTTCCATCTCCTAGTAAGTATAACTTTTCTACTTTACAAATATTTATATCATACGTGTATATATTTGTTTCTGTTTTCTTACAGTAGTTGTGTAGAACATAAAATGGCAAATATAGACTATCGTGTTCGTGTGCCGGACTGGAAAATTCGTAGTGTTTCAAAAAAGGGTTTTATTGAAAACTAACCTCTTTGGGAGGCTAAAATTGAAAACTAACCCATTTTTGAAAATATTGCACAACTAACTCTTTTGTGGCTGTTGAAAGACAATATTGCCCTTACTTACAAATTTTTCTCTTTTAACACATTATATCTCTTATTTGTTTTTACATCACTTCTCCTCTCCCATTTGCAAGCATTCATTCTTATTTCCTCATCCTCTCTCACGACCAAACCACTCCCATTCTTTTCCTTTCCATTTTTTTTTTCTTTTGTTCTCTCCTCCTTTGCAAGTAGAACTCCACCATTCACCAACTCCACAAGGTTTCCTTCCATTCTTTTGTTGAGGTGAGTTTTTTTTTGACTTTTTTTTAAACTTTTGTACTTTATAATTGTCATCCATGTCCGAATTTTCTTGAATTTGTGTAATAAATCATGGGTCTTTGTTGAATTTGATGTTGTTGTGGTCAATTTAATGTTTACAAGTTGAATTTTTGTTGAATTTTGTTGAAAAAATGTGGTATTTCTTTAGGTTTCCTTATTTTTAATTAAATGTGTATTAGGGTTCTTTATTTTTGTGGAAATAGCTTACATAAGTGCAATAGAGCATGGGTCTTGGTTGAATTTGATGTTGTTGTGGTCAATTTAATGTTTACAAGTTGAATTTTTGTTGAATTTTGTTGAAAAAATGTGGTATTTCTTTAGGTTTCCTTATTTTTAATTAAATGTGTATTAGGGTTCTTTATTTTTGTGGAAATAGCTTACATAAGTGCAATAGAGCATGGGTCTTGGTTGAATTTGATGTTGTTATGGTTGATTTTCCATTATAGCATTGAATCTACACAATTGAATCAATTTTTTCGAATTTGTCCAGCACTGTTTTCCTAACGGTCGTTAAGAATTTCATAACCGTCGTTAGGAATTCCTAACCTCTGTTAGGAATTCCTAACCTCTGTTAGGAATTCCCAACTATCGTTAGGAATTCCTAACAGTGTTTGGAATTCTCAACTTATAGTTAGGAATTCCTAACGGCCGTTGGGAATTCCTAACATCTGTTGGGAATTCCTAACGGCAGTTGAGAATTCCTAACGGCAGTTGGGAATTTCTAACTATAAGTTGAGAATTCCTAACGGCAGTTGGGAATTCCTAACGGCAGTTGGGAATTCCTAACAGTCGTTGGGAATTTCTAACGGCAGTTGGGAATTCCTAACAATATCCGTATTTCGAAACAGTGTTTGGATTCATAGTATTTTGTAGATTTAATGTACCATGAATTTATAATTTAATGTACCATGAATTTATATTATCTGTTTAGAAATTTAATTATAAGTTTCCAATGAATTTGAAAGGTGGGTGGCATGGATAAAGTCCGGTTTGTTGTTTTATATGGCGGTGAACGGAAGTGTGGTAGATGCGGAGGAATAGGGCACAATAGGCAGAAATGTAAGGCTCCAATTCCTTTATCTGATCAAAATGGAAACCCTTAAGGTATAATAAACATGTTTTGTATTGTAGTTGACAGTTGTTGATAGTTGCTATTTAATAAATTTTGTGAAATGATTAAATATGTTGACCATATATTTGAATGTTATATCATTTATTTTTCCTATTAATTTTACATGTTTATTTGTAGGCGGCTGGATGGCACGGGACGTTGGTTATGTAGTATTTAAAGGTTACAGACCAGGTGTTTATGAATCATGAAATGAGTGTGAAGCACAAATCAACGGCTTTGATGGAAGTTTTGTGAAGTCCTACAACTCCCTATCGGAGGCATATAAGGTGGATGCTTTATACCCTCCTCGATGGAATAAGGAGCGTGTATGCAATCTAGTTGTTACCAAAACCATATCTCATGAAATCAAGTGGTTCCCATACGTGATAGGTTCACTTATGGGAGTCGTTGTGGCTATTGTTGTTATTTTTATGCTCCGTTAAATGCTAATGTATTTATTTGTTGTGTAATGCAAATGCAAGTGTTGTGTAAAATATTTCACACTATTTTATACGCACCTATTTATGGATCTAATTGGTTGTTGTTATGAATTTAATTACTATGAAGCTTGTTCACAGAATTTATTATGTAGCTTTTTAGGGATTTAAGTGTTATAGACAGTGTTGTTAAGAAGGTTGTTGTTATGTATTTATTTTTGTAGACAGAATTTGTTATAACAGGTTGGTGACAGAATATGTTATGAAGCTTGTTGTTATAGATTGAACTTGTTAACAGTGTTGTTATATGTGGAATGCCCAACTGGTGTTAGGAAATTCCTAACTACAGTTAGGTAATTCCTAACATATATTAGGAAATTCCTAACACAAGTTAGGACTTCCCAACTGTAGTTAGAAATTCATGACATCAGTTGGAAATTCAAACTAGTTTTATATGTAGATTTTATGGATTTCATTGCTTATTGCTATGGATTCGTTATGACATGTTGGTGACAGAATATGTTATAAAGCTTGTTGTTATGGATTGAACTTGTTAACAGTGTTGTTATATGTGGAATGCCCAACTGGAGTTAGGAAATTCCTAACTACAGTTCGGGAATTCCTAACATATATTAGGAAATTCCTAACACAAGTTAGGACTTCCCAACTGTAGTTAGAAATTCATGACATCAGTTGGAAATTCAAACTAGTTTTATATGTAGCTTTTATGGATTTCATTGCTTATTGCTATGGATTCGTTATGACAGGTTGGTGACAGAATATGTTATAAAGCTTGTTGTTATGGATTGAACTTGTTAACAGTGTTGTTATATGTGGAATGCCCAACTGGAGTTAGGAAATTCCTAACTACAGTTCGGGAATTCCTAACATATATTAGGAAATTCCTAACACAAGTTAGGACTTCCCAACTGTAGTTAGAAATTCATGACATCAGTTGGAAATTCAAACTAGTTTTATATGTAGCTTTTATGGATTTCATTGCTTATTGCTATGGATTCGTTATGACAGGTTGGTGACAGAATATGTTATAAAGCTTGTTGTTATGGATTGAACTTGTTAACAGTGTTGTTATATGTGGAATGCCCAACTGGTGTTAGGAAATTCCTAACTACAGTTCGGGAATTCCTAACATATATTAGGAAATTCCTAACACAAGTTAGGACTTCCCAACTGTAGTTAGAAATTCAAGACATCAGTTGGAAATTCAAACTAGTTTTATATGTAGCTTTTATGGATTTCATTGGTTATTGCTATGGATTCGTTATGACAGGTTAGTGACAGAATATGTTATAAAGTTTGTTGTTATGGATTGAACTTGTTAACAATGTTGTTATATGTGGAATGCCCAACTGGTGTTAGGAAATTCCTAACTTTTGTTAGGGAATTCCTAACATATATTAGGAAATTCCTAACACAAGTTAGGACTTCCCAACTGTAGTTAAAAATTCATGACATCATCAAGGAAATTCAAACTGGTTTTATATGTAGCTTTTATGGATTTCATTGCTTATTGCTATGGATTCGTTATGACAGGTTGGTGATAGAATATGTTATAAAGCTTGTTGTTATGGATTGAACTTGTTAACAGTGTTGTTATATGTGGAATGCCCAACTGGTGTTAGGAAATTCCTAACTTGTGTTAGGGAATTCCTAACATATATTAGGAAATTCCTAACACAAGTTAGGACTTCCCTACTGTAGTTAAAAATTCATGACATCATCAAGGAAATTCGAACTGGTTTTATATGTAGCTTTTATGGATTTCATTGCTTATTGTTATGGATTCGTTATGACAGGTTGGTGACAGAATATGTTATAAAGTTTGTTGTTATGGATTGAACTTGTTAACAGTGTTGTTATATGTGGAATGCCCAACTGGTGACAGAATTAGTGCAGACTACCCGTGCGCGTTTTCAGAGCCAATATTGCGTCAGTTGAGTGAAATTTTCTGTTGGCCTCATGAAACACTTATCAATTAGGCAATTTAGGAAAAAATTATTTTTAATTAGACGCTTTTGAGTTTGTATTCAGTTGTCGCCGTGGTTTCGTTTAGCAATTTTTCCAGTTGTCGTCGAACCGTACCACGCTAGGCAAAATGATGTACCACGTCCTGTACCATGTTTTCGAAGACATGATGCACTGCCAACTTTCGTGGTTGGACGTTAAAGCGTACCACGTCCTGTACAACGTTTTTGAAGATATGATGCACTGCCAACTTTCGTGGTTGGACGTTAAAGCGTACCACGTCCTGTACAACGTTTTTGAAGATATGATGCACTGCCAACTTTCGTGGTTGGACGTTAAAGCGTACCACGTCCTGTACCACGTTTTTGAAGAAATGATGCACTGCCAACTTTCGTGGTTGGACGTTAAAGCGTACCACGTCCTGTACCACGTTTTCGAAGACATGATGCACTGCCAACTTTCGTGGTTGGACGTTAAAGTGTACCACGTCCTGTACCACGTTTTTGAAGAAATGATGCACTGCCAACTTTCGTGGTTGGACGTTAAAGCGTACCATGTCAACCCAATTTGTTATGAATTCCTCATATCTGTTATGACTGTCCAAACTCTCTAGTCTCTACTAATAACAAACCAGGAAATTGATGAAGAACAAACTAAACCAGCTTCAAACAAAAATCAAATGATCAATTCATATAGTACAATTTTAAAAAATCAAAAAGAGATACATGATATATATATATATATATATATATATGTTCAGATTACAAGAATATACCAAATTAGACAAGTTTCCTGGCAAGAAAACAACAAGATTTGCCTAGAGAAATACTACTTGCAAAGGAACACAAAACACAAACAGAGGTGAATCTTGATATTGAAAATGTACAAGAGCAGAGCGAAGAACATTAAAATACATCCAGGTAAAGGACCCTACAGCTTGTATCGAACATGAAGCCAGCACCTCCGAAATCGGTGAAGATCAGTTATTCTACTTTCAGCAGAGGGGAATCGATTACGAGAAGGCCATGGCTGCCATCATTTCTGGGTTTTGCAGCGACATCTTCAACGAGCTTCCTGATGAGTTTGAAACTTGAAGGATCAGTGGGTTAAAAGCAAAGCAGCAGTAGCAATAACAGTTTAGTAGTGTCCATCATATACGAGGTTGTGTGATTTTTGTTGTTCGGTTTGTATGGATTTGAAAGGTGGGTGGCATGGATAAAGTCCGGTTTGTTGTTTTATATGGCGGTGAATGGAGTAACAATGGTGGAAAGTTCAAATATCAATTTGGAATGTGTAAAGTAATTTCGGTTTCAAGGGAAACGACATATCAGTCATTACATGATATCATATCTCGTCTTGTTGAAGTCGATCCAAGCGAATTCTCCATCAAAATGAAGTTCATCTTTAATTCACCTGATGTTTTAGCACCATTTGAAGTTTTGAATGATGATGATGTGCAGGTATTTTTGTGTGAAAATTCCGATGTGAATACAAGAACCTTTTTATATGTCACTATAGAACGGAAAAGAATAATAATTCTAAACACACAAGATCCTGACAATGAACTTGTTAACGATGACATTGCCAATGTTATTATGACAATTGTAAATTTCTAGAAAGGTTTTCTTAATTTTGTTATGGTGGTTTGAGTGTAAGTAATTATAGAGTGCTCAATCAATTAGTAAATACTCTTGTCATCTCCGCAAATTACTTACATTCATATCTTAGAATAGTCGATTACATGTTCATTTGATAAATTACACATAATTGCCTACTACAAAAAATCTTGCCTCCTAAAAAGGTTTGAATAAAAAATTGCAATAATCCTGACTAGTCCATCACATTTGTACTTGAAGGCTACGTTGTAACAGCAAACACAAGAATTCGAAACAAACTAAAGCAAAACATTCTTTGGCAGTCTGGCTATGCAATCTGGCTGAAACTCGATCATTGCATGCAAGAGAAGCTGCAATATTTAACATGAGCCAAACTTAAATTGCAAGTTCATTGAGAATATATTCTGGCAATGAAAGCATCAATGCCAAACAAGTCATACTTCATCGACTTATTAGTGGGAATATTAACTTAATAAGATAAAAAATAATAAAATAAAAAGAGATCAAATACCTATTAATAGCATGATATTGGGAATATTAGGCCAATCTTCACCTGTACCCAGTTGGCATCTTACATTCATTTTTGTAACTACAGTTAGGAATTTCTAACACCGGTTGGGAATTCCTAATACATGTTCTGCAGCCTTGACTAACAATTCCACCTCTTCTCCCATTTAATTATCTTGAAATATAACATAAAACCATAAAATATTTATATCAGTACAAATGTTTTAACTGAATAAGCAATTTCAGGTGATATTTGTTACTGTAGTTTAGAATTCAAAAAGCTGTTGGAAATTCCCAACAGCAATTGGGAGTTCGTAACTGCTGTTGGAAATTCCAAACGGCAGTTAAGAATTCTAAACAGCAGTTAGGAATTCCTAACGGGTGTTAGGAATTTCCAAACTGCATTTAGGAATTCCTAACATCTGTTGAAAATTCCTAACTACAATTTGGAAATTTCTAACACCAATTGGGAATTCATAACTTCTGTTTAGAATTCCTAACTACCATTTGGAATGCCTAACTACCGTTTGGAATTCCAAAATGCAGTTTAGAATTCCCAACACCACACCCGTTAGGAATTTTCAACAGATGTTAGGAATTCCTAACTGCAGTTTGGAAATTCCTAACACCAATTGGGAATTTCTAACTGCAATTGGGAATTCCCAACTGGTCACCCGTTTGGCATTGTCAACAGATGTTAAGAATTCCTAACGGATGTTAGGAATTCCCAACAGTAGTTAGGAATTCTCAACTGATGTTAGGAATTCCTAACACAAATTGGGAATTCCAAACTGATGTTAGGAATTCCTAACATCAGCTTGGAATTCCTAACTGATGTTTGGAATTCATAACATCAGTTAGGAATTCATAACATCATCCTAACTGATGTTATGAATTCCTAACTATTATTGGGAAATTCTAACTCTGATTGGGAATTCCTAACACCTGTTAGGAAACTAAAATGCAATACTACCAAACCTAAGAGTACACAACCACTATGAAATCCAATCCAAACATTCAAACATCAATGAACTCAGCAATATAGGAACTCAACCATACAATGAGATGGCAAAAACACCATCACTATGCCAAAATTACCAAACACTAAAACACCTAAACATTGTTGTCATCATTAAACACCCCACACAACCATAACAATCACATTATAAAAACACCAATCGATATACTTGTTATAATTTCAGGAACTTTGAACCTAGAAATATCGAAAACCAAACATCACAATGCTAAAATTAGAACAAGAGATGCATAAGCTCCACTTGCAAATAGTACGCAACCATTACAAGATCCAATCCAAACATTCAAACATCACTAAACCCAGAAATATAGGAACCCTTGATAATACCATAGGCCTTGTACAAGAAGATATCTTTATTTGCCATTAAACTTTATACTAACAGACTGAGTCAAGTCATCTAGGTTAAGAAAAAGGTACTCTAAGGGCCTAAACATAGGCATACCGCATACAACAAAAACAAAAGGTTACAACATAAATCCATACCAGTGATACGAACTATTGTTTCTCTTCCAGATAGGTCAGTAACATGCTGCAGTTGTCAAATAACTGAGCATGGTTAGATCCCAAGTAATATGAATTGAAAGAAACTACCTCAATACAACATACTTCCAGTTTTCATACTTAAAAGGAATGTTTTATGTTGCTCTGTGCATCCAATTAAGCTGTGCATATCATCATTAAACAAAAACCCTAACATTCTTTTAGCAAAGCCAATGCAAATACAACACACAAATAAAAGAGTAAGGTATCATATATGGATGCACTCTATAAAAAGACTCCACTTAATTCATTGTCACTTTTATTGCTTTCAAATGTAAAATTCCATTTGAAAAGTTGTGGATTTTCTTTCACATCAGTCCATCTGTTTCATCGGCTTTAACCATTAACAAGTATGGATGACATATTAAAAACCATTATATTGTACACAGATAACTTAACAACCAAACTATCAATTCTACAACACCAAGCTAAAATCTAGTACTAATATCGGCCTACCAAGATAAAGTCGTCGTCATCTAGAACCTGAATGTCCTTGTCTCCTACAAAATTCTCTCTCCCAATACTCTTCACCAGTTTCACAAATTCTACCCTCTTTGCCAGAGGAAGAGGCACATATGGCAATCTAAAAACCGGGCGTATAACACCAAGTTGAGCAAGCGCTGTGTTTAAGCAGATGGGGTTTGGTTCCTGGAAAAGCCACTCAATCAGAGGCATAAGCTTTAAATTCAGGGAAGGGTTCTTTCCTTCAAAGAGAAGTTGTCGAATTAATCCTGGAACCAAGTTGCTAGTAACAGATATCACCCCAGTAGCCCCATAATCCCACCTAGCATCATGCAACTGGTCATCATTCCCAGTCCAGACCACAATTCCATTATCTGTGTACTGTTTAACCCGATCATTTCCAACTCATTCCTTAATTCCAGCCAGGTTCGGACTCTGAGTCAAAGTATGAATTACGCGCGGGGGAATATCTTGGCCAGTTCGTGATGGAACATTGTAAATAATGCTAGGGCCCATGGACAACACACTATCAAAATGAGAAAGCATGCCCTCCATGGAAGTTTTACCATAGTAAGGATTGATGTGCAGGGCAGCATGCATTCCAACAGCAAAACCTTGTTCAGTGGCATGAATCGCTTCTCTGGTGGAGTTGCTTCCAGTGTTTCCAATTACTCTAATTGATCCACCAAAACAATTCACAGTGTGGCCAATAAGCATTATATGTTCATCCCAGCTCATCCATTGTCCTTCACCAGTTGTGCCGCCAACAATCAGACCTTCAGCTCCATCTTCTATCTGCATATTCACCAGGTCATCATAAGCTTTAAGATCAAATCTGCCATCTGGAAGATATGGGGTTTTGATGGCTGTTATCAATCTAAGAGACTTTATATCCTCTGTCGATGTCCTACAATCATAGTAAGAGTATGCATAACCATCATTAGAACAAATTCTTATAAACAACACATAACCATTTCCAGCAAGCTTAAGTGTCAATAATGTATATCATTCTCTACGGCGTGAACAGAATTAAATTCCATAGCAACTTTATACTCAATTTAGAACAAATCATGACAAATAGTGTGTGATTTTGATATTGTGGAAACGTTTTGATCATCACACACAACAATTAATAGCATCAAAATAAAATTTTCTGAACCTTGAACAATTCAGATGAAGAAAACAAGTACAAATTCTTAGTTGTATGAATCAGACCCTCCATTATCAAACTCTATGCATAATGAGTTTGTGCTTCAGCCGGAAAAAGAAAAAGAAAAAAACTGCTGTAGATAAACTTGATTAATTGTGGATGTGATTAATATACCAATGCAACATTTGAAAAGAAGCTATGCAATATCGACTGACTGTGTTGTGCATAAATTTCAATTGATTTCAAGTAGAGAAAGACATTGAAACATAAATACTTAAATAGCTTACCTGTTTTTAGATTCAAAACTACGCATAGGAAGATGGTAATTAGGAATAATCGCAGCTTGTGGGGGTCTCCATTTGTTGTTTTTTCTGCATCATCATAGCAAACATTCACAAACAAATAATTTCAACTTGCCTATGTTTTTTTTTTGAAAATTAACCTTTATTCAAGAGCAGAAACCGCCCAAGCAACAAAACAGAGCAAGCAGAGCAAGCACAACACAACAGAAAACACAGCAACTGCAGGACAACAGCGCAGAAACAAGAAACAAAAACGAGAGAAAACCCCCACACCCAGACAAACATTAGAAAACACTCTATGTTACTACAATTAGTGTCGAAGAACTGGTGACCACTTGATGCGTGATCAATGTGAATTCAGAAATAATACATTGATTGATCATAAGATGCCAAAATAGTCAAGTTAAAGTTAATAATTTTTGTAAAGCTTGTATATAAGCAGTTGTTGTAATCAAGAAAAATCAGAGGTCCATTAATGGAGATTTCTTCTCTCTGAAATATTTTTCATTTGACAAACATGTTGCTATTTCTATCAAACACATAACAGTGTTTATATGGTCTCACTAACAAAAGGACAAGTCTTGCAATAAACAACAATGAATAAATCCAGCTCATTTACATTACATGAAATAATATTATTAATAAAAATAAATAAACGAATAAATTAGAAAGACCTTGCTATCAGGAGCGAGTGATGAATGGAGGTAGCAACCGTCATGGCGGCGGCGGCGGAGCACCCATCGCGCCGTCGACGACTCAAGCTGCCGCCATCGACTGCAACCAGACGAATTCCTGTCGCGTCGTCGTCCCCTTCAAGCTTTCGTCGTCGTCGGTGGGGTTGTACAGCTACCACTTTGTCGTTTCAGAGAAGGAGAAAGAGGGAGAGAAGAAGAATGTCTTTTGAGAGAGATTCACAAATTAGGTTTTGTGATTTTGAGAGAAATTAGGGATTTTGAATTGAAAGAGTTTTGGTCTTACAAAGACTAGATGGAGATTGTCGATTAGAAGAAGGATTAGATAGAGGTTTTTAAGTTTAATAAGGGCAATATTGTCTTTCAACAACCCCTAAAGAGTTAGTTGTGCAATTTTTTCAAAAATGGGTTAGATATCAATTTTAGCCTCCCAAAGAGGTTAGTTTTCAATAAAACCCTTCAAAAAAATCAGTTTTTCCAAAAGGCATATTCTTTTTCAAAAACAAATACACCGTCCGAACAACAGAAGGAATCATTTCATCAAATAATGAGCAAGTACCAATCCAATTACTTGATCCATATGCCATAGCAAGACATAAACAAAAGTATAGATATATACATATAGGGTTAGTCCAGGTTCAAGTTAGACCCCTCGCATTCAAGGGAGTCAATGGCTCACTTTCACTTTTCCTAAGAGATAAGCTGTTACTTGGTTTTAACGATTCCTTGCTAAATGTTCCACAATCGAGTGAAATCAATTACCATTTTAATTTCTTTCCAAACTTTATGGTGTCTCTTGAAGAGATTGATATTTTGCACCATCTCATACTCAAGGTTAAGTTTCATGATCTCCAAATGAAAGATAATTGTTATCCACTTGAACTAATTTATAAAATTCATTATAAGTGGATAAGAGAGCCAACGACTCCTGCAGCCAAAAGTTATGGCCCTGGAATTGAAACAATTTTTCATCAACCAAACATGAGAAGTCCAAATGATATGACTCCCAGAATTATTAAACGCAGTGACATACAATTCCCTGAGGATGAGATTCCAGAACAAGAAGGAAATAATTCTCCTGGATGGATCAATATTCCTCGTGGGAGGATCCAGATTCAGTTTCCACAAAGAAACCTTGGTGTCCATCAATGCAGAAGTCATCAAGACAATCTACTAGAATGAAGCAAAGGAAGACGAGGAACTTCACCTAAAACTTTGCATGTTTTCTGTCTTAAACCCATCTTTGTATTGTGTAAATACAGTTTGCTGTTTGTATTGTGTTTTCATCCCTGTACTAGTGTTTTGATTGTTTAAGTTATGATATGAACTCATTGGATAGAACCTATCCTTAAAAACCAGCTTGTAAGGAGAGGGTGCCCAATGACCATACTTAATCAATGTGTAACATTCCACCACGCTTCCACAACAGTCGTCCCCATCTTTCCTAGCTTGGTGACTTCGCAGATCCCGTTCTCTCTGGTAGCAACCCTCCCCAGGTCGTCCCGTCCACAACGAACCCACTACTCGGCATGGTACCAGCTCTGATACCACTTGATATGAACTCATTGGGTATAACTCATCCTTAAAAACTAGCTTGTAAAAAAAGGGTGCCCAATGAGTTATATACCATTAACTAATCCCATACTTAATCAATATGGGATCATAACAAGTTAAGATTCATATAATATGTTTATGATTTATGAATAACCACAAAGCATTTTTCAAACCTTCTTACAAGTTTCACTAGAATCTCAACTAAATATTAGACCCAAATCTTTGTGGATCACATCACAAACATATAACTAAAATGAGAAGTAATACTTATTAAGTGTATAATGGAAAATTACTCAATTAAGGCATGTTTGATCCTAGAAATCAGTCCGAATATCCCCATAAATTATAATATATACCCAGTTGGGTCAGTTCTATCTCCTTTAACCTCTCTAACTGGCACCTACAAAGCCATTTATCCCTTAACAGTTTATTTCTTTTTGTTGGATTGGCTCAAAAACAAACAAGTTTTTCTCTAGTAACCATATAACTGTGAGCATACTTATAGCACGTTTATCCATCTCATCACTTTTTGCTATATTCAAACTAATTATTATTATTATTCTTCATATAAATTGTCCAAAAACCACCAAAATATAGTTATTGATTAATTAGTGATTACTGTCTAAACATGCTTTCTATGTCTCATATATATATATATATACATATATAGTAATTTTTCAATAAAGGCTTTTATAATGCACACTTTTAGCACCTTTTGATGAAAATGTATGTAATCAAATGTTTTTCGATGAGATTTTTTTTATGCATCATAAGAAAATTAAAATACACATTTGGTAAAAATTTGGAAATTTTTTTCATTTGAGAACTATTTTTTATTATATTTCTCTATTTTTAAATGTTTTATCTTCAAAAAAATCGGAAAAAAATTAGTTTTTGCACCCCGAATTTTTTTAATTTTTTTTCCATAAATGTATTTCAATGTTTTAACCATCTATATAAAAAAAATCTCATCGAAAAACATTTGATTACATACAATTTATATATATATATTTTTTATGGGTAAGGATCGGGGGACACAATTTTTAACACAATTTTTCAACCATTGGATCTACAATATTTGGATGGCTATGATTTAATAAATTGATTTCTTTTCCTCTTTCTCTCTCCTCCATCCATCATTAAGTTATTTTATTTCTTTTCTTCTCTCCTGGATTTTCTTTCCTAAATCAATCTAAAATCAATTTCTCTTTCTCTCCCACATTTTTTTTCTTCATCGGTTATGTTTTTTCTCTTCTCCAGCATGGCTGGTCTATTATTTATTTTTTCCACCATTATCAAATACTCACACAATAAATCCAATATGGTTTATTGTAAAAAATAAATAAATAAATAAATAAATAAATTATCCAATATGGTTTCTCTATCAACTATTAATATACTCGTGTCCAGTATTTTTCTCATATATTTCTTTCTTTCTAATATTATATTTAATTGATAAAATTCACATCACATTCTAATACTTATCGAATAATATAATATTACGTGACTTTGGATCCCATTATCAAATTATTAATGGAGATTGAGAAGTGAAAATTAACAGGGAAGAGGAATATGTAAGAGATAGGAAGAAGAAATATTAATTAGATTTTAGTGAGAGACGAGATTAAAAAGAAAAGAAATCAATGATAGATAACTATGGAGAATTAAATTAAAAAAGAAATCAATTTATTAAATCATAGCCATCCAAATCTTAGAAATCCAATGGTTGAAAAATTGTGTTAAATCTTATGTCAAAAATTGTATTCCCCGATCCCTCCCGATTTTATATATATATACATATATATACCCAATGATAACTTTCTGCAAAGATAATTATTTTCTCTGCAAACCAGCCACCAATAAGCCAATCAAAACTAAGGGAGGCCTTGTCAAAGTAAATTGAAGTGTTATTAATAAAACCTTTAACTCGTTTTGCCTACCGTCAAATCACACAAAGTTGACAACGTTTCAATTAACAATTACCTCATATCATACTCAGATATTGCACCATTATCGGCCATAATATTAGGACATAGTTGTTCTCTTTCATGTCGTAGTATATGTACCCCAGCGGCAGCTGCCGGTAAAGCTCCATCGAAGGAGGTGGGGTGGTGGCAGCGAAGGCAAAGGGGGTCGGTGGCAACGAAGGCAAATGGGGTCGAACGTTTCTTCTATTGTAACCCAGAGGATATAGGGCCTTGGATGCTTAGATTAGGTTGGCTCAGTAGGTTTTTTTGGGTGAGATATGAGACTTTTGATAGTGAAACTGAGATGGTTTTCTTTTGACTTCATTTCACTTTTTTTTCAAAAAATTTAAGACTCGGCACTTAAGAACAAAAAAACTGCAATTTTTGTTGTTGGAGTAAATCATTCTCATCACTTTTAAATTTAATGATATTGAAAAAATGTTTTAGAATTTGTAAAATACTAAAACGCAAAAAGATAAAAAGAAAAGTAATGTTGGAATCTAGCAAAATTATTTTATATTGTATTTAGAATTTTTTATATCCTTTTTAGTAATTTTAATTATGATAAAATTGTCACATAATAATAATAAAAAAAAATGGAGTATAGAAAGATATTAAGTGACTCATGTTATAAAATGAATAAAAATAAACAATAATAAAAAACATAAACTTAAAGTATAAGAAAAGATAAAGAATAGATCAAAGAGTCTTTTATTCCTTTGTTCTCATCAAGAGTGTATCAAACACAATGATGAGAGACCCTTTATATAGCCTCACAATTCCACATTACATTAAGTATACATAAATTACATTATGATGAATAATAAAATTTATTATTATGGTAGAGCTAGCGGGAATACAAAAGGATGGAAGTTTCTTCCATGGATTGATGGATATTCATTCATATATAATTGCATAATATTTATAACACTCCCCCTTGAATTAATGTCCATCAATCATACATTGAATATGCCTCGTTAAAACCTATGCTAGTAAAAACCCAAAAACTAACAGAGGAAAAAGAGTACATTATTCATATACATCTCAAATTAAATTTAATGGTAATGGGGGTGCAAAACTGTTTCATTAAAACCTTACTAGAAAAACCCTATAGGATAAAAACCTAGTGAAAGAAAAAGAGTACAGTATATAATATTATCAGTAACTCCCTCTGATAAAGTGATAAATACGCTCTCCTTCATTCTGACGTGGATGCTTCAATATTTTGCAAAGATATTGCATCCCAATATCATGTACCAAGTTTTTGCTTGTTGAAATTGGTAGTGTATTTATAAATAAATCTGTAGGATTGAAACTTGAGCGTATTTTTTATCACCACCTTTTTAGAGATCATATGTAAAGAATTTTAATAAAATCGCTTTTTGAATTTGTCCAACTTATTATATACGACATCATGCATGTCGTTTTATTATAAAAACACAAGTTTAACTTATATTTGGTACTTCAGGATCTAAAGTTTTTCAATAACAAAAGGAGATCATACACCACTTTAAGTTATGGAATAAACATTGAAGAACCCATTCGATGTGTTTTATTCATGAAAAAAGTACTTCAAGACCTTTTCTTATAAGTTGATTCATGTATTATTATGTTAATTGAAAAACACTCAACTCGACCATTAACCGCGACTAAATATTATTTTCCAAGATTTTTCAACTTATAAATTATTTCTTCTAAAAGTATAATTTGTAAGCTCATCGGGAGTATTAATAAGTCTCAAAATATCAACATATACTTATTTGGAATCAAATTTGTTGATTCTTTCAACACAATATTCACAAAAGCGTATGCATTACATGCATTTTGTTTTATTAAATTCAATATATACAAAATGTAGCATCGAATTACTTACTTCAGGCATTTATCCTTCTAGGATTTTTATTCATTATCAACCTAGATTTCTGTAGTAAATATTTTATCTTAATTCATACGAAAAAATAAGTATATCCAATAAGTTTGATGTCATCAAACATTTGAACTATAGGTCCAAAAATTTCAAAATTATAACTCTGCCTTTTATTTTTCACCACTACATCGACATATATACAATTTATAGTTTAAGATCATCATATATTTTTCATAATATACAGAGCAATATATGATCTTAATTTCTATATTATCAATATAATTGATTTACATTTCGTAATCCATGTGCCTCTTCAGGGGTTATTGAAATTTGTTTAATGTTCAGTACACATGCCTCTTTACACAAATATTCATTTTGAAGAAATATAATCTCTTTATTTCTGGTACATGTGTCTTTACATGGACAACTGAGATCTTTCTATTATCTATTTCAATAATCTTATTGGGGGGGGGGGGGGGTGGTGATTAACCTTTCTATATGTATCTTCAGGATTTTGTTTTTGACTTGTAAGACTAACTCTTTGGGATTCTTTGATGATGATGATTTATTTTTCATATGATATTTCAAATTCCACTTCTAGGGAACCTTATCATTTGAACTAAATTGTCTTTCATTAACAGATAATCTTTGTTGTCATTTCATAAATTGTTCTATAGGAACAACCACCCGAGTTTGTATATTGGCAGAATGTAATTTTATTATTTTCTTCGAATCATCTGAAAAACTATTTGCATACTATGCAAATCACAAGATGATGTAAGCCATGTAATTTCACGTCGTTTATCAATTTATGATAATTCTCCCGCTAATGACGAGAAAATTAAATTTTTACTCTTCGAGAAAATCTTTTGCATCATTGTAATTTTCTACATTACCTCATGTTGGTTACAGATTTATTCATCTGAGACACTATCAGATAAACGGATCGGAGGCTCTCATAGACACCGAATACCTCTCGGACACCTCCCTTTTCCGGCGACAGCTACCGAGTGACGTCATCTACCGATGACTGTATCGGAGGGATCTGGGGGTGAACCGCCTCGATCATTAATAACGAAGTGACGAGGCAACAAAATATCCAGAAACACCTGTCATAAAGAGAAACTATTTAAACCCCAATTATAAACTGAAAAAAGGAGAGAGATTTTTTAGGAGAAAGAAAAAGGAAACTAAAAGAAGTGAGTCTTATAAAAAGAGATCTGGTATCGAATCTCATAAAGGAACCACTGGAATATTTGAAGCACATTTTTACATCAAACAATTGGCGCTAGAAGGAGGGGGTGAAACTCAGGAGAGTCCAGCACCTCCGCGGAAGAAATGAATCAATACCGCAATGTAGATCTCGGACTACGGCAATCCGGAGATCAAGAGCACCAGATGCCACCACCGTCGCAGCAATGTTATCCGGGACCCGAGGGAGCGACCGTACCGCAAAACCCATTAAACCCAACCGGTGACCATCATCAGCAGTAGAACCCCAGGTATTACCCGTATCAGATCCCCTATGCCCCTCACATACACCATCCGGGGTACCAAGGTTACCCTCAGTATTACCCACAGGCGCCTCCTTATCCATACTACGCTCACGCGCCTCCTCCGTCGCATTATCCTCCAGCAATGTACATCCCCCCACAAACGCAACAGTTCTTCCCACCGCAGGGGGACCCAGCAATACGAGGCATCGCTAGCAGAATAGACGCACTCGCCCAGAACGTAACCAGGGTGGTCAACGTGGTAGATGGTGGAGGAATCCAAGGGGATTCAGATGAGGCAGACTCTCGGACAAACGCGGACCCTTCGAGAGACAGGAGAGCCCGGCCTCAGGGAACAGTACGGATTCAAGAAGACAACCCAGGGGAGAATATTCCTAATAGGGCCACAGGGACGACAAGAAGCCGAGAGGAGAGAGACGGTATCATCCAGGAGGAGGTGCCACGAAGAACACGGCACAGGCAACAAGAAGGAAGATCAGACTATCCCGAAAGGGAGACAGTTCGGAATACGTTGCCCGGAGAGGATGCCTTCCGTGCCCTTCAAGAGCAATTAGCAGACATTCAGGAACAAATGCACTTCAGCCATCACCGTCATACTACTAATCGGGAGAGTCCCTTTTCAGAACACATCACCTCCGTATCAGTACCGGATAGCATCAAGCTCCCTCGGAAGGATATGTGCGGGTTTTCCAGAACAGGGGATCCCAAGGATCACCTGGATACTTACCTGGATTGGATGAATATGCAAACTGCCTCCGATGCGGTAAAGTGCCAAATCTTTCCCTTAACTCTGTCCGGAGATGCGAGGACATGGTATGGCAATCTTAAAAGGCAAAGCATATCCTCTTTTCACGAGCTCTCGAAGGAATTCCGGAGCAGTTTCGCTTCAAGCCGAAGAAGACGCAGAAACATGGTCCACTTGAACTCAGTCAAACAGACAGATACCGAGTCAACCCGGGAGTACATGAAGAGATTTGATGAAGCCGCAAGACAAGTCCAAGGTTTCAATGAGGTGGGAGCTGTGATGGCATTCTCACAGCGTCTACTTCAAGGAAGGCTGAGTTGGTCCCTCTCCAAGCGGGGTCCATCGACATATCGGGAGCTCATGGAAAGAGTTGAGAAATACGCCACAGCGGAAGATATCACCCAAACCAAGTCCGAGGATTTGGCCTCGGGGTCCGCAAAGCCATCCGGGCAATCCAGAAAATGGACAAAGCCGTATTCAGACAGGGAAAGGGAGCATCAAGCCTTCAAGTCAGTCAATACCGGAAGTCACGACGCTCCCACACCACTTCCGCCAAGGGGGAGGTTCGAAAAATACACCCCCCTAAAGTACCCAATGGATAAAATATTCGAGATCGCCAGCAAGAGCGGCCTACTCCGCACGCCTGAACAAATGAGGGCACCGCCAGATAAACGGAGCAGGAAGCTAAACTGTAAGTTCCATCAGGATCACGGTCACAAAACAACGAATTGCATTTCTCTCCGGGATCAGGTAGAGAAACTGGTTCGGAATGGGAAGTTACGGGAGTGTCTGAAGCCGGGAGACGTTGTTGCAACAGCTTCCGACAAGAAAGTTCCCCCAAGAGGAAGGTCCCACTTTGACCATAACTCGGATGACGATGAACCAATAAACTTCATTTTTTCGGAGTCACTCTCCGGAGACCTTCCCACATCCCCTGGAGAAGGAACCACGGTCCCCGTATGCCTCACATCAACCCCGGAGGACCCTCTCGGTATCTGGGGCCCCATCTCGTTCTCTCCCGATGATTCAGAAGGAGTTTACTATCCTTACTGTGATGCTCTCGTCATATCAGTCAAGATCGGAAACAGGACAATAAAAAGAGCATTAGTTGATCACGGAAGCTCATTAGACATAATTCACTGGGATCCGTTACAAAAATTGGGTTATACACAGCAGCAACTTCAGGCCTCCCAGTACTGTATCAGAGGGATCGGAGGGCATCGAACGAGACCGATCGGGCAGATTGATCTACCAGTCCGATTTGGGACAAGACCGTGTATACGAACCGTCTGGGTCAGCTTCCAAGTGGTCGACATACCTTTCCCATTCAACCTCCTAATCGGACGACCGACGTTATACGCCCTGAGAGCAGTAACCAGTGTGTACTCGCTGAAAATGAAATTCCCTACCGACAACGGTCCCGGAGAATCTTGTGCTGATCAAGAAGAGTACAAAAGATGCATCCAGATTGGCTCCAATCCCGTATTAACAATATTCAACAGTGCAAAGAACTCACCCGGGCCGAGCCGTGTACCTCGATCAAGGAGACCGAAAGATAGAACTCAGTTTAGCGAGGAAGAAGAGAACGATTCTGAAACATTACCGGGGGATGAGATCACAGCACCAGTTTGGACCCCCGAGAGATCAGCTCGGCACCGACGGGGAACCCCACCAAAACCTTAACCAGAGTAATCCTCCGCCCAGAAGACCCCGAGAAAACAGTTCTGGTAGGCTCCGATCTACCCGTAAGCATCCGGGATGAACTAGTAAAGCTAATGTCGACATTTTCCGATATATTTGCATGGTCCCACTCTGACATGCCCGGAATCGACCCAACAGTCATATCCCACTCTTTAGCAGTGAACCCCACCTTCAAGCCAATCTCCCAAAAGCGAAGGTCTTTTAATACTGAAAGGTACCAGGCAATAGCCACGGAGATAGATTAGTTGATTCAAGCAGGTTTCATCCGTGACATAGACTATAATGAATGGCTCTCGAACGTCGTCTTAGTCAAGAAAAAAGACGGAAGGTGGAGAATGTGCATTGATTTCACGGATCTTAATAGAGCCTACCCTAAGGACAGCTTCCCCCTCCCGAAAATAGATCAACCGGTGGACTCAACATCCGAACATGCCCTTCTTAGCTTCATGGACGCATACTCCGGGTACAATCAGCATGAGTACAGAGGACGAACCCAAGACAGCATTCATTACCGACCGGAGAGTCTACTGTTACCAAGTTATGCCTTTCGGGTTGAAGAATGCCGGGGCAACTTATCAGAGACTAGTCAACCGGATGTTTACCGATCAGCTTGGAAAGACCATGGAAGTATACGTCGACGATATGCTCACCAAATCTATCACACCAGACCAACATGCTCATGACCTCCGAGAAACATTTACCATACTTAGGCAGTACCGCATGCGTCTGAATCCGGCGAAATGTGCCTTCGGAATAGCTTCAGGGAAGTTCCTTGGATTCATGGTTCAGCAGAGGGGGATCCAAGCCAATCCGGATAAGATCAAAGCTGTAATAAGTGTGAGACCACCTAGAAAGCCCAAAGACATTCAAAAGCTCAATAGGATGATTGTGTACCTCTCCCGTTTCATATCTAAACTCACAGATAGATGCCTCCCCTTATTTAAAGCTCTGAAAACAAAGGGGGACTTCAGTTGGACTAAGGAGTGTCAATCAGCCCTGGAGGGATTGAAAACTTATCTTCAGAGACCACCGATGTTGTCTAAACCAACAAACGAGGAGGAACTTTTCCTATATATAGCGGTGTCGGAGGCCTCGGTGAGCTCAGCCCTGGTTAGGCAAGAGGGATCATCCTAGAGACCCGTCTACTACGTTAGCAAGGGAATGACAGGCCCGAAAACCAGATATCCAGAAATTGAGAAGCTGGCCCTCTGCCTCATGGTTGCAGCCAGGAAGCTTCGGCCCTACTTCCAGTCCCATCCCATTACCGTTCTGACTAACCACCCGCTGCGACAAGTCCTCTAGAAACCTGACTTCGCCGGGAGGCTTATCAAGTGGGCAATAGAACTTAGCGAATTCGAAGTCAACTTCCGACCCCGACCTGCAGTCAAGGGGCAGATCATAGCAGACTTCCTGGGCGAAGTTCTCAGATCCGGATGTGATGTCAGCAGCCACCGAAATTTTGAACCTTTGGGAGATGTATGTAGACGGTTCCTCCAATCGACACGGTAGTGGTGCAGGGATAGTGATAAAGACCCCCAACGGATGTGTCACGCAGGTTGCACTTCGATTCGGATTCAGAGCAACCAATAATGTAGCCGAATACGAAGCGTTGACCACCGGCCTAAAAATACTTCGTAACATGGGGGTAAAATGCGCAGTGGTATACAGCGACTCACAGTTAGTGGTCAATCAGGTCAACGAGGACTACCAAGCACGAGACACCGAAATGAGCAAATACCTGAGAGAGGTGAAGAAACTTGTTGCAACATTCCTCTGGTGTAATATCCTCCGGATATCGAGAGATCACAACGCTCACGCGGACGCACTTGCCAAACTCCCCTCAACCACCGATTCCAAGTTACCAAGAACCATCACGGTATACATGCTTCCGCAACCAAGTATCACCAAGGAGTCATCCACCAATGTCTTGATACCTGATCACAACTCGGAGTCAGCATCATGGATGAGCCCAATAGTAAGGTTCTTACAGGACGGTACACTGCCGACCGAGAGGGTTGCTTCACTCAAAATCAGGAGGCAATCCCCTAGGTATTTGCTTATCAATGGAGCCCTTTACCGAAGAGGTTATTCACTACCATATCTCTGATGTGCCGCCCCACCTCAGACCTCTTTCATCCTCCAGGAAGTGCATGGGGGAATCTGTGGCAGCCACTCCGCCAGTATGAACTTAGGCCACCGGATTGCTCGGCAAGGATACTATTGGCCTACCCTCTTTAAAGACTCGAAAGAGTTCTCTAGAGCATGTGACCGATGCCAAAAAATAGCACCGGTACCCCACTTACATGCGGAGACGATCACCCCGATGGCGTCACCCTGGCCTTTTTCCAAAATCGGTGTCGATATAATAGGGCCACTTCCCAGGGGAACCTCCGATAAGAGATATGTGGTCGTTGCTGTCGACTATTGTTGGGGTTTTTGCCCTAAAGCTTGTAATTTGTAAATGTGAATTGAATATAAATAAAAGAAGTAGTTTATTCATTAAAATTATCTCATACATTTATAATAACATGTGTACTTAACATCCAAGATTGCCGGATGTAATTTCAAACCGAGTATATGAATGTCATATAAAGATGGATTCAGTTTGAAACGAGCAATCTAAAGAGTCCGTAGATAGCAAATAAAGCTGGGTACTTTATTTGTGGTCAATCTATAGCTGCGGTCCATTCCGTAATGTACGGTGATCTTATCCTAGATCATTCATATGGAGATATGAGAATGGAGGCACCTTGTATGATGTGATCATATAGGACTGGGCCATGATCTATATAAATCTCTCACCAATATCCGTTACATGATGAGATTCATATATATCAACAAATGATGGCTATATGTGGGTGATCTTAATCCTGAGTGTCTTATCGACTCCTTCAGGTTAGATCATGGTCTTTGATATACCATGGGTGAGGTCGGAGTTGCATTCCTGATCAATATGCTCCGTATGTTGGGATCACGGTTTGGCTTGTGGCTGGGAAGGTCTGCACACAATAGTGGAATCCACTCCTTCTTGTGAGAAGTAGATAGTAGTTCCCTTAAGGGTTGATTCGGGGCTTGAACAATATGAGCGCTCTCCTAATTCCGTAAGGAATGTAGGATTTATTGTTCATTAGAGAATCAATGGTACTTAATGGAAAGATATAATTAGAGGGGTATAACGGACATTATGACCCAGCTCTAATTATGAACTACCTGTGGAGGATTATACCATATATAATAGCTATATCGATGGACACCAAGAATTGTTGGTTTGTGTAAAAACGTCTACAGTTGAGAGAGTGCAACTTCGGGTTTTTAGTGGAATAACACCGAAGTTAATAATCATGAAATATTAATTAAAGAGTTTAATTAATTATTTCTAAGGATTATTGGAGCTCAAAATACTGTGGGTCCATTAGGTCCCCTTGCTAGCCCGATCGATTTAGGTAACAAGGGTCACGGTTAATTAATTGGATTGTCCAATTAATTGTGTTACAAAAGTGACACGTGTCTATTTGGGAATTAATTGAATAATGTGATTATTCAATTAATAAATATTAATGATTATGTTAATTAAATAATTAGATTATTTAATTGTGTAATTAATCATTAGATGGAGGGTGTTGATCGATATTTAATTTTGAATGAAGAAAAGATAATTTGATTATTTTATTTTCATTTAATTAAATATTTAAATTTGAATTTAAAAGAGTTTGAATTCAAATTAAATCAAATTAATTAATTAATATCTTTAAAAGATATTCGATATCTAAAAAGATTTTATTAATTAGTTTAAATTTAAAATATATATATATATGATATATTATTTTAAAGGTGAAAAAAAAAGATTGATTGATTTTGTATCAGATACAAAACAAAGGCAACACCAAAAAGAAGAAAAACGAAGAAAGGGGGCGGCCAACAATGAAAAAGAAAAATAAAAGAATTTAATTTTTTTTTTTTTTTTGAAAAATATTGGTGGCCGAACTTCTTCTACAACAAAGCAAGGGGTTGTTTTTGTGTTCTTCTCTTCTACCTCCTTATAGGTTCCTGAATACTGTGACGCGCCCACACGCCGTTGCCAGTTCCGGGAGATAGCGAGGAAGATCAAGTGGTTCAAATCAGGAGCAGATCGAATTAAAGTGAAGGAGCCTCCTACGTAGGTATGAAATCGTTTCACCTTCTTTAATTGCTTTCGATTATTACTGTACAAATAGGTTTAGTTTATGATTGCATTAAAATTTTTTAAAAACCCTTCCGCTGCGCAATCTGTAAACCTGGGTTCCAACAATTGGTATCAGAGCCAATTTTTGTACAGTATAATCGAATTCGATTGCTCCCGATTGCATGTATGAATGTGTAGGCATTTTTTCTAATGATTGTATGATGTTTATAATTTTTATTTATTTATTTATTATAAACATGGTTGATCGTTAATTGTATGGTACAATGGGTTTAGGATTCGTTTTTAAAAAGGTTGTAATATTTTTCAATGTAAGATTAATCCCGGGTTGTATAATATTTTTTATTCCGTTGATTTGCTGTAATTTTGAATTATTGATGTAAATCGAAGACGAAGAACAACGATCCGGAAGAACGAAGACACTAGAAGGCTGCTGCACATGTTATTACATAAGTCATTTGCACATATATTTTTTTTTGTGCAACATACTGTTAAAGTGCAAGTGTTGCACGTTTAATAAAAAAAAAAAAAAAAAAAAATTTAAAACAACCCGAGTGTGTGTTGAACACATAAAACAGCACTGTGTGCACAAGACACATGCATGATTGTCATGCAACATATTTTTTAGTGTGTCACGCAGCATGTTGTGTGTGCAAATATAAAGTGTGCAAGTGTTACATAATGTCGTGTGCAAAGGTTCTATGTGCAAGTGTTGCACTGCTGCAAAGTGCAATTGTTGCACACATAAATATATAATATATTATATAATTGCAACATGCAGTTCTGTAAAGCCAAAGCAAAAGGTGTGCAATACATGCAATTGCTATGCACATGACATGCGTAACATGCAACAGGTGTTGTTGTGTGATGCACAACGCGTCATTCTACAGCCGTGCACAATTGTTGTGGTTGTGTGTAGCAAGCTCACAGAGTGCAGCACTCAAGCATCATTTGGGCTGATTTTTGGGAAATCCCGGGCCTCCGAAAAATGTTAGAGTAATATTTGGGCTTTAAGGGATTTAATCCATGAGATGGATCCAATAAAATAAATCAAGTTGGACTTGATTATTGGACCCGAAAGACGCAGAAGAAATTACAAATGGACTTGAAGATTTTTGGAATTACAAGAAGACCAAGGAATGCCTTGGATTAAATTTTTTGTAATTAGAAATTTTTAAGTTAGATAACCCATTGTACTCGGTCAACTCATGTATGCTTTTATTATGTTATAATTAAAGCATTGCCATGCATATACATATCATTTAGATTAGGTGTGCCTACACATATATATGTTGATATGTCATACATGCATTATAGCCATCTATATTATGTGTTTATATATATATATATATATTTTAATTTGATTAAAATGGATAATTCACATAATTGGCTATAAATTAATGGGATTAGTTTTTAGGAGTAAAAACTTGGTAATTCTCATTAATCACTAATCTAATTATTAAAGAGTTTAATTACTTAGATTAGTAGGGTCCTTTATTTTTATTAGGATTAATTTGATTAAGCCCCTAATAACAATTGACCCTAATAATGTGTTTAGTTTTAAAAGTTAAAACTTGGTAAATACACATTTAATAATTCTAGTCTGAGTAAATAGTATACATAGATTAGAATTATCACTAATGAACTAGATTTTTAAGAGTTAAAAATCAAATTAGTTTATTAGTTATTGGAATAGGATTCTAATAATTTGCGATTAATGCACTTGACGCTTAGATTGAAATTAGCCGTTTAGTCTAGTTTAATTTAGGTGCATTAATATTAATAGAAAACCCTCATTATAAAATAGTGAGTGGGAGAGGGATATATGACATTATATCCCGCGGTCTCCATCATTAGTTCAACACCGTAAGATTTGAGTGGGGCCTCGTGACGGCATTGTTTTCGTCCTCCCTAAGGAGGGTTTCCATAAGAATCAATATCAAGGTTGACTTCCTAACAGATAGGATTTCTGAGGGGATTTCGGGATTGACCGACCCTAAGGCGGCAATTCTTGAGTTAAGCTCATGAGATCTGAAATGATGGGTTATGCTCACAAGGTTTTAATTAAATTGGTTAATTAGAAACCTGACTAAAATATACGATGGTTGAATGTTAGAGGAATAAGAGTTATTCCGGTATAACATTTGATTGAGAATGTCTCGATCCAACATGCAAGAATTTGACTGACCCTAAGGCGGCACTTGCTTGTGGTATGTTGGATAGTCGTGGCATAGAAACACTTTTTAGGGTTGTTCTTGTTCATTAAACATTTTCATGCATCATGTTTAATTTTATGCCGAACATTTACACATGTTTTGAATGTATGAATGAATGAATTTTTTCATTTATGTTTTATCAGCCATGTCAACTGCACTATTACAAATCATAGCCAATGAAAAATTAACTGGTGATAACTACACTAAATGGAAACACAATATCAATGCAATTTCGGTCACCAAGGACCTTAAGTTTGTGCTTACGGAGGAATGTCCTCCGATGCCTACTGCCAATGCCGCACGAACTGTTCGTGAGACGTATGAGAAATGGGTCTCATCAGATGAGAAAGCCCGAACATATCTGTTAGCAAGTATGACAGATGTGCTTGTCACAAAGCACGAAGCAATGAGTACTGCATTTGAAATAATGGAGTCATTGCAGGCAATGTTCGGGCAACCCTCTGAGCAAAAGCGGCACGAAGCTGTTCGTTCCGCTATGCTCGCTCGTATGAAGGATGGAACATCAGTTCGGGAACATGTCCTGAACATGATGTCCTACTTCAACACGGCAGAAATCAATGGCGGGGCCATTGATGAACCCAGTCAGGTGAGCATCATACTGATGACTCTTCCAAAGAGTTTCGATCAGTTCAAGAGCAACTATGGGATGAACAAGCTTAGGTTTAGTCTCACACAGTTGCTCAATGAGCTCACTACCTTTGAGTCCTTGACTAAGGACAGCAAGGGCAGGACCGGTGAGGCAAATGTTGCCGAACCATCTTCCTCCAATAACAAAAAGAGGAAGAGGTCTGCTGGGAAGGCTAAGCGTAAGCCCAAACCCAAGAAAGCCCAAAGCAAGAAGAAAAAGGCAAAAAGTAAATGTGATTTACTTGTTCTTGAAGCATGTATAGTGGAAGATGATTCTTCACCCTGGATAGTTGATTCGGGGGCCACTAATCATGTTTGTTCTTCTATGCAATGGACTGAATCTTAGACACAGCTTGAGGAGGGATCCTTTTCTATGCGTGTTGGGTCGGGGGATGTCGTGTCAGCCTAAGCAATGGGTGTAGTTAGACTACATTTTGGAAGTTGTTTCATTATATTGGATAATGTATATTTAATTCCTGGATTTACTCGAAATTTGATTTCAGTTTCAAAGTTGTTGGAACAATTATATTCTGTTTTTTTTTCAATAATAAGTCTGTTATTATTGCAAAGAATGGTTTGAATATATGTTCAGGATTAAACGAAAACAACTTGTATGTTTTAAGGCCGTTAACACATACTACACTGCTCAACGCTGAATTGTTCAAAGTTGAAAAACCTAAAACAAAACGACAAAAGATTTCTCCAGAAAATGAAACGTATCTATGGCATCTAAGACTTGGCCATATCAACCTTGACCGGATAGATAGACTAGTAAAAAGCGGACCTTTAAGTGAGTTAAAGGTTGGCACCTTACCTGTCTGTGAATCATGTTTAGAAGGTAAAATGACCAAGAGACCTTTTACTGGAAAAGGGTTGAGAGCTAAAGAACCACTAGAGCTTATACATTCAAACGTCTGTGGACCGATGAATGTTAAAGCAAGGGGTGGTTATGAGTATTATGTCACCTTTATAGATGACTACTCAAGATACGGATATGTCTACCTAATGCAACGGAAGTCGAAAACTTTTGAAAAGTTCAAAGAATTCCGAGCTGAAGTTGAAAATCAGTTAGGAAAGACTATCAAGACTCTACGATCAGATCGTGGAGGTGAGTATCTTGACCAAGAGTTTGAAGACTTCATGGTCGAGTATGGGATAGTGTCCCAACTCACTGCTCCTGGTACACCTCAGCAAAATGGTGTCGCGGAGAGGAGAAATAGAACCCTAATGGAAATGGTGAGATCTATGATTAGTTTCTCATCGTTACCAAATTCCTTTTGGGGATATGCATTACAAACAGCGGCATACATTTTGAATGTAGTGCCATCCAAATCTGTTCCTAAGACTCCTCTAGAGTTGTGGAATGGTCGTAAAGTTAGTTTGCGACATTTTCGCATATGGGGGTGTCCAGCACACGTGCTGAAGAACAGAAGTGGAAAGCTAAAGCCCAAGTCTGTGGTCTGCTTGTTTGTAGGATACTCCAAGGAGACCAGAGGTGGATACTTTTATAGTCCTAAAGATAACAAAGTGTTTGTATCGACAAATGCAACATTTCTTGAGGATAACTATATTAGTGACCATAAGCCTCGTTCTAAAATTGTATTGAATGAGTTAGAGCCTGGTGAGACCAATTCTCAGTCAACAAGAGTTGTTGATCCATTAACATCTGAGAGTCAGATGATTCCTAGTCAGGATATACTACCACTTAGACGTAGTGAGAGGGTTGTGAGACAGCCTGAACGCTATTTGGGTGTAAGTGAGGGACAAGATATTGTCTCTGCTGATAGTGTAGATGATCCATTGACATTTAAGAATGCAATGGAAGATCCTGATAAAGAGGAATGGCTTAAAGCCATGAATCTCGAGATGGAGTCCATGTACTCTAACTCAGTCTGGGAACTTGTAGACTTACCGGATGGGGTGAAACCCATAGGGTGTAAGTGGATCTACAAGAGAAAGAGAGGAGTAGACGGGAAGGTAGAGACCTTCAAGGCAAGGCTAGTGGCCAAGGGTTATACCCAAAAGGAGGGGGTCGATTATGAGGAGACCTTCTCGCCAATAGCTATGTTTAAGTCTATTCGGATTCTCTTATCCATTGCTGCCTATTTTGATCACGAAATTTGGCAAATGGACGTCAAGACTGCATTCTTGAATGGCAATCTTGATGAGAGCATCTACATGATGCAACCAGAGGGATTCGTGTCTCCAGATCAAGAGCAAAAAGTTTGCAAGTTGCAAAGATCCATTTATAGACTTAAGCAAGCATCTAGATCTTGGAACATAAGGTTTGATGATGTGATCAAAACCTATGGGTTTGAGCAAAACGTTGATGAGCCTTGTGTCTACAAGCGAATCATTGACAAGAAAGTAGTTTTCTTGGTCCTATACGTAGATGACATCCTACTCATTGGGAATGATGTGGGAGTATTGTCTGATGTAAAGGGCTGGCTGGCCAGCCAATTCCAAATGAAAGATTTGGGAGAGGCGAGTTATGTTCTAGGGATCCAACTTATAAGGGATCGCAAGAACAAATTTATAGCACTGTCACAAGCATCGTATATTGACAAATACTTGTGCGATTTTCGATGCAGAACTCGAAGAAAGGTAATTTACCTTCCAGGCATGGAGTTCACTTGTCTAAGGAACAGTGTCCTAAGACACCTCAAGAAGTTGAGGATATGAGACGAGTTCCCTATGCGTCAGCAGTAGGTAGTCTCATGTATGCTATGTTATGCACGAGACCGGACATCTGCTTCGCAGTGGGAGTAGCCAGCAGATACCAGTCTAACCTAGGATTGGATCCTTGAGTTGCTGTCAAGACTATTCTCAAGTATCTTCGGAGAACGAGAAACTATATGCTAGTGTATTCATGACAGGATTTGATCCTGTTAGGATGTACGGATTGCTGATCCACTTACGAAGACCTTACCGGCTAAAGTGTTTACGGGTCACCTAGAGAGTCTAGGTTTACAAGACATGTCTCACATGCTTTAGTGCAAGTGGGAGATTGTTGGGGTTTTTGCCCTAAAGCTTGTAATTTGTAAATGTGAATTGAATATAAATAAAAGAAGTAGTTTATTCATTAAAATTATCTCATACATTTATAATAACATGTGTACTTAACATCCAAGATTGCCGGATGTAATTTCAAACCGAGTATATGAATGTCATATAAAGATGGATTCAGTTTGAAACGAGCAATCTAAAGAGTCCGTAGATAGCAAATAAAGCTGGGTACTTTATTTGTGGTCAATCTATAGCTGCGGTCCATTCCGTAATGTACGGTGATCTTTGATGTGTAAAATCGTGTTATAAAAACCTAACTCGCAAGTGCACGAATCGTGAGATAAGTACAGCGACAAGTAGGGATCGTTCCCACGAGGAAAAGAGATTTATCGACTAAAACTAATTCTAATTAAAGCTAAGCAATTAACAGTAACCAAGAGATTTCAGATTGATTTGATTGATTTGATTAAAAACTATATTAAACTAAGAAAACAATTAACAAGAATATGAGAATGTGATCAAGAGGTGAGAAGACTAGGTCATCAATGATCACCAACTATGTTTACTCAATGCTTCGAATTGACTTTCACAAAGAATATTAATCAAGTTAAGGGTTCGTTCTTAAATTATGTATAATTAATGCTATGTGGTCCTGGGATAAATTAAGTACTTTCTACTGCAGTCATTAGCAAAACCTGCGTGTAAACTATAGCATAAAATACATCAACCATACACCAAGCGTTCTCAGTTAAATCATTAGCAAAACCTGCGTATAGACTATAACCTAAAACCCACAAAGCACACAATCAAGTATTCTCAATCACATTCATTAGCAAAACCTGCGTATAGACTATAATTGAGAATCCATTAAGCACAAGAACAGAGAACCAAAGATAACGTGCAATAACCTGCTACGATAAATTCATTCATTCAATTGATTATTGGTTGAGAATGGTGAAACCCACGCGCATCCCAACCTTTAACATATAAACCCTAGATTCAAGACTAGCAAAAACCATGCATAGACAAGAAGAAATCCCAAATTGAATGAAACGAAACTTGAATTACTAAAACATAGTCAATTCTAACAAAGAGTATTCATAGAGGTTCACATTGAATCCCTAGTATGGATTTAGTTACACATAGATGAAATAAAAAGACAAGAGATAGAAAAGATAAAACCCATTGAGGCCTTCAATGAATTCTTCAAATCTTCAATGATGCGTCTTCTTCGTCTTGCAAACCCCCGATGTGTAAAGATGGATGATGGTGAAGGGGGACGGCCCCTTTGGTGGCCGGGGACCTCCCTTGGCTGGCTCTCTCTCCCTCTCTCTCCGTGTTCTCTCTCTCCTCTCCCGAAATTAGGGTTCAAAGGGGCTTAAATAGGTGTAGATGCTAAGCCAAGCCCTTAAACAACAAGGAAATCAACTCCCCTTTAGAACTCTACCTTTTTGGGATTCTATTTCTTTCCTAATCCATCCAAATTGATTGCTTATTGAAGGAAGATAAGGATTAGATGTCTAATTGCTTTCCAAGACTCCCACACATGTCCAAGAAGGTAATATTTCCCGTTCCGACAACTTGCGAAACAAATCCCGAAAGCATTCGCGGATTTAATAACTGACTGATCTGACCTTTGGACACTAAAACGGTCATAACTTCTTCTAGAAAATTCGGATTTACAAGCCGTAAATTGGGTTGGAAACTAGACTTCCGGGGCTTCAAATCCATAGGTGGCAGGACACACAGTTCAATCGGAGCTGAGAGTTATGGGGCCCGCAACATGCGAAATCTGCACTGACGGGCTACCGCTGCCACTACCGCTGCCAAATACGCAGCGGTCCGGCAGCGGTTTGCACACAATTGGGAACGCTGCCACTTTGGCAGCGGTTAGGGAGCGTTTGGCACAGCGGTCTCCTCTGCCCATTAATCGCTGCGATGCCTCTCTTCTGAAAATAGCAGCGGTGCGAGAGCGTTTTTGCTCAATTTTAGAAAAGACCCTTGACTACTTCAAAATAACACTTTTTATCTGAATTTCTTCAAATACATCACTTGGATTCAACAACCTGAAAATGCTCAAACACACAAATTAAAACTCTAAAAGACTCGAGAAACAAGCAATTGATTGGAGGAATGGGGATCGAAAACATATACAATAAATGACCGATCAAATACCCCCAAACCTATCTTTTGCTAGTCCTCGAGCAAAACTAAATAAAAACAAAACCTAAAAACCTAAAAACAAAAAAATTTAAACTAAGCCACTTTCGTAGGGAACACGATAGCATTGAGCGTATGCTACAAGCCTTTAAACCTCTAGGTGTCCCTAGTAGGAGGAGTTTTGTCTCCTGAGGGTTTACAGCTATGCTACCCACAAACATATTTCTACGAAGAACCAAATAATCAAGATACAAACTCACATGTACCATTCAGAGCCAATGCATGCTAGAGCCAATAAGTAAAGATTAAAATTAAGTCACAAAACTGAATGCATTGCTAGTTTTAATGAAAAGCCCAAGCTCAAGATATTCTAGCTTCAAAGACTCATTCGTCAAACACCATAGATATAATTCGCCTTGACTCTAACTCTCACAAGATATCGTTCATATTTTCACACAGAACCTAGGCAAAAACACTCATCAAGCATATGCGAATGGAATTTATGCACAAGAAATTTCAAGTTATTATCGCATATGAATATATCATTGAAAGAACGCTTGATTTGAATGCAAAAGATCTCATGAAAAGAATCAAACATTAAGAACAAGATAGAGCACATGTTTACCTTACTCTCGAGCTAGCATCCCCAAAAGATCAATTAGGTCTTTTCTTTGGTTGTAACGGGGCCATTGGGTGAAGGTTAAGAAAAAACGGAAAATTGGAATTCAAAAACCTAGGATCATACCATGAGAGTCTTTCATTACCTTTTCGGCTTCGCACAAGTCTCTTGGTCTCCTTTACAAGTGGGATGATGCCACTTGTTGTTGTTCAATTCTTCAAAATTCACCTTTCTCTCTTTGTCAAACTCCTTTTGAGTAGAAACAAGCTTTGCAATTTAAATTGACTTCATTGCACCCATTAACATTCTATTCTCTTTTTTTTCTGCTCTTTTCTCTATATTTTTTTTTTCTCTTTTTTTTAATACAACAATTTTTCAATACATTTCTTCTTGACACCACTTTGGTGTTTGTCTTCTTGCTTTTTCCTTGGTACATGCACATCACAAGTCACCCATTTCGAACTCCCTTCAGTCATCTTCATCACTTTCTCTATATGATCCCAAGCTATAAGGTATGGCTAAATTATGGTTTATTGGGGTTAAGTTAATGTGGGTGATGAAAGAAAAAGGCTTATTGTGTTTGGCTTCAAACAGGGCTATGGAGCACACACATAAGGTAGGAGATATTTAAGGCCTTTTAAGTGAGTTCAAGCACACATTGCCTATATCACTTCTAATGGTTCAACCAAAACAAGAGCAAAGTTCACATGTGATATCTTTTTATGAGAATTGTTCTTTAATGCTCAATGTACAACCTATAGAGATCAAATCTAATGCTAAGAACCTACTGAGTGTTTAAAGAGTAGAAACAACAGGACCCTCATAGTATGTCATTTATGTTCGCTTTTTGGTTTAGTGAACTCACAAGGGTAGTCTCCACTATTAATCATGACAATCCAACTAAGCTTCCTATCCACTATCATATCAAGAGCATGTCATAAGTTTTGAAAAATGCAATGCACTACTCTAAGTGGCAAGAAGTTAGTTTAAACTCAGTGAATAAAGCATATATTACGGCTCTTAAAGCACACAAAAGAAGTATCTCGACATGGAGGACAAAAGTTCAAAAACTGATGACTTTCGAAATTGAACTATGTCTGTTCATTAATGCATATCTCTCAAATAAATCAACAAAAGTTAACCAAATTTTATCACAAGATAATAGACATGCAAAATCACACTTTTCATTTAGAAAACATTTCAAAATTCGCACTGGCAAAGTGAGAAAACTGACGACGAAAACAGTGCACGCACAGTTTCGCAATAACAGGGCATCGCCCATGACCTTTGGTTGAAGAAACAATCATAACTTTTAAAGCGCCGCCCAGAAATTTACGTTCTTTATACCGTTGGATTCGTATCGAAAAATCGAAGAACCTAGCGTGGACAGAAAAATTTATTTCCTCACCAATCAATACAGTTTGCACAAAATGTTTTCCTCAAAAATTTTCAAAACAGGGCACTTTTTTTTCGCAGATTTGACAAAGAATAAAACAAACATGAATTCACACCCCCAAACCTAATCTAAACATTGTCCTCAATGTTTGTATGACATTAAAAGCATGGACAACGAACAAAGAAAAAGTATGGAAGGCAAGAACTCGAAACACAAAACAAAAAAAAAAAAAAAAAAAAAACTAAAAACTAAAGCAAAAATTAGAAAGACATTACCTAGGTGGGTTGCCTCCCACCAAGCGCTTAATTTAACGTCTCGGCAAGACGGGTGTAAAGACGACTTATCAACCAAACTCTAATGTCTCGAATTTGCGCCTATACGTGATTAGGTCTTGGAAGAAATTTTCACGCGCCGGCATGTTCCTACCCACAATAAGCAACGGCAAGTAAATGTTCACAATTAAGTGGGATGAAATAAGTTCAGAAAACCACTTATTCCACTTGCTTTTGTGTAGGCGGCTCGGAAAAGTAATAGGAGGGACATAAGGCTTGAGTTCCTTGTATATGAGCGGTTCCTTGAAAGGGACATCTTCCGCTTCCTTTGCTTTTTCTTTCGTCTCCTCTTTTTCTTCATCTGTCTCCTCATCTTCATCTGCAACACTAGAAAAATCATCAGAAAATTCAGGACTCACTATGTTATCAATAATCTCACCGTATAAAGGTATGGTGGCGACATCTTCTTGCTCCAGTTCAGCCAATTGCCTAACTTGCACCTCTGCCAATTGCCTAATTTTCACATCTATCCTCCTCAGTGAAGCATGAATATTCTGAAAATATACTTCATTACGCTGTTCTAATTGCTGGAGTTGCTGCTGCAGTTGTTGTTGGAATTGATCCATTTGCTGCTGCATTTGTTGCTGGAATTGATCCATTTGCTGCTGCATTTGCTGTTGTATTTGCTGCAGTAATTCTTCCAGTGAAGGTGAGATCGGCTGCTCATAGGTATTGACTTCATTGTGGCTCCATGGGAAGTCTTGATGATTCCTCCACTCCGGATTGTAGGTATTGTCATATGGTTCATAACTCGACCACTGATTATGGGAATTTCCATACGGTTCATTGATAGGCCACGGATTGTAGGAATGTTCCAAAGGTTCATGCACAGGCCACATATTGTAAGAATTCATTGCTTGGGCTTGTTCTCTTGAAGGACAGCTCCACACATAATGCCCAACCATTCCACAGTGCATGCAAACCACAAATCTGACTTCGCTTTCCTCATCATAAGCGTGTTGCTCATAGAAGTCCATTGTTCCTGAAAAGAAAGAAAACAAAAAGAAAAATAAAAAGAAAAATTAAACTAAAACTATTAACTAAAACTAAAACTAGAAATAACCAATAAATTCACTAATCCCCGGCAGCGGCGCCAAAAACTTGATGTGTAAAATCGTGTTATAAAAACCTAACTCGCAAGTGCACGAATCGTGAGATAAGTACAGCGACAAGTAGGGATCGTTCCCACGAGGAAAAGAGATTTATCGACTAAAACTAATTCTAATTAAAGCTAAGCAATTAACAGTAACCAAGAGATTTCAGATTGATTTGATTGATTTGATTAAAAACTATATTAAACTAAGAAAACAATTAACAAGAATATGAGAATGTGATCAAGAGGTGAGAAGACTAGGTCATCAATGATCACCAACTATGTTTACTCAATGCTTCGAATTGACTTTCACAAAGAATATTAATCAAGTTAAGGGTTCGTTCTTAAATTATGTATAATTAATGCTATGTGGTCCTGGGATAAATTAAGTACTTTCTACTGCAGTCATTAGCAAAACCTGCGTGTAAACTATAGCATAAAATACATCAACCATACACCAAGCGTTCTCAGTTAAATCATTAGCAAAACCTGCGTATAGACTATAACCTAAAACCCACAAAGCACACAATCAAGTATTCTCAATCACATTCATTAGCAAAACCTGCGTATAGACTATAATTGAGAATCCATTAAGCACAAGAACAGAGAACCAAAGATAACGTGCAATAACCTGCTACGATAAATTCATTCATTCAATTGATTATTGGTTGAGAATGGTGAAACCCACGCGCATCCCAACCTTTAACATATAAACCCTAGATTCAAGACTAGCAAAAACCATGCATAGACAAGAAGAAATCCCAAATTGAATGAAACGAAACTTGAATTACTAAAACATAGTCAATTCTAACAAAGAGTATTCATAGAGGTTCACATTGAATCCCTAGTATGGATTTAGTTACACATAGATGAAATAAAAAGACAAGAGATAGAAAAGATAAAACCCATTGAGGCCTTCAATGAATTCTTCAAATCTTCAATGATGCGTCTTCTTCGTCTTGCAAACCCCCGATGTGTAAAGATGGATGATGGTGAAGGGGGACGGCCCCTTTGGTGGCCGGGGACCTCCCTTGGCTGGCTCTCTCTCCCTCTCTCTCCGTGTTCTCTCTCTCCTCTCCCGAAATTAGGGTTCAAAGGGGCTTAAATAGGTGTAGATGCTAAGCCAAGCCCTTAAACAACAAGGAAATCAACTCCCCTTTAGAACTCTACCTTTTTGGGATTCTATTTCTTTCCTAATCCATCCAAATTGATTGCTTATTGAAGGAAGATAAGGATTAGATGTCTAATTGCTTTCCAAGACTCCCACACATGTCCAAGAAGGTAATATTTCCCGTTCCGACAACTTGCGAAACAAATCCCGAAAGCATTCGCGGATTTAATAACTGACTGATCTGACCTTTGGACACTAAAACGGTCATAACTTCTTCTAGAAAATTCGGATTGACAAGCCGTAAATTGGGTTGGAAACTAGACTTCCGGGGCTTCAAATCCATAGGTGGCAGGACACACAGTTCAATCGGAGCTGAGAGTTATGGGGCCCGCAACATGCGAAATCTGCACTGACGGGCTACCGCTGCCACTACCGCTGCCAAATACGCAGCGGTCCGGCAGCGGTTTGCACACAATTGGGAACGCTGCCACTTTGGCAGCGGTTAGGGAGCGTTTGGCACAGCGGTCTCCTCTGCCCATTAATCGCTGCGATGCCTCTCTTCTGAAAATAGCAGCGGTGCGAGAGCGTTTTTGCTCAATTTTAGAAAAGACCCTTGACTACTTCAAAATAACACTTTTTATCTGAATTTCTTCAAATACATCACTTGGATTCAACAACCTGAAAATGCTCAAACACACAAATTAAAACTCTAAAAGACTCGAGAAACAAGCAATTGATTGGAGGAATGGGGATCGAAAACATATACAATAAATGACCGATCAATCTTATCCTAGATCATTCATATGGAGATATGAGAATGGAGGCACCTTGTATGATGTGATCATATAGGACTGGGCCATGATCTATATAAATCTCTCACCAATATCCGTTACATGATGAGATTCATATATATCAACAAATGATGGCTATATGTGGGTGATCTTAATCCTGAGTGTCTTATCGACTCCTTCAGGTTAGATCATGGTCTTTGATATACCATGGGTGAGGTCGGAGTTGCATTCCTGATCAATATGCTCCGTATGTTGGGATCACGGTTTGGCTTGTGGCTGGGAAGGTCTGCACACAATAGTGGAATCCACTCCTTCTTGTGAGAAGTAGATAGTAGTTCCCTTAAGGGTTGATTCGGGGCTTGAACAATATGAGCGCTCTCCTAATTCCGTAAGGAATGTAGGATTTATTGTTCATTAGAGAATCAATGGTACTTAATGGAAAGATATAATTAGAGGGGTATAACGGACATTATGACCCAGCTCTAATTATGAACTACCTGTGGAGGATTATACCATATGTAATAGCTATATCGATGGACACCAAGAATTGTTGGTTTGTGTAAAAACGTCTACAGTTGAGAGAGTGCAACTTCGGGTTTTTAGTGGAATAACACCGAAGTTAATAATCATGAAATATTAATTAAAGAGTTTAATTAATTATTTCTAAGGATTATTGGAGCTCAAAATACTGTGGGTCCATTAGGTCCCCTTGCTAGCCCGATCGATTTAGGTAACAAGGGTCACGGTTAATTAATTGGATTGTCCAATTAATTGTGTTACAAAAGTGACACGTGTCTATTTGGGAATTAATTGAATAATGTGATTATTCAATTAATAAATATTAATGATTATGTTAATTAAATAATTAGATTATTTAATTGTGTAATTAATCATTAGATGGAGGGTGTTGATCGATATTTAATTTTGAATGAAGAAAAGATAATTTGATTATTTTATTTTCATTTAATTAAATATTTAAATTTGAATTTAAAAGAGTTTGAATTCAAATTAAATCAAATTAATTAATTAATATCTTTAAAAGATATTCGATATCTAAAAAGATTTTATTAATTAGTTTAAATTTAAAATATATATATATATGATATATTATTTTAAAGGTGAAAAAAAAAGATTGATTGATTTTGTATCAGATACAAAACAAAGGCAACACCAAAAAGAAGAAAAACAAGAAAGGGGGCGGCCAACAATGAAAAAGAAAAATAAAAGAATTTAATTTTTTTTTTTTTTTTTGAAAAATATTGGTGGCCGAACTTCTTCTACAACAAAGCAAGGGGTTGTTTTTGTGTTCTTCTCTTCTACCTCCTTATAGGTTCCTGAATACTGTGACGCGCCCACACGCCGTTGCCAGTTCCGGGAGATAGCGAGGAAGATCAAGTGGTTCAAATCAGGAGCAGATCGAATTAAAGTGAAGGAGCCTCCTACGTAGGTATGAAATCGTTTCACCTTCTTTAATTGCTTTCGATTATTACTGTACAAATAGGTTTAGTTTATGATTGCATTAAAATTTTTTAAAAACCCTTCCGCTGCGCAATCTGTAAACCTGGGTTCCAACAACTATTTCACCAAGTGGGTAGAAGCGGAGGCTCTCAAGCACATCACCGAAGCTAACACCACCAACTTCATCAAAACCTCTGTTATTTACAGATTCGGAGTACCAAATACCATTGTTGCAGACCATGGCACTCAGTTCGACAACTCAAACTTTCGGGAGGTATGTTCAGACTTCAAAATCAGGCTAAATTTTTGATCCCCTTCGCACCCTCAGTGTAACAGACAGGTGGAAGCCGTGAACAAAATCATCAAAAACCTCCTAAAGAGGAAGCTGGGTAGAAAAGCTCCCGGAGGTCTTATGGGCCATCCGGACAACCCCCACCGTGGCAACTGGTGAGACAACTTATTCACTATCCTTCGGTTCGGAAGCGGTCATTCCTACGGAGCTGCAGATACCCACGAGAAAAGTAGCATGTTATAGTCCCGGGGATAACGAGGAGAAACTACGGGGGAGCCTCGAAGAGATCGAGGAAAGGAGGGATCAAGCACGAATTAGGACAACCTATCACCAGAGCAAAATCACTAAGTATTACAATGCAAAAGTCAAAATTCGGAGGTTCTCCCCCGGTGACCTAGTGTTAAAGAAGGTCATCCCGAGCACAAGAAAGCCGTCCTCCGGTTGCCTCGGAGACAGTTGGGAAGGACCCTACATTATAGATTCGGCGTCCATGAATGGGGCATACAAGCTTAAGACAGAAGAAGGAGTTCCCCTCAGAAACCCGTGTAATGCCAACCATCTCAAAAAATACTATCAGTGACCCGAGTGATGTTGTTTTTTGTAAATTTGTAACCGAGGGTGGTCCCTCTCTCCCACTAATATACGTACTATGGATCATTTCTATATTGTTCAAACTCCTCCGGGAGACAGGAAGTCTCCTCACATGGAGCAACTAAAACTCCTCCGAGAGACAGGAAGTCTCCTCACATGGAGCAAAATAAACTCCTCCGGGAGACAGGAAGTCTCCCTTCGTGGAGCAAACTAAACTCCTCCGGGAGACAGAAAGTCTCCCTTCGTGGAGCAACTAAACGTCCTCCGAGAAAAAGAAAACCTCCTTGCACGGAGCAATAAGACTCCTTCTCAAGAAGGACGATTACCCCCAAAATAACGATTACCCTTAATACAGCGAGATTAGATATAAAGGAACAAACAGATAAGAAGGGAGAACATTGAGCCCCTCCGGAAATACAGTGTACTTGCATAAAAGAACAAAGAAGAAAATCCTCCGAAAACAACTACTTTATATATATAAATCACCATAGCGTTCAAAAAACATTCTTTTTACAAAACATTTTAAAATTAAAAATACCACCGGGACAATCCCCGAAGGATAAGATGAGTTTAAGAGAAAAGCAAAAAGAGGCATCATTTCTTGACAAGCTACGGGAGAGGCCCTTTATTTCTTCACAGAGTCCCCATCTTCTCCCTGGAGTTCGGTAAACCGTTCGTCATCGGATAAGACTTCCGAAGGCTCACCCTCCGATAGGTCAACTTCATTGAATTTGAGCGACATGTCTTCTACCTGCTCCGATTCAGGGCGGACTCTTTCCCTCTGGGCTTTGGCAAACTCCGCGTCGAATTGGGTGAAGTCAGACTCGGGATAGATGCTGCCGAGCATGGCCTTGAGATCGGTGACAGCCTGGTCAAAAATATCTATGTCTCGCTCAAAACCCTCCTCGGAGGCCAAGAACCTATCTATGGCGTTCTCCCCAAGGTCCCTCTTCATAATAGATATAGTCTCATTCGCACTCCTAAAACGTTGGCGGTACTCGAGCAGCTTGTTTTGCTTCCTCCTGCTCACCGCCTTCGACTTCCTATAAGAAGAGGAGGCCTCAGCATACTTCTCCCTCAGAGAGCCTATCAAGGCGTTGTCGTTCTTCGCCTTTTAATGGAGTCTGACGTTCACCTCCTTTATGCTCTCGTATTTTTTCTCCTTATCCAGGAGAGCTCCCATAGCCTGACATCCGAGAAAAAATAAACGCCGGAATGACAAGCAGTACATAAATAAAATACAACACAAGCATAGCAGAACATACCTACCAGAGGGTGCCCGTCGACTGCCGAACCCTGTCAATGGTGGACATTTTCCCGAACAAGCAAGACTCCCTGCTCCTCAGCATATTCTTCCCGTAGGAGCAAAGGAACTCGACGCCATTCTCGGGGGTGATAGGGCCCTGAGTTGGGTCATAGCCTATAGCAGGGGGGTTCGCATAGTAGAACGGGACGCCCCCCTCCATATCTTCTGAGCCGAAGGAGGCAGTGGCATCCAGTGGTTTTTCAACCAAGACCCCTTTAGTCGTCTTCTCGCCGAGGAGGATCACCGGAGACCTATCCACCGGGATAGACCTATCCACCGGGATACCTGTCGGAGCCATGGGGGCTCTCTCCGATATAGTGACCACCTCTTCAAGGTCCATCGGAGATTTGCCTTTGACGGAGGCGGAGGACTTGAAGAGCAACAACCCCGGTGCGATCCTCCTCTTCTTCTTCGCACTTGTGTCCGCACTCTTACCCCTGCCTTTCATCCTCTTCTTTCCAAGAACAGTCAGTTTCCCTGGACCATAAGAGGAAAGGAGTAAGAAACTACACAAATCCGGTGGGAGTTGATTCCGGTCATACGGCCATACTTACTCTTCTTCTCTAAATTTGTCTCGGAGATTCTCCTTCGATCTTTCGAAAGGTTCAGGATGAATCTGATCTTGTGGAGATTACTGTCCTTCAGCAATGTATCAATGCTTCTCTCCGAGGAAGGAATGGACCACGCCTTCTGAATGTGCTTTTGTTCAACCTTCCAAAGCTCCTCCCAAGAAACGCGCTCCCACGAATCTGCCAGAAACCCATCTGTTATCCGAAAATCGTTAAAAGGACGATAATCCAAATAACCACTTTAAAAGGGTCAAGATTGAGATTAATCCTGACCGGAGGGGTATCAAGTGGTTTGATACCAACTAGGTCTCTGTCAATACATGCATGATAGAGAATACGTGAAATCGAATGGGAATTCGTTTTTATTGATCTTTCTTTTCTATTACATGAATACACCGACTATAAATCTACTAAGTCATCAGAATACACGAAGGTTTTTGAATGAAAATATGGATTATGATAGTGACATGGAGATTTCGGTCGATAAGTGGGATGATTGTGGAGGTAAATCTGTGCCTGTCGATAAGTAGAATGTAGGGTTTCTCGGTTTCGGTCCCTCGGCGATCAATAAGTTGTTGTATATATATAGGTCCTGTTTGCTTGCCATGCACTCCTACAATCTCGGACTAGGGTTTGGCAGCTTGCAGGATCCTCCTTTTTAGGAAATTAAATCGGAGCTTTAATGCGCTGAATTCAGTCTTTCCTTCCTAGGAGGAGTCAATCACTTACCTTCCTAGTAGGTCTCCTACTGTAATGTCCTGCTCAAATTAGGACTTTCTGGCGGGAAGGAGTGTACCTCCTTCGTACGGTGACGTTTTACTGGCTCTTTTGTGGAGCTTTTAGTTCTTAGTGTTTAGGATCCTGCTTCCTGGTGCTCTCTGCTCTAGCGGGCTGCCTACATCTAGTAAGCATCCTACTGATGGCAGTAGGGGGATATCTAGCCTGCTTTGTAGTAAGGTGATCAGTAGAACTCCGTGTCGGGGTGCTGCAGGGTTCATAGGAAGCTATATCGGGGTGTGGCGGGATCCATAGGAAGCCCGGCCATAGTCGGTCTGGATCCTGCTATGAGTTATAGGGAGCATTTTGGCTCTTGACCATTTTGTTGATCTAAGAGGCTTGGCGGGGTGGACCCCGCTGAAGGAGGTATGTGTGGGGATCAATCGGGGTCCACTCCGCTGCGGTGTCCGGGTTGCGTACTGTTATACCCTTCTTATGTCAAGGTGGAAAATTCTTCTTTGGACCTTCGCCAATTTTGGCGGTTAACAGAAGTCCCCCCTGACTTGGACACTGATACTTTGTCGGGGTCGGGGTCAGGATCTTTTTGTTTGCTTGAAGGATTTTATACCTTATCCCCTTACTTTCCTTATCTGACCGGGTTTCCACTTAAGAGCAGGAAATCCTTATTTTGTCCGTTATAACTGATTACATGTCGACTGTTGATTGGGTTTCCCCTTTTTTCAAAAAGAGCCGTTTTGGCGCGATTAATGCGGAAAACGCCTCAAACCCTCCTCCCGGTCACCGATTCCGGTTTCCAAGTAAGTAACCATCATTCCTCCTCTATAAATAGACTGGTTTTACTGGTGATTACTTACTTTCTCTTAAACATTCAAACTCGCGACTGAATACAGGAACTTTCTACCCTACCTTCTTCCTCCTTTCTCATCGCAATCTTTCGAAGAAATCCTTCTTCTCTTCTTCTTCTATAATGGCCTCTTCTTCACAACTTCCTTCCTCTCAAGAAAAACTTGACGAACAAAACCCTCCAGTAACGGCGAACCCCGTTCATTCAGATCCCGCCCTCTCTCCCCAGCCTGATAATGCTGAGGCGATTGAGGCTGTAGCGGACTCCTTGACGTCAGAGGGAAAAAAACGGGGTCGAGAGGGGGATGCAACTGCTGAAAAAACCCCGCAGGCTCAGCGACGCCGCTTTACCCGAAACCCCCGAATTGGGTTGGGTTTTCATAATCATCCTGAAGACCCAGTCCTGGTTGGTGATGAAGCGGGCGCCTTTCAGACTGGTGGCCATGAGGAAAGTGACGGACCTGATGTCGCTCTGGTCGGAGTTCAGACGGGATCCTTTGCCGCCTTTCGCGATAGTCGGGTTATTCCCGATTCTGTTTGTACCATGGATACGCTCCATCAACTACGGGAAGAGTACAAGATCCCGGAATACATCATTCTCTCCCTTCCTCCCCAAGGCTATGACGCGTACGCCCCTTCTCCAGACCGCTTGCTGATCCACAAAGCCGCTCTGGAATGTGGAGTCCGGCTCCCACTGCACCCTACTCTTCGTCGAGCTCTCGTCGCGCTCGAATTGGCCCCTCTCCAACTCTCTCCGGGCTTCTGGAAGCACCTGACAGGGTTCTTGGTGCTCTGGAGGGAGCAGTGCGAGAAAGATCATATTGAGCGGGAACCGGGTTTAGACGAGCTCCGCTTCCTCTTCAACATTACGAGCATGGTACCTCGGGGTCAGTTTTACCTGAGGGCATCGAATGATTTGAAGTTCGTCGTCCCCGGGGCGAATGTGAAGTATGCGGCGCCTTGGAAGGAGGAGTGGCTGGTGGTCGAGGGCGATTGGGGGCGTACTGCTCTTCTTGGGGGGTGTGAGTACCCCGTCCCTACCCAGTTTACCGCGAGGGACAAGTGGGCGAAGGGGACCTTGGCTCCTGAGTCCCGAGAGATTTTAACAAGGATCCTAAAGAGAGGGTATACCAACCTGCAATTCCCCTCTTTGGATCCCTTTGAGGGAGCCCGCTTGGAACGGTACCTGAGGATCTCTCCCGCCTCTCCAGGTGAGTTAACCGCATCCTTCATCTCTGTTTTTTTAATGTTTACATTCCTTCTTTTGATTCTTACTGAACATCCTTTCTTCTGGCAATATCAGCTCCCCTGATGGCCACGGGGCCTCTCCCTTCTTCGGGGGGTAAAGATAATACCCTGCTATCTCGTTCCTCTCTTATTCTTTCTCCCACTTCGGCTGCCAGGACTAGGTCGGGGTCCGTCCGAGAAGGATCCAACCCCACCCCACCCCACCCCACCTCCTGACTCTACTCCTGCTCCATCAGGGTCTAAAGCTAAGGCTCCAGCTCGCAACCTTTCTACTCCTCCCTCCCGTTCAAGGATCCCGGCGTTGCTAGCTAGGGCGGCTAGGGCCCGAAGCTCTGAAAGGCCGGCTCAGAAGAAGAAAGTCTCCACCACTGAAACCTCTTCTGCTCCTCCTCCTACTGTAGCTCTTCTCGCGGATCCTGTGAGGGCCCCGTTGGAGGAAACAGTTGTCCACACTTCTACTATTGATGCTGGTGTAGCCTCAGGGTCGGGGTCAGGGAATGATGCTTTTGACGAGGTCGTGTCTAGATTCGCGGCCACCTGCCCCGGTGGAGATTTGACAGATATGGCCAAGCTTCCTACAGGCATCTTGGTCACCAAGGGGGTTTCGGTTCTGGCTGAGGTAAACTTTTACTCCCTTCTTGCTACTTAATTTCTTCCTTCTGCCGGGTACTGACTCTCTTTCTTTTTGCAGGGCTTCAAGTTTGCCATGGCCATGGAGAAACAGCTGCTGACATTGAAGAAAGCTCATGTCGGCCTCCAAGCGAGGTTAGAGGAAACTCAGCAGGAGCTAGTCCAGGCCCAACAAAACGTGGCCCCTTTACTTCAAGAGGCTAGGGCATCAGAAGAAGCGCGCCAGGAGGGCTTGGTGATTATCAGACGCCTTGAGCGTTGCTTAGACATAGAAACCATCAAGTCCTTGCGCCGCAGAGAGGAGAGGGATCGCATAAAAGCTGAAAAGAGGCTGCTGTCAGATGAGAACCAGCTTCTACGGGATGCCTTAGAGGATTTGGAGGCCCACCAGGGGCCCTCTTTCGATGATGGTTATTTCGCCGCCTGCTATGAGGTAGCCACAGCTTTGCCTCCTTCTTTCGACCTCAAGGCAACCTTGAACTGGGACCGGGAGCAAATTATGGCTAAGGCTGCCCGGTTAGCTGGAGGGAATCAAGAGGCTGAGGCCCCTCCACAGGAAATGGCTCACCCGGGTCAAGAAGCCGTCGTGGCTGCTGGGGTCCAACAAGATGGCGCGGAGGGAGCGGATCTAGATCCTCCTGCCATTGAAGAGCAAATGGTGGACCCCGAGTCGATTACGGGAGTAGTCATTGTGGAGGAAGGTGATGGGCCAGCTAGATCCGAGGCCCTTATGGTTGAAGGGATTCAGTCTGGGTCTTCTGCCATGGAGGTGGCTCACAACGATGCAGCAACTGAGCCTTTGGGAGAAGGGGCAGCTGGCCAAGAAGAGCATCCAGAGGAGGAAAAAGAAGTTTAGTCTGGCCTCCCTTCATTATTGAAAATTTTTGTAGCCCGACTGGGGAATGGGGCACCCCGTTTATAAATATAGCAGCTTTTCTAAATACTGTGTCTTGTTTACTTTGTACTTAGAAAACCCTCACTGCATATAAATTTGTTGATACTTGGAATCCTGTTTGAATACTTGGACCCTGATGAGTAATAAGGATGATGACTGGACCCCGATGGGTAATAGAGATAAACTATGTGCTTATAACCATAAGAACCAACGGGGTAAAATCATATCTTCCTCTAATCGGACTCCCTTAAACGCATCACAATTCGTCCTGCTGAGGATGAACTTCTAAGTCTCTTTCTGACTGCTGGTCCGCTGTCGGGGTAGCAAGCGGGGAAATAAAGGGTGAAGAATCCCGATGAGTCACCCCGATGTTACTGTAGATCTGTCCCGGTAGGCTACTAAAGCTACTTTAGCACCAGGTTTCTTGGAGGAAGGTATTTCCCTATCAGCAGGAGCGCCCTTAGGCTATTTCCGGGTCTTGAGGCGCTTTAACAATGGAGATCCTCTTGGCGGGCTTGACCCAGTCCAAGGCATCAGGAGCGCCCTGAGGCTATTTCCTGGTCTTGAGGCGAAGTAAGAAACCAGGTACCTTGAGGCAGCCCGACTCTTACTGTAATCTGTCCTGGTAGGCAACTAAGGCCACTTTAGCACCAGGCTTCCTGGAGGAGGGTATTCCCCGACCAAGGCTATCCTGGTAGGCAACTAAGGCCACTTTAGCACCAGGCTTCTCAGAGGAGGGTATTCCCCGACCGAGGCAGCAGGAGCGCCCTTAGGCTATTTCCTGGTCTTGAGGCGCTTTAACAATGGAGATCCTCTTGGCGGGCTTGACCCAGTCCAAGGCATCAGGAGCGCCCTGAGGCTATTTCTGGTCTTGAGGCGAAGTAAGAAACCAGGTACCCTGAGGCAGCCCGACTCTTACTGTAATCTGTCCTGGTAGGCAACTAAGGCCACTTTAGCACCAGGCTTCCTGGAGGAGGGTATTCCCCGACCAAGGCTATCCTGGTAGGCAACTAAGGCCACTTTAGCACCAAGCTTCTCAGAGGAGGGTATTCCCCGACCGAGGCAGCAGGAGCGCCCTTAGGCTATTTCCTGGTCTTGAGGCGCTTTAACAATGGAGATCCTCTTGGCGGGCTTGACCCAGTCCAAGGCATCAGGAGCGCCCTGAGGCTATTTCCTGGTCTTGAGGCGAAGTAAGAAACCAGGTACCCTGAGGCAGCCCGACTCTTACTGTAATCTGTCCTGGTAGGCAACTAAGGCCACTTTAGCACCAGGCTTCCTGGAGGAGGGTATTCCCCGACCAAGGCTATCCTGGTAGGCAACTAAGGCCACTTTAGCACCAGGCTTCTCAGAGGAGGGTATTCCCCGACCGAGGCAGCAGGAGCGCCCTTAGGCTATTTCCTGGTCTTGAGGCGCTTTAGCAATGGAGATCCTCTTGGCGGGCTTGACCCACCAAGGCATCAGGAACGCCCTGAGGCTATTTCCTGGTCTTGAGGAGCTTTAGCAATGGAGATCCTCTTGGCGGGCTTGACCCAGTCCAAGGCATCAGGAACGCTCTGAGGCTATTTCCTGGTCTTGAGGAGATTCCGTGATGATGATTCTGTAGGTGATTTATCGGAGGATCCCGTAGGGGACAATCAAGCACTGGTACACAGGAGAATCATATAGAAGAAAGAATTGCTTTTATTTAATTTCCCAAACGGTACAAGCATGAACTCGGGGTGAGCATCCCGCTAGATAAGAACATAGTTTCTAAGGGTAGAATTTTCGAAGATGATCGGCATTCCATGTGTGATCCACCGGGTAACCCTCCATGTCTTCGAGCTTGTAAGCACCACCCCGAAGTGATGCCTTAATCAAGTATGGACCCTCCCAGTTAGGGGCTAGCACCCCGTCAGACCTCCTACGAGTACTCTGGGTCACCTTCCTGAGAACCAAGTCTCCCTCCTTGAAATTTCGGGTCCTCACCTTCTTGTTGAAGTGTCGGGCTATCTTGCTCTGGTATACGGCCACCTTCTGTGCGACCTTGCTTTGTTTTTCCTCCAGCAGGTCCAAGCTAGCTCTCAACTTGGCCTCATTATCTTCTGGCTCATAATTTTGAACCCGGAAAGATATGAGCTTATGTTCGATGGGCAAGACAGCTTCTGCCCCAAACACCAGGGAGTAGGGGGTTTCTCCGGTTGCTGTCCGCCTAGTTGTTCTGTAGGCCCAAAGTACATTGGGTAATTCTGCCACCCATAATCCTTTCTTCTGTTGGAGCTTTTTCTTTAGGAGCTTCTTAATGGTCTTGTTGGTTGCTTCGACCAGCCCGTTGGTTTGAGGATGGGCCACCGAAGCAAAACGGAGATTGATCCTCCGGTCTGCACAGAATTCTCGGAAGTTGGCATTGTCAAACTGCTTTCCCAAATCAGTTATGATGGCCATCGGTGTGCCAAATCGGCAGACTATGTGTTCCTTGACAAAGTTGGTGGTCTTTTCTTCGGTTATCCGGGTGAGTGCCTTAGCTTCCACCCACCGAGTGAAGTAATCTATCGCCACTACTGCGTGCTTGGCTTGGCCGGGTGCAGTGGGAAGTGGCCCGATCAAGTCTAGTCCCCAGATGGCAAAGGGGTAGGGAGTGCTGATTGAGGAGAGCCTCTCTGGAGGGAGATGATGAAGGTTAGCTGTTTTCTGGCAAGCCTCGCAGGATCGCGCGAACTGCCTTGCGTCCTGGTGTATAGTCGGCCAGTAATATCCCATCCTGACTATCTGGTAAGCCAAAGTTTCCCCTGATACGTGGTTACCACAATCCCCAGAATGCACCTCACTGAGCGCCCAGTGCGCGTCGTCGTGATGGAGACACCTGAGCAGAGGGAGAGATTTTCCCTTACGATATAGGTGTCCTTCTACTAAGTAGTATCGGGTAGCTGTCCTCTTGAGCCGACGGGCTTGATCCGGATCTGCTGGGAGAATGTCGCTTTGGAGATAGTCTGCTATTGGATCCATCCAACACGGGAGGCGGCTTACTGGGAGGACCTCTGCCTCTTTTGCTATGCTGGAGAAAGGAACCAATTGAAGGGGTACTCCTTTTGGTAAAGCGTGTCCCTCTCCTGTGGCAATCTTGGCTAAAACATCTGCGCGATGGTTTTTCTCCCTAGGCACTTGCTCTATTTTTACTCCTTTTAACTTCTTCATAGCCTCCTGAACTTTAGCCAGATAGGCTATCATGTTGTCACCCTTCGCTTAGTATAATCCTGTCACCTGGTTGACCACTAGTTGTGAATCGCTCTTGATCTGAAGATACTCAGCCCCCAGAGCCCCTGCTACCTTCATTCCTGCTAGCAGAGCCTCGTATTCCGCTTCGTTGTTGGTGGCTCTGAATTCAAACCTGAAGCAATGACTTACTTCAATTCCCGCGGGGTCGATCAGGACGATCCCGGCTCCGCACCCCGACTGGTTCGATGCTCCATCCGTGTAAAGGATCCATATCTTGTTGTCTATGGGCCATTCCAGAAGGGCTTGATCCGGGTCTGGGTCTGCCGACACGCCTTGGTTCAGGGTCGGGCCAAACTCCACTATGAAGTCCGCCAGGGCTTGAGCTTTGATCGTGGTTCTCGCCTTGTACTTGATGTCGAACTGTGTGAGCTCTAGGGCCCACAGAACCAGTCTGCCTGAAACATCCGGTCTCTGGAGAAATTGTCTCAAAGGCTGATCTGTGACGACCGCGATGGTGTGGGCTTGAAAATAAGGCCGGAGCTTTCTGGACGTTGTTACTAAGGCGTAGGCGAGTTTCTCTAGCAAGGTATAATTCTTCTCGGACTTTGTAAGAGCCCGACTCACGTAGTAGATCGGCCTCTGCACCCCGTCACTGCATTCTTTCACCAAGGCTCCACTAGTTGCTACTTCAGAAACTGCTAGGTAGAGTAGGAGTTCTTCACCCGGGATTGGTTTTACCAATAGCGGAGGGCTTGACAGGTATCCCTTTAGAGTCTGAAAGGCCTGCTCGCTCTGCTCATCCCACTTCATCTTTTTCCCCTGCTTGATGATTTTGAAAAAAGGGAGACATTTGTCGGTGGATCGGGATATGAACCGGTTCAAAGCCGTTATCCGCCCGGTTAAACCTTGCGCCTGCTTGAGGTTTGTAGGAGACTCGAGATCTAAAATGGCTTTGATCTTCTCCGGATTTGCCTCGATTCCCCTTTCATGCACCATGAATCCCAAGAATTTGCCTGCTGCTACTCCGAATGCACACTTAGCGGGGTTCAGCCTCATCTGGTTCTGCCTTATTACCTGGAAGGTTTGGCGTAAGTCCCCTGCATGCTGTCTTGCTTCTGGAGATTTTGTGATCATGTCATCTATGTATACCTCCATGGACCTTCCTATCTGTTCCTTGAATAGCTTGTTCACCATGCGCTGGTAAGTGGCACCTGCATTTTTGAGTCCGAATGGCATTACCTTGTAACAGTAGAGACCTTGTCCTGTGATGAAGCTAGTCTTGTCTTGATCTGAAGGATGCATCATGATTTGATTATATCCCGAGAAAGCGTCCATGAAACTTAGGAGCTTATTTCTTGCAGTGGAGTCAATGAGCTGATCTATTTTTGGTAGAGGGAAGCTATCTTTGGGGCAAGCCCGATTGAGATCGGTGTAGTCCACACACATCCGCCACTTCCCGTTGGATTTGGTTACCATGACCACGTTAGCGATCCACTCAGGGTACCGGGATTCCCTGATGAATCCGGCCTTCAGGAGCTTGTCAACTTCTTCTTGGACTGCGGCATTCCGTTCTGTGTTGAAGTGTCTTCTTTTCTGTTTCACCGGCTTAAAAGTTTCATCCACTGCCAACCTATGGGAAGCCAGGCTAAGGGGAATGCCAAGCATCTCATCATGACTCCAAGCAAAGATATCGTTATACTCTTTAAGAAGCTCTATCAAGTTACTCTTCACCTCTGGGTCCAGACCTTCTCCCACTTTTACTGTCTTTGTTGGGTCCTCCCTCCGGATCTGGACTTCCTCTAGCTGCTCCACGGGGTTCCCACTGGCCCAACCTCGCTCTTCCTCTTCTGACTCCTCCACGACTATGTCTGGTACCTCTCCTTCTTCTAAAACATAATCATCCTGCTCTGTCGTTCTCTGACTTGGGTAGCTGGCCACTGATGCGCATTGCTTAGCCAATGCAGCGGGGTTAGTTGACACCGCATAGCAGTTTCGGGCTGCCTGCTGGTCTCCTCTTACTTCTCCTACTCCCGATCCTATTGGAAACTTCATCACGTTGTGGTAGATAGACAGTACTCCTCTAATCCCTGATAAGAAAGGCCTTCCTAAAATTGCATTGTACGCAGATGGGGTGTCCACCACGATGAACTCCGTCATTATGTTTTGCTGAAGAGGAACTTCTCCGACTATCACTGGCAGTATCTTTGTTCCCATCGGCATTACGGAGTCCCCTGTGAATCCGTATAGTAGAGAGGTGCAACTGTTGTAGCAAGAATTCTTCAGGTTAAGCTGCTCATGAGCCCTCTTGAACAGAATATCCACGCTGCTTCCCGTATCAATCAGGATGCGGTGTACTAGGCAGTTAGCGATCTGCACTGTTATGACCATGGGGTCATCATGTGGCTGTACCGTATTGAAGACATCCTCCTCCGTGAAGATGATCTTGGTCGAGCGGGATAGATCTCGGGGTCCGCCATTGACCTTCAGTATCTCATGGTCAGCGTTAAGCATGGGAATCTTCCTTGCGTGGTTCTTCCTTGAATTGTTGGAGGTTCCAGCCAAGGTAGGGCCCCCACTGATGGTGTGAATCACCTGAATCTGCTGCATTAGATCCTTTTCTCCTTCTCTCTTCCTTTCCGCTGCTTCTTGCATCCCGCTTTGAACCTGCTTTCCTTCTTTGATGCTATCTCGTACCTGTTGTAAAAATTCGGTTAGGAGTCCTCCCCTTACCAGTGCTTCTATCTGATTGCGGAGACTGTAGCATTCTGAGGTATTGTGCCCCACGTCTTCATGGAAGTCGCAATACTTGTATTGATTCCTCCTGTCTATCGGGATCTTTATGGGAACCGGTTTTCTGAGTAGACCCTTGTCCCGAATAGCAAGATAGATAGTTTCCCGTGAAGCATTGAGAGGGGTATAATGGCTATATCCTTCTTCCTCTCTCGTTATTCTGGATAAATCCTTCAAGGGGAGCTCTCTGGGAGGTGATCTCCTGACCGGGTACCTCTCTTGGTACAAAGGAATAGGAGGCGGCCTGTATGTCGACCGGTTTGGAGGTTGATTCTGAAACTTCCTAGCTGGGGCTGGTTTTGGAGCTTCCTTTTTAGGGCGTGGTGCTAACCGGGCTTCATCATGTTCAATCTTAATCCGGAGTTGTTCCTCAATGTCTACCTGTTCCAGAGCCCGATTGTAGGCTTCCTGGTACGTCTCAGGAGGATGCTTGGCGAAAGATCGGAACAGTCTGCCAGCCCACAAATTCCTCCGGAAATTTGCTAACGTTTCCTTCTCGTTGAACACACCCATCTGGACGACCTCTTTGTGGAATTTCTCCACATAAGATCTCAGAGTTTCACCTCGTTCTTGAACTACGTACTGCAGTAGGATAGGATCCTTGGGACGGGGTTTGATTCCCTGAAACTGTGCACAGAAAGCTTTGGTAAGTTTGGAGAAAGAATCAACACTACCTGGTGGTAATTTTCTGAACCATGTCTTGGCACAGTCTGTTAGAGTTGAAGGGAACATCCTGCACATTGCTATCCTGGTTGCACTCTGGACCTCCATCTGGTGTAAGAAGCTTTCCAGGTGGCTGACGGGGTCTTCTGTTCCATAATACTTTTCTGAAGGCATCCTGAATTTGAGGGGTAGCCCCGCCTCCCTAACTCTCTTGGAGAATGGTGCATTCATCTCGCCCAAAGGATTCTTTTGGATCCCCTGATGCTTTCCCTTCTTTAACTGCTCCAACTCCTTCGCCATCCTCGTCATCTGGTCCTCCAGGCGCTGAGACTTCTTGGTTCCGGATCGAGCTACTGAAACTTCATTATCCGAAGATTCTGAATCGATGACTACCTCCTTTCGCTTAACCCTTTGATGCCTTTCCTTGGAAATCCTCCGAGATTTGGCACTTTCCTCAGAATTGGGACGGGATTCCCTCTCCTTGGTCCGCAGTCTTGGTGGGGATTGAACCTTCCTGGGAGGAACCTCAATCGCGGATTTTACCAGTCGAGGTCTGAGATCCGCCTGTCGGACTGGGAGAGGGGGGCCCAATCGGTCGAAGACTGGAGCCCGAGTGCTTGGTCTGACATCGTCCTGGGTCCCGGCTGCTTCAAATGGGATTCCCTGGGCTATCATCCGGAGCCGGATCGCTTCTACGTAGGCTGCAGCGTGCTGTTCTAAGACATCTCGTTTGATCTCTTGCTCAGCAGGGTTTTGAGGGATAGGGTCTGCAGCCGGTGGGGGCACTGGTGGAGGATTCTCGCTCCTGATGCCCTTACCCCGTCTCTGAGCTCTTTCAGTGGAGGCAAGGGATTGGAGCCCTGATGGCTCGGGACGACCCTGGGAGGACCGGAGTCTCATTCCGAATATCTCTGGGTGGAAGTAGGCTGTTGCTAAACAATGGTTGGGAAAAAGGTCCCCACAGATGGCGCCAAAAGTGTTATCCGAAAATCGTTAAAAGGACGATAATCCAAATAACCACTTTAAAAGGGTCAAGATTGAGATTAATCCTGACCGGAGGGGTATCAAGTGGTTCGATACCAACTAGGTCCCTGTCAATACATGTGTTATCCGAAAATCGTTAAAAGGACGATAATCCAAATAGCCACTTTAAAGGGTCAAGATCGAGATTGATCCTGGCCGGAGGGGTATCAAGTGGTTCGATACCGACTAGGTCCCTGTCAATGCATGCATGATAAAGAATACGTGAAATTGAATTGGAATTCGTCTTATTGATCTCTCTTCTCCGTTACATGAATACACTGACCATAAATCTATTAAAACATTAGATTACATGAAAGTTTTTGAATGAAAATATGGATTATGGTTGTGACATGGAGATTTCGGTCGATAAGTGGGATGGTGGTAGAGGTAAATCTGTGCCTGTCGATAAGTAGAGTCTAGGGTTCCTCTCCCCCTTTCCTTTCTCTCTTCTTTTCTTTTCTTCCCTTGGCGATCAATAAGTTGTTGTATATATAGGTCCTGTTTGCTTGCCATGCACTCCTACAATCTCGGACTAGGGTTTGGCCGCTTGCAGGATCCTCCTTTTTAGGAAATAAAATCGGAGCTTTAATGCGCTGAATTCAGTCTTTCCTTCCTAGGAGGAGTCAATCATTTTCCTTCCTAATAGGACTCCTACTGTAATGCTCTGTTCAAATTAGGACTCTTTGGCGGGAAGGAATATTCCTCCTTTGTACGGTGACGTTTTACTGGCTCGTTTGTGGAGCTTTTAGTTCTTGAAGTTTAAGATACTGCTTCCTGGTGCTCTTCTGTCCTAGCGGGCTGCCTACATCTAGTTAGCATCCTACTGATGGCAGTAGGGGGACATCTAACCAGCTTTGTAGTAAGGTGATCAATAGAACTCCGTGTCGGGGTGCAGCAGGGTCCATAGGACGCTATATCGGGGTGTAGCGGGGGCCATAGGAAGCTGTATCGGGGTGTAGCGGGGTCTGATCTCGCCGTGAGTTCTAGTGAGAATTTTTGGCTCTTGGCTTCTTTATTGAGCTGAGATGCTTGTCGGGGTGGATCCTGCTGGTGGAGGTATGTGTTGGGGTTAACCGGGGTTCACTCTGTCATGGTATCCGGGTTGGGTACTGTTATAGCCTTCTTGTGTCGAGGTGGAAAATTCTTCTTTGGTCCTCCGCCAATTTTGGCGGTTAACAACATGCATGATAGAGAATACGTGAAATCGAATGGGAATTCGTTTTTATTGATCTTTCTTTTCTATTACATGAATACACCGACTATAAATCTATTAAGTCATCAGAATACACGAAGGTTTTTGAATGAAAATATGGATTATGATAGTGACATGGAGATTTCGGTCGATAAGTGGGATGATTGTGGAGGTAAATCTGTGCCTGTCGATAAGTAGAATGTAGGGTTTCTCGGTTTCGGTCCCTCGGCGATCAATAAGTTGTTGTATATATATAGGTCCTGTTTGCTTGCCATGCACTCCTACAATCTCGGACTAGGGTTTGGCCGCTTGCAGGATCCTCCGTTTTAGGAAATTAAATTGGAGCTTTAATGCGCTGAATTCAGTCTTTCCTTCCTAGGAGGAGTCAATCACTTACCTTCCTAGTAGGTCTCCTACTGTAATGTCCTGCTCAAATTAGGACTTTCTGGCGGGAAGGAGTGTACCTCCTTCGTACGGTGACGTTTTACTGGCTCTTTTGTGGAGCTTTTAGTTCTTAGTGTTTAGGATCCTGCTTCCTGGTGCTCTCCTGCTCTAGCGGGCTGCCTACATCTAGTAAGCATCCTACTGATGGCAGTAGGGGGATATCTAGCCTGCTTTGTAGTAAGGTGATCAGTAGAACTCCATGTCGGGGTGCTGCAGGGTTCATAGGAAGCTATATCGGGGTGTGGCGGGATCCATAGGAAGCCCGGCCATAGTCGGTCTGGATCCTGCTATGAGTTATAGGGAGCATTTTGGCTCTTGACCATTTTGTTGATCTAAGAGGCTTGGCGGGGTGGACCCCGCTGAAGGAGGTATGTGTGGGGATCAATCGGGGTCCACTCCGCTGCGGTGTCCGGGTTGCGTACTGTTATACCCTTCTTATGTCAAGGTGGAAAATTCTTCTTTGGACCTTCGCCAATTTTGGCGGTTAACACCATCAATCAGATAATAAAACTAAGGGAGGAGAACAACAAGATAATATGAGTAAGAATAGTTGGGATTCCTAGATACCTAGGAGATTGAACACCGAACGAACACTCTGCAGGCGACCACCGAGCTGCAAGTCTTTACCCCAATCTCCAGCAGCAACGAACCAGCTCTTCTTCCACTCTTTGTTGGAAGTCGGCAGCCCGGTTATCAGAGGTTCTCCCCTTTGCTTGTCATATGACGCAAGGGCCCACCAACCGTCGCCCCCCGCTCGGTGGGGACGGAAGCTGTAACAGTGTCCAATCTCCCGGAGTGTCGGCTCGGGAAATCCTAGCCCACGCCATAGAGCGAACATGCCGATTACGACCCTCCACGCGTTGGGGTTTAGCTGGGCAGGGGCAATCGAAAACTCCCGAAAAACTCTCCGGATATAGGGATGGAGAGGTAGCCTCGCCCCAATCTCCAAAAAGGCCGGATGAAATGCCACCGACACACCGAATGGGTTGCTAACCAACTCCCCCGCCACGGGCATCCTCATACCAACTGACTTGGGGATAGAGAACTCCGCGGCAATCTGACCTATCCTAACCGCCGTCATCTTGTTCACTCCGATCTGATTGACAGCAAACCACGAATGATCCATGCTGTTTCGAAAGTATTCCTCAGAATTATATCTAGCCTCATACCCCTCTCTTCCAGGGAGTAGTGCTTCGGGGTCAATCGGAAGCCTGTCTCCTCCTCCTGCTTCAGACCCCGATTTGCTCACCTCCGGCTCATTGTCCACCGGATCATCTTTTGCGGCAAACACGCTCCTAGTGCTTTCACCCTCCGAAGAGCTGTCCGAGGAGCCTGACGAACTAGCGGAGTCCCCTACCCTAATTGCATTCACCTTCATAACCATAGCTAAACCTACCGGGACGTACAAGCTATGAAAACAATTAGGGAAAGTTTTAGAGAAAAAAGACTCACCGTAAATGCTTACTCCGAAGAAGCTCTGAAAATTTGGAAATCAGCAAATGATTTTCTCGGGCAAACAGTTCCCTTTTTATAGGCACTGAGCCCGCCCTTAGGCGAATTTGAAACGACGTGGCGGTTACCTTTCCGAGGTGACCGCCGCCCAAACGTCGCTCTCACTGGGCGACACGTGGCGTCCTGTTATTGGGGAAAGGCACGGGCCGGACCCGGAAATGTTGTGGGCCAAGCGTATGGTCCATTGTTCGGACATGCAACCGTTAGCTCCGTGCGGAAGCGCCCTACACCCCGATTACATCCCCGAGGGGCAATTGTTGGTTACGGATTTATTCATCTGAGACACTATAGGATAAACGGATCGGAGGCTCTCATAGACACCGAATACCTCTCGGACACCTCCCTTTTCCGGCGACCGCTACCGAGTGACGTCATCTACCGATGACTGTATCGGAGGGATCTGGGGGTGAACCGCCTCGATCATTAATGACGAAGTGATGAGGCAACAAAATATCCAGAAACACCTGTCATAAAGAGAAACTATATAAACCCCAATTATAAACTGAAAAAAGGAGAGAGAGATTTTTTAGGAGAAAGAAAAAGGAAACTAAAAGAAGTGAGTCTTATAAAAAGAGATCTGGTATCGAATCTCATAAAGGAGCCACTGGAATATTTGAAGCACATTTTTACATCAAACACCTCATTTATTCTATCATATTGTCATTTAAGTACATACTTATATCATCTTATGTTCTTCAAGAACATTCAGTACCAAAAATAATTTTTATTTATGAAATGGATATCCATATATTAAAAATATATATATATCGCGATTCATCGTTATTTTTTTTTTTTAATTGAACTTCTAGTTCATAACATTTCTCATATTAAGCATATGATCATATGACAAAATAAACAATAAAAGAACACATGTTTCTGGCATGAGACAAAAATAATAAAATAATTTAAATGGACTCAAAATAATTTCTTTTGTTATAGATCTAATGGATCTAACAAATACAAAATTTTGTTTTCTTCTAATTTTAGTAGCTCTTCAAGAGTGTCCATTATACTTGGTAAAGATTAACAAAATAATAAGATGTACCGCATGTACATAGTCTTTATCCTTATATTTAACACCTATAGCAAGCAAAAAGTTCTTATAATTCTTGAAAGGTGTATTCAAAATCCTTTCAAATTTTCTTGCTTTGTTTTGATGTTATTCCACTTCTAGTGAATTGAATTAAATTTCTTATAGTAATTACCTTAGCTTCAATAATTATTTCAACTATCAATATTCGCAATCACCACCATGATATTTTAATATAAACATCATTCACTCCAGGAAATAATATTAATCCAATTGAGTGGTGTTTTATGGTTGAAATAAGACATGATATCAATTCAAATATTCTCAAATTTGTAATCTCGATATTGCTCATTCAAGAGCAAATTAAAGGCATGTAATTATCATAATATATATTGTTACTTCAAGAACAAATACTTGAATCACGAAGTGTAAGATATTTTAATCTTGTCTTTTCATTTGGTTATCAAATCATTCCTCTTATCAAATCAAAAAGGACTATTGAATCGTTACCATGAAATATTTATATTTCAATTCATCATTAAAAAGAATGATTACTAAATAATAAAATTAATATAATTTGACATAACCATTTAAACAATAAAAATCAAAACATAAAATGTATTTAATCTTAATAAAAATGTTGGATATATGTCATAACAGTTATGAATAAGTAATATTTTATTCAACAAATAAATCAAATAAGTAATATTACTCATATTCATAATTAAAATGTACATACGATAATATGAATTTTAAAAGATCGTATTTGACTATTTTCTACCTTTAATACCTTACTAAGTGAAGGAACTACAAAATGAAAGATATTTCAATTAAAAAAATTGAGCAATTAAAGTCAAATATAATTCACAAATAAATTATATCAATTATTAGATACTACAACAAAGCTTATGAATTACTAAAACATGATATTGTTTTCATGAATGTTGCAATTACAAGCTTAATGCAATATTTTAATATAATTCAAAGCAATACAAAAACTTAATTTTAGACAACTTAAGCACCAAAAATATAATATTATATTAATAAGACCATGTGAATACAAATCCACTATATAATAAAACCACCAATTTTAAAAATCATAAAATTCAAGCAACCATAAAACTATATATCTCAAAACGAATAAATTCAAATGCCAATGAATAAATAACATAAGCAATTTGTGATTAATAGATGTGCGAAATATGAAAATTCTAGTATATGAAAATATAAGATTTCACATCTACATACCACTATTAGGAGGAGAAGAAACGAAAATAATGAATATTTCATTCACATTTTGAAGTCTCTGATTTAAAGATGCTAGCTTCTAGAAATAGAAATAAAGATAAAGATAAGGATTCGCACGTAATAAGGTAAAGGATGCTATGAGAGATTTTAGAGAGAGAAACTCTGAGGGTCGGGGTTTTAGGCGAGATTTTAGAGATAGTTTAGTGTCCATTTTTGTGGATAACTTGAATCCCATAGTTGATCACACAAGGATTATGGGGTATTTTCAAAGCCTTTGGGCTAGTGAGAGATTTGTATTTGTCGCCTAAAAACAGGTCTCTGGATAATGGACTTGCTGACAGAATTTCCAAAGGACATAATAGTAAGAATGTGAGATGGAATCTGGAAAATGAAGTAGCCAAGGTGTTAGAGAAGGGGATTGAGCTTGGCCACATTAATACCTCTACGGTGGGAAGTGGAAAGAGGGAAGAAAATGGCAATCAAGGAGAATCCTGGAGCCATAGTCAGGAAGTAACAAAAGTTATTGAGATGGGGGTGGCATTAGGTTTTGATTTTAATGGAAATGTCTACAAGGTTATACTAAACAACCTAGAGGGGGGGTGAATAGGTTGACACACTAGTTTTAAAAAACTCTTTCTTGACTAATGTCAAAACCTTGGTGAGCATATAATAAACCTTGAACAAGATTGTTATGAGAAAAACAATTTGCACAAGTATGCTCAATTCACCACACTTAGTCTACAAAACATAAACCAAGAAACAATGTATCTCATATACAAGTATATTCAATAAAAAAAAAAACGCATTCTACAAGTTGTATTATGAATATTACAATGAAATATCACTAAGTAAAATATTATAACTTGATATAGAATATTGCAAGATACAAAATTCAAACACTAACAAGATACAAAAAAGAAGAAACAAATGTTGATTCAACAAACAATGTGTCCATCTCTTTCTTTATCAATAACATGTTTACAAGGATGTGAGGAATTGAAGATCATAAACAAGTTATATTGAACAAACATACAAATATGAAGAGATAGAGATAGAGACATTTGACACATTGATTTTTACGTGGTAAACCTCCGAAGAGGAAACATCCACGGGTTGAATCCACAACCACCGGCAAAGTAAATCCATTATATGAAAAGGACATACACACTCAAGGCTATTAACACTATGATATTCACCTCAAGCTATCAAATCCTAATCTACCCTCGGGCTAGTAAACCATTAAGCCTACTCCCTATCCAAGGTGTGTCCAACACCTCTAGGAAGCAACTCCCTAACCAAGGCTCTCAAGCCTGTAGGAAGATTCCCTCGCTTAGCAATCTAGATCACTAGGATCCTAGTTAAGCTCCCTTAGCTTAACCATCCGGGTACGCAACTCCTTGCTAAGACTTTCGCTTGGCTATACGGAACTCATTCCTAGCCAAGACTTCTTGCTGAAATTGAAGCTTCACTCACTCCAAGATGAGACTTCCACCTTATGCAAGGCAAATGATATAAGTGATGGAAATGATGCAAATGATGCAAACACATGCAACATAGAATATATGATCAATACATCCTATGGAAACTAGAAATAAACAATGAGCACACAATGTATATTTTTCTAGTTCATGATCCAAAACATGACACCACACAAAATGATGCATGAGCATATGAAATGTATGGATAAAGTACACTTCATGAAGATCTAAACATAGGCAACAAAGCACACAAAATAAAGTTGTCTAGACCTTAAACATGAACAATAATCTAGAGCATGCAAAACACCTAAAACATGTCAAATCCTAGATTCTATTCATGTTACTAAAGCTTGAAAACAAAGCGTGATCATTAAGCATATATTCAAGACTTTAGAGCACAAACAACAAAAATGCTAGAATGACAAGATATGATCAATGAATATTCTAGCAAGTACTTAAAGCATATATATTCAAAATAATCAATTAAATCCTAATTAGCTCTAAATACAAAATCAAATGTGCTAATCCTAGAATTATTCAATTAAAGGATCAAAGAATATTTCAAGGATTATTAATCATAAAATGATTCAATCAAGTCTCAAATAATCCTATATATCAATCTAATCATAATACAACTTTCAATCATATGAAAATCATAGAATCCAAGAAACTAGTTCACATATGTCTCTAATTAGACTTTTGATTAGGATTGATTATGAAGCTATCTTTCTCAATAGCATTCACCATACATACACATACATATAGAAGAAGAAACCCCAAGTAAATTGAAGGTTATAAAAGAAGAAATCACAAAGATAAAGTCAATACCTCTCCATCACGAGCTGTCACGATTTTCTGGGTAGAACACCTTGAAAACTCAATCAAATGACTACAAGATCACTTGAAAAAGGTAGAGGACGCAATTACAAACAATCTCCAATTCGAATCACTCAAATCCGATTTCGTATTAAGAAGTTATGGTGTTTGGAAGTTGAGAAAATTGGAGAGAAAAAACTGACAGGATTTTTCTATTTTCTTCTTTCTTTCTTCACATTTTTGAAATGGAGGGAAGTGGGAATATTTAAAAAGAAGAGAGAGAGGGAATTTTTGGCCAATCAAAATAAGCCACCTCAACCTTGACCCGTGTGGGGTGCGTGTGGCCCACAGGACCAGAGGGCTGGTCTGGCCATGGCTCACTTGGCCTCCACACGGGGTGGCCAAGGCATGGCCTTTGGCCATGCTCACCTCACTCGCGCACCTCCCACGTTTTTCGATCGTATACGAGCATCCAAATTCTGATTTTGAATCCATTTTCGGAATATGAATCATGACTCCCTCATGCACAACAAAGACTACGAAACTTTGACAAAAGGTTAAGAATTCATCTCGGAAAACGACGACGAACACAACTCAACAAATGAGAATGAAAAGTAGCGTAGCTACATCGTTTGGACTCGAAACTAAATGAATGAGTAACCAAAACAACCAAGACTCAATAAGGAATCAAATAAGATCATGTACAAGTCCAAAACACAAGAAACACAAACAATCAAATACAAATTCACATATGAATGCCATTTCCTAGACATAGTCTTAGAACATGCAACTCTACAATGTATGAGCATTTGAGTACAATGCATGAGCATACAAAATATGTGAATGTGTTATATAAATGGTGCACAACGATGGAGGGACACTTATGAATGATTTGTGTGTGTGTGCCTTAACGCCTTGCAAGAGGAAGAAGAAACTTGATACCTTAGCATCCAAGTACGTGATTTTCCTCTTAAAGATAATATTTGCATGAGAAGTTGCATTTCTTCCTTTAGGCTTCTTTTCACCAAGAACCACCTAAGCAACTAACCATTACAAATAAAGAGAGTTTTACAATGGAATCAAGCCAACAAAGATCTAGGATCTTACAGTCGCCTAAAAACAGGTCTCTGGAGAATGGACTTGCTGACAGAATTTCCAAAGGACAGAATAGTAAGAATGTGAGATGGAATCTGGAAAATAAGGTAGCCAAGGTGTTAGAGAAGGGGATTGAGCTTGGCCACATTAATACCTCTACGGTGGGCAGTGGAAAGAGGGAGGAAAATGGCAATCAAGGAGAATCCTAGAGCCTTAGTCAGGAAGTAACAAAAGTTATTGAGATGAGGTGGCATTAGGTTTTGATTTTAATGGAAATGAAGACTCGGTCAGTGAGGAGGTGGCTAGGAGAATATCTAAGGATGAGGTGAGGTTGAAGGCTACGCATAGGAAAGTATAGTTGCTTGGTTGGTTTTCTTGTGCTCTTTGTGGTTTCTTTTCTTTGATGATAGCACTGACTTGGAATATTAGGGGGTTGGGACGTACTATAAAAAGAAGGGTGGTGAGAAGATTGGTCTCTTTTCATAAACCAATTCTTTTGTTTTTATAGGAATCAAAACTGAACATTTTTGATAATCGGTTAGTCAATACTCTTGGTGGATCGTTGCTTTCTAGAGGAATTGGGGTGAAGCTCTTGGGTCTGCTAGTGGTCTAATTACACTTTGGAATGAAGATCTTTTTGAGGTTAAGGCATGTATTTCCAATGATAGGTGTATTATTGTGTCTAGAACTTTTTCTAAGATGAAGAGATCTATGGTTTTTTGTAATGTGTACGTGGCCAATACCAAATCGGAGAGAAAGAAGTTGTGGAGTTTCATTTTGAATGCTCAAGCTTCCTTTCCGGACTCATGGTGCATTGGAGGGGACTTTAACATTGTATTGCTTCCGTCTAAGAGAAAAGGAGGTCATGGTGACACAACTTCTATGAGAAACTTCAGAGATTTTATTGATGCAGCTAGGGTGGTGGACATTCCCTTACAGGGCATGGCGTTTACTTGGTCCAATAATAGGGAAGTTGAGTCTTGTGCTAGGCTTGATCATTTTCTTTACGACCCTATATTTTTGTCTTGGTTTCTGGGCTTGGTATAGAGGGGTCTCAGTAAGAGTGTTTCAAATCACAATCCAGTGTCGATTGGTGAACCTTTGGTGGATTGGGGTCCTAGACCGTTCGGTTTCTCAATAGTTGGCTAGAGGAAAAAGATTTCATGGAAGGAGTGGGTAAGTGTTGGAGGAATTGCGTAGGGAGTTGGAATTTTGGTATGAGATTACATCTTAAGTCCAAAGAAGTTAAAAGGTGTATTAAATCCTGCTTTAGTCTTAAAAAAACAAGGTAGGGATCAAATTAAGGCGTTAGAGGAGGAGTTGTTTCAAGTAGAAAAGACGGCTGGAATTTTGGGTTGGCAATCGTCTCTCAGGAAAGAACGCATGGATTGTCTTGTTAAGTTATGGAAGGTTATTAAGGGTGAAGAGCAAAGGTGGAGGCAAATCTCTAAGGTGAAGTGGCTTAAGGATGGTGATAGGAATTCCAAGTATTTCCATCTCTTAGCTAATGTTAGAAGAAAAGCTAATTTTATTGATGACATTTACATACAAGGCAGATTATGCAGTGGACAAAATTCAATTTGTGAGGAGATTTTTTCCTACTTCAAAGATCAATTCAAGAAAGTGAGGTGGTCAAGACCAATTATTGGTAACCTATCCCTAAAGAAAATTTTAGTTAGTGAAAGGGAGGTTTTGGAAGGTGCTTTTTCGGAGAAGGAGGTGCGGAAAGCTCTTGATTGTTGTGATGGCAACAAAGCTCCTGGGTCGGATAGTTTGAATTTAAATTTTGTCAAGGCTAATTGGGCTTTGATTATAGTTGACTTTATGAAATTCATGCATGAGTTTCATAAGGATGGTTCTGTTGTTAAAGACCTCAATAAGACTTTTATTGCTCTCATTCCCAAGATTTCTAATCCGGAATCTATCAAGGACTTTAAGCCTATTAGCTTGGTTGGGTCTATGTATAAAGTGCTTGCTAAGGTGATGTCCAATAGACTAAAGCTAGTGATGAATTCAGTAATTAGTCCTTCTCAAATGGCTTTTGTCAGTAACTGACAAATTGTGGATAGTTTTGTGATTACTGTGGAAGTTATACATTCATGGAAAAATGACAGGAAGGGTGGTTTGCTCATTAAATTAGATTTTGAGAAAGCTTATGATAGCATAGATCATGCTTTTCTGTTAGATGTATTGTCTAAAACGGGGTTCGATCCTAAATGGCAAAATTGGATTCGGTGGTGTATTGCTTTGCCCTCTCTTTCAGTGCTTGTTAATAGGAGTCTGACGGATCAATTCTCTATGGAAAGAGGGATGCGCCAAGGTGATCCTTTGTCACCTTTTTTGTTTAATTTGGTAGTGGAAGTGTTGAGTACTTTGATTGAGAAAGCAAGAGACCTTCAGTTGGTCAAAGGTGTTGTTTTCGGAATTGAGTCTTTTCAGATATCTCATCTACAATTTGCTGATGATACCATTTTGTTCATTGAACCTGTAAAGGATTATTTGGTTAATGCCAAGAGAATTTTACGCTACTTCGAACTCGCGTCTGGACTAAAAATTAACTTTCACAAATCTTGTTTAGTGAAAGTGGGGAAGAAATGGAGAGTTGAAGAGGATTTGGCCGGTGCTTTTCGTTGTAAGCAGGTGAAGCTCCCTATCATGTATCTTGGTCTTCCCCTTGGTGGAAACCCGAATAGGGAAGTTTAGTGGAAATCGGTTCTTAACAAGATGAAACAAAGTTTGGCTTCGTGGAAAAGGGGTTTTATATCTAAAGGTGACCGTCTGGTGTTGATTAAGTCAGTCATATCTAGTTTGCCAACCTATTTTATGTCCATTTTTAAGATTTTGGCTGGTGTCACAAGGAGTATGGAAAAACTCCAAAGGGAGTTCTTTTGGAATGATAGTATTGTCAAGAGGAAAATTCACTCTGTGGATTGGAATTCAATTTGCTTGAGTAAAGAAAAGGATGGCTTAGGATTGGCCATATTTCTAATAAAGGGATTAGTTTATAAGTGGATTTGGAGATTTGGAAGGGAGGACTAGTCCTTATGGAAATCAGTCATTTGTGCAAAGTATGGTGTTAATGTTTAATTACTGTTGAGGAATTGGCAAGTGCCTTTGGTGGCTTCCTATTTCATTAAATTGGTTAGCAATTTTTTCAATGAATCTTGTCGTGCTAGGAGGATAATTTAGGAAGGTTTTCGGGTTATGGTTGGCAATGGTGAGAGACTTAGATTGTGGGAGGATGTTGAAAGTGACAAAATGCCTCTGAAAAATGCTTTCCCCTGTATTTTCGCGTTAGTAAATAATAAATCTAGAAGGGTAAAAGAGTTTGGTAGCTTGAATGGTAATATGTGGTCTTGGGATGTTATTTTGAGGAGACCTCTCTTTGATTGGGAACTTGACCAATAGAGGTGTTTCTTGATGGTTTTGGAGGATCTTTCGATTATGCAAGGCTTCCAGGATGCTTTAGGATGGTCATTTTGCCCAAACGGTATGTTCAGTGAAATCTTTTAGGAGATGTCTTGAGGAGGCGGTTGGTTTTGAGGAGGAATCCAACAGTTGGATATGGCAAGGTATTTGTCCACCTAAGATAGAGGTTTTTGTTTGCCAGCTGATGAAGGGCAAGATTTTGCTAAGGGAAGTGATCCGGAACCTTGGGTTTATTCATTTGGTTTCTGCAGAATGTCCGTTGTGTAAGCAGTTTAATGAACGGTGAATCATCTCTTTTTGAATTGCCTTTGAGGTTGTGGTTGGGGTGTATGACATGGTATGGGGTGTGAACTTTTGTCATAATAGTTCTGTTAGGGGCTGGATGCATGCTTGGAATGGTTTATGTCCAAGGATTGGGAGTATGAGAGGTTTAAAAACACTATTTTTCGATGTGTTGTGGATCATCTGGTAGGTTCGTAATGAAGTGGTGTTTAATGACAAAGTTGCGAATCTTAATTGGGTTATAGATACTGTCAAGTTTAGAGTCGCTCTTTAGTTTAAGAACCATGGCTCTGGTTCGGAGAATGCTCTAACTCTGATTTTGTTGGATATCAATGAGAGATGTGTGGTTAAGAAGATCGTGAAGAGATTGAACATAGATGTGTGGATTCCTTCTGGAGGCGATGATCTTTGTTTCAATGTTAATGGTTTAGCTTTGGGTAGTCCTGGGATGGCTGGGTGTGGGTGGGGTTCTTTGGAATGCAAAGGGAAGAATTTTATGCTTGTTCTCTTCTTTTTTAGGAATTTACGATGCTAATTCGGCAGAAGTCTTTGCCATTCAAAGGGCTTGTAATTTGATAGCTTCAAAGGTGCGGCTGGCTGATCGTACTATATTTGTGGTGAGCGATCTAAATCTGCTGTGTCTTGGGTGAATGGGGATGGCTTTGGAAACTTTCAACTTATTCATCTCATCTACGATATTTGTGATTTCCTACTTAAGTTTGTTGGGGTGTCTGTGGTTTTCAGACCTAGGGGATCGAATTCTCTTACTGATAGTTTAGCTAAGAGGAGTTCGAGCAGACTGGGAGATAGGATGGAATGGGGAGATTTGTAACTATCATTTTTTGGGTTTTCGACGCCTTTATTTTATGTTGCCTTTGAGTGTGGGTTTTTTTTTTTTTTTTTTTTTTTTTGTGATTTGCTCTGTGATATGCTCTGTTTGTGAGCTGACTTCGTTGATGCACTTTCTGGTGGATGTCTTGTTTGGGTGCCTGTTATGGGTTGTTGTGGTTTCTTTCGCCTTGCCAGTTGCTTGCTTTGCTGGGTGTTTTATTTTTTTGGTTTTATTTCTTGTAGTCTGGCCAACCTTTTTTGGTGTTTTGAAATAAATTCGGCAATTTCAAAAAAAAAAAAAAAAAATGTCAGCTTCTTAATAAAATCATACCAACTCTTAGAACTTATGATTTGTTAATAAACTACAGGTTCGTAACTGAAATTTAGAAAAATTTAAAACTTTAGGTTTTGAATGGAAATTATAATTTAATTTTTACAAATGATAAGGACCACAATTAGATCAATTTCAGACCTTTCAATTCTAATTAAATTTGATATCATCATACCTTCAAGTCTGATTAACTTAGAATTGAAAACATTAGGTTCTAAAAAGATCGATAGACAAAACTTCAAGTTTCGAATTTGTATTTCTTTTTTCAATATACTGATTATTAAATATCCATTTAACAATGTAAATTTGAATTACCTTTTAATTCAACAATCCATGTTCAAAAGTATGAAACTTCAGGTTCAATTCGACACTTTAAAATTAAGAATTTCAAGTTCTCAATTGGATTCGAATTCAGAACTTTTGGTTTTATGTTTATTGATCAAATCCAATCACATAATTGAAATAAGAACCACTAAATATAAAAACTAAATTTACTTTCTGATGTGGAAGATCCAACATATTGGCAACCACAAAGCATACTCATAAAAGTAGTTGTATAAATAAATTAAGTCAAAATAACAACAAAGTTAATCATATTGAAATACTTAGATTGTGCTCAAAATGAGATAATATATATTTACCCTTTAAAATTAGATAAAATATATTTATCCTTTTGCAATTTTTGGACTTTATTTTAAGTCCACGCCCTCCAAAATAAATCATAAAAATGATTGCACAATATCCATTAATGATTGGATATTTGGTTATGATTATACCATTTTGCGAACTTCGGGTTTATAATAAAATTCATTTTAATAGAAATTTAAAACTTCATTGTACCTTCACGTGCATATATGTTATAGGTAAAAATAGTCGTGATAGACACGTCATCATTATGTATAAAGCCACGTAAGCAGGGTTAAAGGAAGGTCAACTAACTAAGCAAGAATTCCCCCATGAGAACCTGTTCGGGAAAAGAGGAAGCTGCCCGACCACCAGCAAAGACAAGTTGCTCGGGCCATAAATCTTACTCGGGCAAATGCTCGGTGTAGTCGGGAATCAATGAAAACAGATAGTTAACAGCGCTTATATTCAAAACTCTGGGTGCAATCAGCAACAAGCAACTCCATGATAAGCAACAGTGACTGCAGAGTTCAAATAAGGAAACAGATAGATTTTCCGTAAATAAAGGAGTAAGAATCAGAATCAGACTTGGATTCAACCAAATCAGGAACTATACAAAAGAAAGAGAATTTGAATCCGTTAAGGAGAACAACACACAATTAGAGCACCACATACCAAAACCCTAATTAAACATGTATAAATACCCCTTCTTTACGCAAAAAGAAGGGGGGACAAGAGAAATAGCTAGAGAGAGATTGTAGTGCAGCATTCTTGTAATTCTTCTTCATAGTGAATTTGGCTTCGTTGTTTAGGCAACAAACCGTGGATGTTTCTCCAACCCTTGGAGTTTTACCACGTAATTGCTTGTGATTTCTAGTTTATTTCTCTTATTTTCAATCATCCAAGTTCATAAATCATAACAATTCATAAGGTAAATCATTGACTTGGTGACCACCAAAAATCACCGTCAACAATTGGCGCTAGAAGGAGGGGGAACCCAGAAGTTTGTGACAACAATGGCTGGCGAAGGAGATGGTAGCGATTCCAGATACAGTCAAGGCGTGCCAAGTAATGAGCTGGAGGATGACACCACACTCAATACAGCGGATGCCACCCTAACGACGGCAGACCAGTCAACCGCCTTAGTTGGCATTCAACGCTTCCCCACAACTAATGAAGAAATCGCGCAACGATTTCATGCTTCCCTGCAACAACTTATATCAGACGCAGCAAAGCAAGGAATTGACCTTTCCACCACGGGAGGTTTGATGTCGCCTCACAGTCTGTCCGCCCCAAACCAGCGGGCAGCAAGGCTGCGTTCTGCGGTGGTGATACCAACACCCGATGCACCCCTAAAAGCGAGCCGAGATCCTATAGGCAGGCCAGAAATATTATCCGAAAGGGTGGACAGGAGGAGTAGGGAGCGTAGAGAGGGGAATGATTTTGACAAGGGTTACGATCAAGATCGAATAGTTGCAAATCGGGATCACCCCAGAAGGCGCAATCACCGGAGAGGCCGGTCTTCATCCTCGGAAGAGAGTGAGCAGAATCATCACCGCAAGCACCAAAGGGGCACAGTACGGCTGCATGGCTTAAACAGAGATCGCAGAGAGTCGAATCCGGAGGCAGGGGGTCAAAAATTGACCATAAGTCAAAATTTCAATGCGATAGGGGAGCCAGAAGGAGATAGAGATATACTCATACAAAGTCTGACCCGGGAAGTTCAGAACAACCGCCGACAAATGGACGCTTTAGTCAGGCGATATGGGCGCAATGAGCTGTCGGATGACGAATCCGGGAGCCCTTTCACTAGTGGGGTCCTGAGGACACCCTTCCCGGAGAGATTCAGGATGCCACACGTGGAGCTGTTCAAGAAAGATACCGACCCGAAAGAACATGTCTGGAGGTATAAGAGCGCAATGGCACAATATATCCACAATGACGCACTGCTATGTTTGAATTTTCCTCAGACTCTTGGGGATCTCGGTTCCCGGTGATTTGGTAGATTGCCAGCAGCAAGCATAAGCAGCTTTAGCGAACTGAGCAAAGCTTTCTCAAGGCAGTTCCTCGGGAATGTGCATAGGAAAAAATCGGTAGCTCACTTATCCCAACTCAGGCAAGGAAAGGATGAGTCGCTAAAGAAGTATCTAGGGAGATTCGGTCAGGAAGTGTCTGAGATTGGGAGCGCAAATGACGAAGCAATAATTGCTGCGTTCATTAACAACCTTCAGAATGGCCAATTGTCATTTGACCTCAGAAGAGCCAGACTAACCAGCTACGCTGATATGATGGACATGGCCGGGGGGTACGCCCTAGCTGAAGAGGAAGAAATTGCCACAGGGGGTTACTTCGTGCATGGCGGTCGCCCAGAGGGGACCAAGACCAAAGACCAAACAAAGGCGCCTGACACCAAAGGGGACAAACAGAAGAACAAAGCGCGGGATGGTCGGGATGGACGGCGAGCATACGACCCGAGAACCGATCAGCCACGGCAGAAGTTCCAAGGTAGATATACAAACTACACCCCACTGAAAAAAGACCAAGGTGAAATCTTGGCAATCCTAGAGGAGAAGAACATGTCAAAAGAACCTCCTAGGCAGTCAACATATGCCCGGAGGGACACCACCAAGTATTGCCATTTCCATAAGGAGAACGGGCACGAGACATCCAAGTGTTTCTAACTAAGGGACCATATCGAAACCCTCATCAGGGAAGGACACCTGAAAGACATCGTCCTCAAGAAGGTGGACAAGACGGATGGACAAAAGGATAGCCGGCAGGACGGGCGGGCAAGAAAATTCAGTCCAAAGAAAGCTGAGGATGAAGGAGCAATTAACACCATCTTTGGAGGACCGGCAACTGGCAGGAGTAACAGGGAAAGGACCCAAGAAATTCGGGAGGCCATGGAGGCACGGAGAGACCTGGATGTCAATTCCATTGAACCCGACCCGAAAAGAATCAAAGAGGGATGGGACCCGATCATATTCACAGAAGCTGACTCACATGGAGTGGATGTTAAGCCAAATGACGCACTGGTAATCGGTGCGAGGATCGGTCATAGAGAGGTTCATAGAATTTTGATTGACAATGGGAGTTCGGTGGATATTCTGAGTGCAGAAGTATATGACCAGCTGAGGCTAGATAGAAAAGACCTACAGCCGTTTCCCACACCCCTTAGAGGATTTGGGGGAGTCGAGGTAAGGTCGTTGGGAACAGTAAAATTGCCCGTGTTTTAAGATTGGGACGATACCTTGCCAAAAAACTGTGCTACTCGACTTTGTGGTAGTGGATACAGAGAACTGGTCGTACAACGCTTTATTGGGCCGGCCATTCTTGAACAAAACCAAAGCAGTGACAGCAACATATGCCCTCATGATGAAATTCCCGACAGAATACGGGGTAGAGGTGGTTAAGGGGTCACAAGAGATGGCCCGAAGAGCAAACTTGTCAGTATACAAAGATAGGGAAGTACACCAAGTGTACGCAGTGACGGCCAAGCAAAAGGGGGAAAAGCCGGAAGAGCAGGCAGAAGTACCAAAAGAATTTGAGTTAGACCCCAGAGAAGAACCTGAAGTCAGAAAGGATGAGCCGACCGAAGAAGTAGCACTGAATCCAGTAGACCCGAGTAAGACAGTAAAGGTGGGGGCGAGTTTAAATATACACGTCAAAACTCAACTTATCACGTTGCTAAGAAAATATGAGGATGTTTTTGCTTGGGGTCACGAGGATATGCTGGGAGTAGACCCGAAGGTGATATCACATTGCCTATCCATCAGCCCAGAATCCCGACCAGTGATACAAAAGAGAAGATTGTTCAATCCAGAAAGAAGCGTCGCAATTAAGAAAGAAGTGGAGAAGCTACTTTCCGCAGGATCAATAAGGGAAGTCAGATACCCGGAGTGGGTAGCCAATGTAGTGTTGGTCAAGAAAAAGAATAACCAATGGAGGATGTGTGTCGATTTCACTGACCTAAACAAAGCCTGCCCAAAAGACAGTTTTCCTCTACCAAGGATTGACCAGTTAGTAGATGCAACGGCAGGATACGAGTTGCTAAGTTTCATGGATGCCTACTCGGGATACAATCAGATCCGGATGAACAAAGCAGTCGAAGAAAAAACATCTTTCACTACGGATCAAGGTCTGTATTGCTACAAAGTGATGCCATTCGGGTTGAAAAATGCTGGAGCAACGTACCAAAGGTTGGTGAACCGGATGTTTGCTCGGCAGATTGGGAGAAACATGGAAGTCTATGTGGATGACATGCTAACCAAGAGCACTACAACAGAAAAACATTCGGAGGATTTGAAGGAAACCTTCGATGTTCTGAAGAGATATAAAATGAAACTTAATCTCAGTAAATGTGTGTTCGGAGTACCCTCGGGGAGGTTTTTAGGCTTTCAGGTTCACCAAAGAGGAATTGAAGTGAATCCCGAGAAGATCAGAGCACTAGAAGGAATGACTTCACCGAAGACATTGAAAGATGTACAAAGGCTGACGGGGTGTCTTGCGTCACTCAATCGGTTCATTGCCAAGTCAACAGATAAGTGCGCCCCGTTCTTCAGGGCAATAAAAAGAGGGAAAGGGCTCGAATGGAATACAGAATGTGAAAAGGCCTTTCAGAAGTTGAAAGAATATTTGGGGAAAGCACCCACCCTCTCAAAACCGATGGTGGGAGAAACATTGTACTTATACCTGTCGGTCACGAAGATGGCGACAAGTTCAGTGTTAATCCGGTTAGAAGAAGGGATACAAAAACCAGTGTATTACACAAGCAAGGCATTGTTACCAGCAGAAACCAGGTATTCTCCGGCAGAAAAAATAGCGCTAGCACTAATCACATCGGCCAGGAAGCTGAGGCCATATTTCCAAGCGCATACAATAGAAGTGTACACTGACTGCCCATTGAAACTAATTCTCCAAAAACCGGAGGTGTCGGGAAGGCTGACCAAATGGGCAGTGGAGCTGAGCGAATATGACATCAGATACACACCTAAAGCGGCGATTAAAGGGCAGGCGGTATCAGATTTTATAGCAGAATTCACCGAGCCAGATGCCGAGGTAAGGAGGGCAATGGAAGATGAACAGACTGGTAAATTACAATGGAAGTTGCATGTAGACGGGTCATCGAACACACACGGCAGCGGGGCAGGAATAGTCATAACAACCCCCGAGGCAGATACCGTGGAGTGTGCCATGAGGTTCGATTTCAAAGCAACCAACAATCAAGCAGAGTATGAAGCCTTGTTGGTCGGCCTAAGGGTTTGCATAGCATTAGGGGCAGATGAGCTGGAAATTTACAGCGATTCACAAGTCGTGGTAAATCAAGTGCTGGATGAATACCAGGCAAGGGAAGAGCACATGATAATTTATTTGGACATTGCAAAAAGGCTACTTAGAAAGTTCAAAGTGTACAAAATCTCTCAGATCCCACGGGAAGAAAACGAGAAAGCAGATGCTTTGTCCAAGTTAGCTTCAGCCACCACGAACATCAGATCCAAAGCAATACCAGTGGCACATCTGACTAAACCAAGTACAGCAGAATCAGAGGAAATCATGGTAGCAGAGATCCGGCCAAGCCCAAGCGACTGGACACACAAACTCAGGAAGTACTTGGAGGAAAACATACTACCAGAGGATGCAGTAGAAGCAAAACGCATCAGATACAGGTCAACCCGGTATACAATCTTAAGGGGAGAATTATACAGGAGAGGATTCTCGAAAGTATTGCAACGATGTGTGGCCGGTGAAGAAACCGAAAAAATCCTAAAAAGTGTCCACAGCGGAGTGTGTGGGAACCATACTGGGGGTAAAAGCCTAGCACACAAAGTACTTAGGCAAGGTTTCTACTGGCCGACCCTGTTTGCAGAGGCGCAGCGATTCGCCGAGAGCTGTGAAACATGCCAAAGAATAGCAAACGATATTCGGCAACCCCCAGAATTACTCAGAAGTCTAACCTCGCCGTGGCCCTTCGCCATGTGGGGACTCGACCTAATAGGACCAATGCCCACGGGAACAAAGGGAGGAGCAAAGCACGCCATTGTGGCAGTGGACTATTTCACCAAATGGGCAGAAGCGGAAGCACTAGTACACATAACGGAAGCAAACACCACCAGCTTTGTCAAGAAAAACATCATACATAGGTTTAGGGTCCCGAGCATCATTATAACTGACAATGGAACCCAGTTCGACAACAAAAAGTTCAGAGAAATGTGTGAAGAATTCAAGATCGCGAACTATTACGCGTCACCGGCTCACCCTCAAACCAATGGCCAGACAGAGGCTGTGAATAAAGTGATCAAGCATACACTGAAAGCAAAGCTAGAGGTGAAGAAAGGTGGTTGGGCGGACAAGCTGCCCGAGGTGTTGTGGGCGTACCGAACAACGATGAGGTCGTCCACTGGGGAGACCCCTTTTGCGCTGGCATTTGGAACAGAAGCTGTCATCCCAGCAGAGACAACTTTTACATCCCCCAGGGTACAGTTATACAGTCCCGAACACAATATGAATATGTTGCAGCAGAACTTAGACGAACTTAAGGAAATCAGAGATACAGCACAGGTCAGAAATTCCGCGTACCAGCAAAGGGCTGCGAGGTATTACAATTCCCATGTTCGGGAACGAAGATTCCAACTTGATGTGTAAAATCGTGTTATAAAAACCTAACTCGCAAGTGCACGAATCGTGAGATAAGTACAGCGACAAGTAGGGATCGTTCCCACGAGGAAAAGAGATTTATCGACTAAAACCAATTCTAATTAAAGCTAAGCAATTAACAGTAACCAAGAGATTTCAGATTGATTTGAGATTAGAACTAGATTAAACTAAGAAAACAGTTAAAAAGAATATGTGAATGAGATCAAGAGGTGAGAGGACTAGGTCATCAATGATCACCAACTACGTTTACTCAATGCTTCGAATTGACTTTCACAAAGAATGTTAATCAAGTTAAGGGTTCGTTCTTAAATTATATATAATTAGTGCTATGTGGTCCTGAGATAAATTAAGTATTTCTACTACAATCAATAGCAAACCCTGCATATAAACCATAATAGAAAATACATCAACCATACACCAAGCGTTTCTCAATCAAGTAAATAGCAAACCCTGCATATCAACTATAACCTACAACCCACAAAGCACACAATCAAGTATTCTCAACCACAGTCCTTAGCAAACCCTGCATAAAAACTATGGTCGAGAACCCATTAAGCACAAGAACAATAGAACCAAAGATAACGTGCAATAACCTGCTACGATAAATTCATTCATTCAATTAATTATTGGTTGAGACTGGTGAAACCCCACACATCCCTCAACCTTAACATATAAACCCTAGATTCAAGACTAGCACTAACCATGCATAGACAAGAAGAAATCACAAATTGAATGAATCGAAACTTGAATTACTAAAACATAGTCAATTCTAACAAAGAGTATTCATAGAGGTTCACATTGAATCCCTAGTAAGGATTTAGTTACACATCAATGGAGGAAACAAAAATATAGAAGAGGAGAAGATAGAACCCATTGTTGTCTTCTAATCTTGCTTCGAATCCTTCATCTTCTTCTTGCTTTTCGGTTTCTTCCAAGGATGGATGGTGGAGTAGCTCTCAATTTCGCAGTCTCTAACCCCCCGATGTGTAAAGATGGATGATGGTGATGGGGGATGGCCCCTTTGGTGGCTGGGGACCTCCCCTTGTGCGTCTCTCTCTCTCCCTCTATCTCCCCTGAAATTAGGGTTCAAAGGGGCATAAATAGGTGTAGATGCTAAGCCAAGCCCTTGAACAACAAGGAAATCACTTCCCCTTTAGATCTCTACCTTTTTTGGAATCTATTTCTTTCCTAATCCATCCAAATTGATTGCTTATTGAAGGAGGATAAGGATTAGATGTCTAATTGCTTTCCAAGACTCCCACACATGTCCAAGAAGGTAATATTTCCCGTTCCGACAACTTGCGAAACAAATCCCGAAAGCATTCGCGGATTTAATAACTGACTGATATGACCTTTGGGCACTAAAACGAGCATAACTTCTTCTAGAAAATTCGGATTGACAAGCCGTAAATTGGGGTGGAAACTAGACTTCCGGGGCTTCAAATACATAGGTGGTAGGACATACAGTTCAATCGGAGCTGAGAGTTATGGGGCCCGCAATATGAGTCATCTGCACTGATGGGCTACCGCTGCCAAATACGCAGCGGTCCGGCAGCGGTTTGCACACAATTGGGAACGCTGCCACTTTGGCAGCGGTTAGGGAGCATTTGGCACAGCGGTCTCCTCTGCCCATTAATCGCTGCGACGCCTCTCTTCTGAAAATAGCAGCGGTGCGAGAGCGTTTTTGCTCAATTTTAGAAAAGACCCTTGACTACTTCAAAATAGCACTTTTTATCTGAATTTCTTCAAATACATCACTTGGATTCAACAACCTGAAAATGCTCAAACACACAAATTAAAACTCTAAAAGACTCGAGAAACAAGCAATTGATTGGAGGAATGGGGATCGAAAACATATACAATAAATGTCCGATCACAACTCGGAGACTTAGTGCTAAGAAGAGTATCCCCAAACACCAAAGATAAATCTTCGGGATCTCTTGCCGACAAATGGGAAGGGCCGTACATCATCAAAGGAGCTGTAGGACACGGGGCATACATGATAGCCCGACCAGAGGGTAGTTTAGTGCCCCGACCATACAACGCACAATATTTAAAGATCTTCTATCCTTGAGGGATCCGACCATATTTTTATTCTGCTTTAGCTCAGTTTTCAGTTTCCACCTTTATTTATTTCAAGTTTAGTTTTTGGTTTCATAATCATGTCTTATCTAATGAAATTCGTGTTGATCATTCAATAAAGTCCAGTTACATGAGATACTCGGCATAGACTAAACACCAGAAAATTTGGGCGCCATAAACCCGCGAAAGAGCGGACGAGTAGTGCCCGAAGGGCGGAAAAGCTGTAGTAGCATGCCCGCCTAGCTAAAACGATAAGAATGTATCCCTTAGCAAAAGGCAAAACCGAGGCACCAGAATTAACTGGAAAACTGCTCGGAGCGCCGCTAGAAAGGCTAGTGAGATGCGCAGCCGTGTTGGCCGGTGCGATGTGCCCCAACGATTCGGCGAAACCTTGCACAGATAAAACCGGGAGACGTCCTAGGTAACTTGTGCAAGGACCTTGACGTATGGTCGTGGCGAGCCTCGGCGTAACGTTGAGGCAAAGCAAAATCAACAATAAAGGCCAGTTACATAAGATACTCGGCCAAAACTAATTACCAGTTAAATAAGATACGCGGTTCAAACTGTTTAAAGGCCAGTTATATGACACTCGGCATAAACTAGTCACCAGTTAAATGAGATGCACAGTCTAAAATTATTGAAAAGCCAGTTAAATAAGACACTAGGCTAGAATTAGTTACTGATTAAACAAAGCACTCGGCCGAGGTAAAAAGAGAATTTAGATTATCTCGCTCACGCATTCATAGAAAACTCCATTGGGAAAGAATCCGCCTATATATATGAAGGAAACCCGTCTATACATGAGAAGAATACAAATGTACAAGTATAGTTGTGCTACACAAATATAGCTACAACTTGTTACACCGCTACAAAAAAGAGGGGGGACTTGAAGTCAAGAGGCTCAGGAAGGTGGCGCCGGGGGTCGGGAGCTGCTTCCGCCAACATCAGGATCAGGCTCCATCACATACTCACTCAGCAAGCTGTCATCCGAAGGCCAAACAATGACATCCTCCTCCTCATCGATCATCCAGTTGGCATAGTCAACCCCGGGAACGGGTCCCAAATCGGGCGTCTCGTTGTCGATCCCTGCCTTTTCACAGGTATAAAACGTGGAGAAGGAGTCAGCGGAAGGAACCTCGAGGTGCATGGGATGTGGTGCTTTACCCTTACTTCTGCAATACGCTCGCCACTCCCTCATCTGGGCCCGAAGAGACTCCAGAGAGGTATCCACATGCTTTTTGATTGATAGGCTCCAGTTGGCCCTAGCCCGATCAGTCGCCCTATTCTTCTGCTTGAAAAATTCACCAGCCGAGACCATTCCCCGCTGGAACTCGCGCAGAAGCAAAGCATCATAGGCTGGAGACCTCTTGAACCGATCAACACTTTGTAATTCTAGCTCCAGCCTAGCTTCCTTCGATAGGGACTCAACTGTCAAGGCCTGACGCTCCAAGTCCTCGATTCGGCGCTCGTAAGCAAACTTGGCGTCTTCAGCAGACTGCTCAGCCTGGAGCAAAGCATCCTGAGTGGATGACAACTGATCCTGGAGAACCTTGACCTCATCAGCGGCGGAAGAAGCTTTCTGCTCCGCCTTCAGCTGCCGAGCCAGGCATTGATCCAAAAGCACCTTACTCGACTTAGCACCCTCCCGACTAGCCTGCTCAGCCCGAGAACAGCGGTCCTCGCTCTCCTTTAGCTGGGCTTCTAGCCTCCTTATTCTGTCCGCCTGGGCTTCGCCGGCCCGACAAGCCCCGGACATCTCGGCCACCATCTGCAGCAAGTAAATAAAAAAGAAGAAATTACTTACGTACGAAAAGAAGAAATGCAAAATCGTAAATGTAACCAATGCATTACTTACATAAGAGGCGCTATTGAAAAAGTTGCAGAGCCGGTCAGACACCGTCCCTACCCTGAACTGACTCCAATAATCCTCCCCGATATAAGCTTGACCTGAAGCCATGGCCCTCAGCATGATCTCGGGGGTAGGATCATCGGCCTGGGGGAAGGACTCCGAACCACCAACACTGGTCTCAGGAAGCCTAGCGGTCGAGGCTACCCGAGGAGAGTCGGTTAAGCCTTCAATATCATCCTAGGCCTGATCCAGTGGAGGGGCCGCACCTGCACCCTTTTGAAATGCACCCTCCCCTTCGCCATCCGAGGATGAGTCTACATAAGCGACCACTCGGGGGATTTTGGGCGTCGGGCGGCCGGGGGAAAACGAAGCCTTCCTTTTCCCAGGCTGTCTCCCACGATAACTCGAGTCAACCGCCTGATTTTCAGAAGTCTTGCCCGGCTGCCCCACCTCGATATTGCTATCTCCGGGGGTAGGGGTGGGATCGGCAGGAGCTGGGGTCTCTGGAACGGCGGTGGCCGGCTCGGCAGAAGTCGAAATCTCGGGAACGGCTGCACCCAAATGCCCCCCGGCTGCCTCAACACCTCGAGAAGTATCACTTGGTGTGTGTGTAGCAGAGCGGGGAGAACGAGATCCACCGCGGAAGCATGCCCGCTTAGACTCGGAGGGGTACCCCACCTTTTCTTTCCCCTTTGAAGTAGTAGGACCCCTTTGGTTGCCCTGATCAGCGTCGGTCCTACTTACTCCAAAGAGTCCCGAGTCGCCCACGGTTTCAGTAGAACGCGTGGTCATGTCACGACCATGGGCTTCCTCGGGCACATATGCAGGCACCCCCTCTTCCTCGTCTTCATCAGGAAAAACCTCGTGAGGGCTCCCGTCAGAGTTGTCCTGGGAAGGGGCTATTCCAGAATCTCGCTGCCGAAGGGCCTCCTTCCGGCTGGCTTCCACGATGCCCTTCATCCGACGGGCTTGAGCGTCGCAGACTACGTCTACATCAAACACTTGAAAAAAAAAAAAAACAACAAAAAAGCTCGAGTCAGCAAAAAGATTTCGGAACAAGAATACAGGAAAAACATATAAATAGTAGACTTACGACGTCGGCGGCACGCAGATATCTGGGGAAAGAGGCGGGCTTTAATCATCTTCCCCTCATTGTACAAATAGGGTTTTCCCCTCTTCTCCAATGGACGGACAGCAGCCCGAGCCAAGGTTTTAAGCTCTTCGTCGGTAAAGGCTGAAGTCATGTGGTTCCATTGGGGCGAGCAAAAGAAGCGAGGAACCCTGCAGGTCAGCCGAGTGCCACCCAGATCGAAGCTGATCGATTGGCCCCATCGTTTGCCCACAAAGAACCAACTATTCTTCCAAAATTTGTTTGAAGAAGGGAAGCCCCAAACAAACCCCTTCATTTTCTCTTCCGTGGTCGGCTCGATTTCACCCTTGACCACTACGTCCTTAGGGACCCAGAGCTCGGGTTGGTTCGAATGGAGGAAATAGATTCCCGTCTTCCCCACCGGCCTCAACGAGAAGAAATGTAGGATTTCGCGAGGAGTGGGAGGTGGCCGCTTCATTCTGTGCCACATGTGCCACATGCACATCAGAATCCGGTAGCTGTTCGGAGTTAGCTGAGCTGGGGCAATCCGGGCCTCAGCCAAAAACCAAGTTATAAAGGGCTGGAGAGGAAGAGTGACACCACAGGTAAGCATCGCCCCGTAAATTGCCACGTGGCCAGGTGGAGGGTTCCAGGCAGCCCGACCATCAGCAGGGATTAGCGAAATCACGTCGCCATCCAGGTCGAACCGCCGCATTTACTTGCTTATCTCCTCGGGGCCAACCACGTTTGGCTCGACATCGTAAGCGCATATACGCTCGGGAGAAAAAGGAATGCGAGCGGCCCTGTGCTCATCCTCAATATCACCCTCAGCAACCCTCTGAGCCCCGACTCGGCTCTCCAGCGAATGAGAATCCTTGTAAACTTTGCGGGTGCTTATCTTTTTTCCTGGTCGTCTCCAAGGTCGAGTATCGACAGAAGAGGAAGAAGAATCTGACCAACCTTTAGGCTGATAGTTGGGAGGTGATGAATCTGAGGAAACAGAATGAACCTCGGGAGAAGGAACTCCGGAAGGAACGGAACCACCGTGATAAACTGCAGAAACGTCGGCGTCAGTAAAATGTGGTTGATCAAATAGGGGTGGTTTCAGTAAACTATGAACAACCGACGCAGTGTGAGCATCATTTTGCTCAATAGCAATCATACCAACAGTATAAAGGCGGTACCTAGCTGCAGAATCCATGGAAACTAACCTTGATATAGCAAAGAAATGGGGGTAACGAAAACCGCAGAGAAGATCCTCGAGAGAAGGCCTGGGGGTTGAAGCAGAAGAACTCAACAAGAAACCAGGAAATACGGTTGAAGCAGATGAAGAATGCAGTTGCAGTAGATGAACTCGACAAACAGGGGATGCGAGCGAGCAAGTTCTTCAGAGAGTGCACAAAGATAGCAGAAAATAAAGTAAATAAAAGAGGAAAAACGCCACCACTGGCAGTTTATATAGACAGCATATTGATTTCAAAAAACACGGAACCCTAGGAGAAACACAAAGAAGCGGGAAAGCAGAGGGGCGTGGGTGATGACGTAGTCCACACGCGAGCGAACAGAAAGGTCATGTCCCATAAATGCGTCGCACCACCGTCGCGCCACAGCCAAATAAAGAAGGACAAGTGGCAACCGAAGAACGCCTTGAGCCCCCAGTAAACAGAAACGCCACCATCAAAAGATTTCTGAAATGATTGATAAATCGAATGTGTGCGGACGTAATTAAGACACGTCATTTAAGATCTTTGAGACAAACGAGGACTAGTTATAGTGTGAAGTTAAATATTCGACCCGAAGGGAACTAACTCAACAGGATCGGCACAAATATTTAAGGGGGTATTGTTATAGGTAAAAATAGTCATGATAGACACGTCATCATTATGTATAAAGCCACGTAAGCAGGGTTAAAGGAAGGTCAACTAACTAAGCAAGAATTCCCCCATGAGAACCTGTTCGGGAAAAGAGGAAGCTGCCCGACCACCAGCAAAGACAAGTTGCTCGGGCCATAAATCTTACTCGGGCAAATGCTCGGTGTAGTCGGGAATCAATGAAAACAGATAGTTAACAGCGCTTATATTCAAAACTCTGGGCGCAATCAGCAACAAGCAACTCCATGATAAGCAACAGTGACTACAGAGTTCAAATAAGGAAACAGATAGATTTTCCGTAAATAAAGGAGGAAGAATCAGAATCAGACTTGGATTCAACCAAATCAGGAACTATACAAAAGAAAGAGAATCTGAATCCGTTAAGGAGAACAACACACAATTAGAGCACCACATACCAAAACCCTAATTAAACATGTATAAATACCCCTTCTTTACGCAAAAAGAAGGGGGGACAAGAGAAATAGCTAGAGAGAGATTGTAGTGTAGTATTCTTGTAATTCTTCTTCATAGTGAATTTGGCTTCGTTGTTTAGGCAACAAACCGTGGATGTTTCTCCAACCCTTGGAGTTTTACCACGTAATTGCTTGTGATTTCTAGTTTATTTCTCTTATTTTCAATCATCCAAGTTCATAAATCATAACAATTCATAAGGTAAATCATTGACTTGGTGACCACCAAAAATCACCGTCAACAATTGGCGCTAGAAGGAGGGGGAACCCAGAAGTTTGTGACAACAATGGCTGGCGAAGGAGATGGTAGCGATTCCAGATACAGTCAAGGCGTGCCAAGTAATGAGCTGGAGGATGACACCACGCTCAATACAGCGGATGCCACCCTAACGATGGCAAACCAGTCAACCGCCTTAGCTGGCATTCAACGCTTCCCCACAACTAATGATGAAATCGCGCAACGATTTCATGCTTCCCTGCAACAACTTATATCAGACGCAGCAAAGCAAGGAATTGACCTTTCCACCACGGGAGGTTTGATGTCGCCTCACAGTCTGTCCGCCCCAAACCAGCGGGTAGCAAGGCTGCGTTCTGCGGTGGTGATACCAACACCCGATGCACCCCTAAAAGTGAGCCGAGATCCTATAGGCAGGCCAGAAATATTATCTGAAAGGGTGGACAGGAGGAGTAGGGAGCGTAGAGAGGGGAATGATTCTGACAAGGGTTACGATCAAGATCGAATAGTTGCAAATCGGGATCACCCCAGGAGGCGCAATCACCGGAGAGGCCGGTCTTCATCCTCGGAAGAGAGTGAGCAGAATCATCACCGCAAGCGCCAAAGGGGCACAGTACGGCTGCATGGCTTAAACAGAGATCGCAGAGAGTCGAATCCGGAGGCAGGGGGTCAAAAATTGACCATAAGTCAAAATTTCAATGCGATAGAGGAGCCAGAAGGAGATAGAGATATACTCATACAAAGTCTGACCCGGGAAGTTCAGAACAACCGCCGACAAATGGACGCTTTAGTCAGGCGATATGGGCGCAATGAGCTGTCGGATGACGAATCCGGGAGCCCTTTCACTAGTGGGGTCCTGAGGACACCCTTCCCGGAGAGATTCAAGATGCCACACGTTTAGCTGTTCAAGAAAGATACCGACCCGAAAGAACATGTCCGGAGGTATAAGAGCGCAATGGCACAATATATCCACAATGACGCACTGCTATATTTGAATTTTCCTCAGACTCTTGGGGATCTCGGTTATGATTATACCATTTTGCGAACTTCGGGTTTATAATAAAATTCATTTTAATAGAAATTTAAAACTTCATTGTACCTTCACGTGCATATATAAACTTCAAGTTTATAATTGAAAATAATGAATTTTAGAACTTCAGATTCCAAAAATAATCATCACTTCAATTGGAATTTAGAACTTCAAGTTCTGATTTGATGGAAATTCATTATTTCATATTTTGATTTTATTGCAGTTTATAATTTCCAATAAGATTATGTTAGGCTTCAGACTTTTTGATTTTGCAATCTCCATACATCATATCAAGCTTCAGGCTCTTTGATTTCACAATTTTCAAATATCAAATCGAGCTTCAAGCTCTTTGATTTGGCGATCTTTGGTTGCAATTTATTCACTTTATTATTGCAATCTTCTGGTTGCAATACATTTAATTAATTATAATTTTTATTTCTTAGCAACCCAAATAATCTTGTAAAGAAAAATTAAATGGGAGAAGAATAAAAACCACTATTTAAAACAAAAATATTAAACTAGAAATAGTACTTTACTATTGTTGGAGGGCTCGATCCCAACAAGAATGTTCTCTCTGTAATCACGTATCAAACTTGGATTAGATGATTTTTGTCTTTGGGTAGAAAGCTTTCAAATCTGGAAATCGAAACAACATGATTAGAAACTCGTGCTAATAACGTGTTATAAAATGAATAAGAATAAACAATAATATAAAACATAAACTTAAAGTATAAGAAGAGAGAAAGAATAGATCAAAGAGAGAAGTCTTTTATTCCTCAATTTTTCTCATCAAAAGTGTATCAAGTACAATGGTGAGAGACCCTTTATATAGCCTTACAATCCCACATTACATTAAGTATACATAAATTACAATATAATGAATAATAAAATTGATCATTATGGTAGAGCTAGTGGGAATACAAAAGGATGGAAATTTCTTCCATGGATTGATGGATATTCATTCATATATAATTGCATAATATTTATAGGGTATAATTTAAAAGTAGCCAAAAAATTAGGGGCTTTATTGTTTTTAGCTGGAATTAATATTTTTATTGTTTCTATCAAAATATCCACTTTTTGGACAAAATTGCCCTTCTTTATATAAAGAAATTTCTCTATTTTCTTTTTCTTTTTCTTCTTCTTCTTCCCGGAAAAAAAAAGTTGATTTTTTTCTCTAATTTTTTTCTTTTTCTTCTTCTTATTCTTCTTCTTCCCAGATGTGTTTAATTGTGTTAGACCTTGTGTGTTTAATTTGGTCTTGCCGTAGTGTGTTTAATTGAGTTGCCCTGGTGTGTTTAATTGGTCTGTCCTGGTGTGTTTAATTGGTTTACATCTGGTGTGTTTAATTTGGTCTTGCCCTAGTGTGTTTAATTGATTTTCCATAGTGTGTTTAATTGAGTTGACATGATGTGTTTAATTGATCTGCCCTGGTGTGTTTAATTAGGTTGTCATGGTGTGTTTAATTGGGTTGTCCTGGTGTGTTTAATTGATTTACACCGTGTTTAATTGATTTTCACCTGGTGTGTTTAATTATTCTGGTGTGTTTAATTGATTTACACCTGGTTTGTTTAATTAGTCTGGAGTATTTAATTGATTTACACCTGGTGTGTTTAATTAGTTAACTCTGGTGTGTTTAATTGGTTTACACTTGGTGTGTTTAATTGGTCTACCCTGGTGTGTTTAATTGGTCTGCCCTAGTGTGTTTAATTGGTGGTCTGGTGTGTTTAAAGAAATCTGAAAAAATTTCCAAATTTGAATGGATTTAGAAATTTTCCTGATTTCCTCATACCAAAAAAAAAAAAAAAATGGATCTATAGTAAATTGAAGAAAATCTGGAAAAAAAAAAAATTAATAAACATAATCTGAAAATTTTTTAAAATCTGGAATTTTTTCAAAATAAAAAAACCTGAATTTAAAAAAAAAAAATCTGGAAAAATTTTTAAACAAAACAAAATGTAAATTTTTTTTTTAAACAAACAATACACAAACTTAAGCATAACCACTCCCACCCTTAAAATCAACAACTAATACTCAAATTCAAACCTTTTTAAAATCTAGAAATTTTTCAAAAAACAAAAACTGAAATTTTTTTAAGAAATCTGGAATTTTTTAAAATCTGGAAAAATTTTTAAACAAAACAAAATCTAAATTTTTTTTAAACAAACAATACCCCAAACTTAAGCACAATCACAACCACCCTTAAAATCAACAACTAACACTCAAATCCAAACATTTTTAAAATCTAAGAATTTTTCAAAATTAAAAAAAAAAATGAAAACTTTTTAAAAAAATCTGGAAATTTTTTTGGACAAAAAAAAAATCTGAATTTTTTTTAAACAAACAATACCCAAACTTAAACACAACCACAACCACCCTTAAAATAAACAACTAACACTTAAGGAACAAAAAAAAAAAAAGCTTGGGTTAAAGAGGGGAGAGGCGTGAGAGAGGATATCTAGAGAGGAGATTTGGGTTACAAAAAAAATTATGGTGGAGAGAGGAGAGAGGCGTGAGATTTGGTGGAGAAAGAGAGAGAGAGAAAGAAGAAAAGAAAATGTTCTGGAGAGAAAAGGAGAGAGAAGAGTTCAAGAAAATAATAAGGGGTATTTAAGTCTCTGCGGAGGATTGTTTGACGAAAACAATCAATTTACTAATTATGGATAAAAACAATAAAGCCCTTAATATTTTGGTTCCAACGGGCATTTCCTCATATTTATAACAAATCACTCTATTTTTAATTATTTTTATGTTTATTTGTTATATGGAATTGAGGATTTCGACTTTATGAGATGGGTTGAGATCCTCAACTTTGTAAAGTTATAGTTGTAATGTTATAGGATTGAATTTCACCGACTTTGAAAAGTTATATAAAATTGAATCTCAAACGAAAAAAACTTGCGTAATCTAGCACCAATCATATCTTTACATGTACTGAGATAAAATTATTTCTATGGAAGGGTTAATCCTTAGCAAATCATTGGAGTTAGCTATATAAAGAGTTTTGGGAAAATAATTGTAGTATCCATTTGACTTTTTTTTTTTTTTTTCTTTTTTTTTTTTTTGGGAGAATGTCCATTTTACATGATATTAATTAGATAAATTCTTAAAAATGCGAATCATTATACCATAAATACCTCATCTTAAACTTGTTAATTTTGATCAAATAATTCAATAAAAATTAGTCCAAATCATTCTTAGGTATTCTCTTTAAATTTTCTAGTCAATTGTGTGAACGCAATAGAGGTGTTAAAAGGGTTGAGCTTGCCTGTACATGTTACAGGCTTTACTCGTTTCCGTACTAGTCTACCTAGCCCGACCTGTCATGTTAAGGGCCAGGGCTTGGCTCGGACCTATTTGAGAGGACAGGCTAGCTTGGACATATATTTTTGGTCTGTTGGCCTTACGGGCCAAGCGTAAGGATCGGATTGGGTTTTTAGTCTAAAGCATGTTAGACCCGCCGAATAATTAAGTTAATAATTATATTATATATTATATATTATATATTATATATGTATCAAACTAAAAAGGTGCAATGCATATTTTACAAACAAATCAAGAACCTAACACATTTTTACTCCTTATCTTATATGTTGAATATTTCTAAAATATTGAGATAATGCTATAGAAAGAACACAACTACAATGATGATTTCATAGAAAATTTTACTAATTTAGACAATTATATATTAATGGGTCGGATAATGCAAATTGTTAATAGTTTTGATGTGTGCTAACCTAGTTGAGATGTATTAAAAATTTGAAACTATAGTGATGCAATTCTCACCCTATTTCTAGTTTATACAATATTCATATAATTTTTTTTATGAATGTTTGTATTGATTATTTTATTTTTATTTTTATTTTTATTCTTATTTTTATTTTTTTACAAATTGACTTTTGACTTTTGTAGAATCTACAAATTGTATTCATTTCAAACTATAGTTTATTTGTTTATTTTATTTTTTTTGAGTGATGATATTTGCCCCCCTTAAAAATCATATGTACACCCTTTTTGTATGTACACCCCACCAAAAAAGATTTATAATATTATAAATTATATGTACACCCCACATATTATAAATATGCCTTTACAATTAACATGAGATCGGTATCATCTTCTTCTTTTTTATTTTATTTTTTGTATGGATGTCCTGCAGATTTGATCTTCAAATTTTGCCCTATTCTTGACAAGGATTTTGAACCCATTGAAATTTGAAATTATGCGGACACATGGTGTACAGTTGAAGCTTTGGATTTTTTTTTTTTTAATAAATTATAAAATAAATAAGATAAAAACAAAAATTGAAAGACGAAAGAGTATGGAAGAGTGAAATAGTGACTTGGGATTCCAAAACTTTCCTAGAAACCTCCTCCATCTTTTTATTCCTTTTATTTTTCTTAAAAAATCTTTCTTTTAGTTTAGTGTTTAAAAATAAAAAATAAAATAAAATACTAAATACAATGATTTTATCTTCTTCATTTTTATAATTTTAAATTTTACAATCAAAAGATATTATAAGTTTCTTTTCAACTAATTATAATGTTTGTTAAAATGTTTAGAATATTAAATATTGTATTAATATGATGTATGAGATGCTGTATAATTATTTTCAATATTTTAATAAATTTATTTTAGGGTGTTGAAATTTCTAAAAATATACTTATTTGGGGTGTATATACGATTTTCAAGGTGTGCAAATATCATCACCTTTTTTTTTTTTTTTTTTATCTAAATTATATTTTTTTGCAGGCAGACCCATAAAGCTTGTAGAGGGTTGGGCCTCAAAAGCTCTTGGGCCTTGGATCGGTTACGGCTAACAAATTTATATGTAAGCCGGGACACTCAATTTTAAGGGCTGGGTAAAACCTTGTCCTCAAACCCTCATGGATATTTTTAGACGGGACACCTCTAGAAGGTGGAAAAGTGAACAAACAAAAGCGTAGCCCTTGGTTAGGTACCCATATAAGTTATAATATACCATACCTTAATCAAAGTAAATATCAATAAAGCGAGACAAGCTAGGAGAGAACGATAAAGATTGTTTTCTTGTTGCATGCACCTTCAAAACATTATAGTTTTGGGCTTACATGTATCCAATTCAACTTAATTGGGTCTATATTATAAACAACTAATGATAAGGTGCGGTTCGTGTATTTTATGCAGAACTGAACAAAAGTATTAAGTATATGGTCATATGGAGTTGTTGCCATGAGTCCACTTTTTCTTTTTCTTTTTTTAAATAAAATAATTTATATAGTTTCTCAGTATATTAATGCACACTTTCCGGTTTTAAAAAAACTAAATATCAATATTTTTTTTTCAATTTTTTCTATCCTTAAAAGACCCATTAAGAGAAGGATAATGCTTGGGTACTAACACTGATAACACCACTCATTGCTTGCCACGTAACCTAAAGTAAGGAGAAACATGAAAAAAGCAAAAGGGTTTTACCACATGGCAACACCCCATTGGATGGTTTGATGTGGTCAGGATGGCTTGGGTACTAACTGGTCCCATAACCATAAGTACTATTACTATTGTCGTCAATTGGGTTTTGTTGGCACCCAAATTACTAGGGGAGGATCATAGATTCCAACGACGGCCCATTTTTTTAGGACAATTATGTTTATAGGCACCCTAAGTCGTAACTAGTAACTAAGCCACCGCCTTCCATCCTTAGGGGTGGCACTTGGCAGGCACAAAATGTCCTCACAAGACACAACCACCAAGTTATGACACATTTGAGAGATCCTCGCACTAGAATCTATGAAATTTTTTGTGATAACAAAAAAAAAAAAAAAAAAAAGTAGTTAGGGGCTGTTTGTTTTTTTGTCTAAAGTCTTATAAGACCTTAATTTATTAGATATATGGATAAGTCTTAAAAATTAAGATATTATGATATGTTTGTTTTTTCATTTTAGATGACTTATTACAAATATAAAATTGATTAGGTTGTGTTAGGGTTTCTTCAAAATTGGGAATTTTTAGAAAATTGATTTTTAGTATTTTATTATGTGCGGACAAAATCATAAATGTATGAATTTTTATAAGATATTTTTGGAAATTTATTAAAAAACTCTACTGTATCACTTTTTGAATAAGATAAAAGTCAAAAAATTTTACTTTTTCTAAAAGACATATATAACTTAAAATAAGATATAAGTTGAAAAAACAAACAAACTGATTTATCTTAATTTAAGATATAAGAGGTAATAAGTCTTATTGGGAAAAAAACAAACAGCCCCTTAGATTTATCTTTTTATTTTTTTTATTTTTTTTTATTTTTTATTTTTTATTTTTTTTAATGCTCTTTATTATAAGAATATATAGGATTATGAAGAAAAACTTGCATGGAACGGTCTCATTGATGTGGATATGGGAACGTCCAATCAGAGCAAGCCACGTATATATTGGGAGAATATGTGGCACACTTGTGGCGTGCTCTGATTGGACGGTCTCATATACGCGTCACTGGGACCATCCCATTGAAGTTTTTCTCAGGACTATGACATTTCACACATTTGAAGAAAAGCAAATCCCAAACAAATGAATCTCTCTCTCTCTCTATATATATATATCCAACAAAAAGAGAGAAAAGTCTCTACACACAACACATTCTCAACAAACTCATAAATTTGAAATATATAAAGTCAAGACTACAAAGATTAATAGGCAAATAAACAATAAGAGGACTACCTGAAATATATGAATCATGATAACACCAATCAGAAAATTGCTTACTTCGCCAGAATCAGAAAACATCATCATTACAATGCATTCCTTTTTGGTAGTTTAGTCTGGGTTCACCAAACATCCTAATTATTTTACGTAACATGCCTCTAGATGTCAAAAAAAGGCAGCAGAAAATAATCCAAAAAATAAAAGAAAAAAAAAATTCAAATCTCTCTCTTTATATACTCTTTTAAAGCTCCGATCAATCCAACCAATTTGTCCACCTTTATCATATACTAGTTATTCTCTTATACTTATGTATGTACCACCATATATTTCTTTTTACTTTCTACATACTTAAGAGTATCATTATTATTTACCAATTCTCTCCTCCATTGATATGTGACTCTATAAACACCAATCTCTACATGATTTATCAACTATCATCATCATTATCACAACCTCATTCACAGTTTCAAGAGTTTGATTATCATCTTTTATTATACCTCTCAATTAAGCTTGATAGACCTGGGGTTCATGTGACCCATGAACCTCTCCTGATCGGTAAGTGCATGGCGAAAATGGCAACGGTGGCCGTAGGGACAGACATCACCGGCAAGGACCATCCTGCAGACCTCAGTCTTGTATCGTGGGTGGCGGATGACGGGGCGGAGCTCTTCGATTCCATGAGCAAACTGGCAGTGGTCACCATAGGGGCACGCGCCGGTCTCTTGCCATTTGTTGCACAGCTCTGTCTTGAACATGCCTTGGTTGTACACTTCCAGCTCAAGTGGCTCCTCCTCTCTCTTCCCTCCCCGCACATACACCTTTTGCTGCATTAATTCATCAGCATGCATGAAAAACTGACTATTGATCACTTCACATTTCAATTCAAATGCATGCATCAAGGCGCAACAAACATAATTGACAGTCTGACACCCAACTTCAATTAAGATATAAAGTGTATCATTTCGGTGGGCTATTTGGTATAATGTAGTTATCACTAAGGTCCACAAAGACAACCAACAATTCCTTATCAGATGATTTATATTAATTTACTTATCAACCAGCAGTTTTGACTCCATGAGCTTTGATTGAACACATAATGATATAACATCACATTATTTTCCCAAATGTGTTCGTGTACCTGTGTCTTTATCTCATTGCTTCCATAAATATCAATAAATTTCCTCCTTCATTCCACGTTGATAAAGAATCACATTACTCTAGCAAAATATACTTTCATATATAAATGTATATTCTCTTTCTATATATATATATAGACTATAGTTAGACATTTGAATTGTAAGAGTTTTCTATACATATACGTTCGGTACTCAAACTATGTAGCATGTTGTAATTGGCCCAAATAGTCAAATGTAAACTTTTTGAAGCGAAAATCTTGATTTGCACACAACTACACAAGTGCATCCACTAAACCAGGTGACTACATGCCTCTACCAACACCATCCTATTCTTCTTTGATTAGTCACATAAATAGTATTTTCGATATTAAAAAGAACAATACAAATATAGAGGGAGGGTGTAATAGTAATTTTACCGCAGAAGTGAGAGGAGCGGCGGCGCGAGGCCGAGCTTTGCTGTTATTACTGGCAGGAACAGCAGCTGCAGCAGCAGCAGGAGGTGGACCAATCTTCAAGTATCCATTAGACCTCACAGAGATACTCTTCGGCAGCGAAACTCTCTTTACGTCCACATTCTCCATCACGCTAGTCGGACTCTCAACACAAACCTCCTCCCGATGATCTCCACCGCCGCCGCCGCCACCGATACTCAAACCTCGCATCCCGACGTTCACCATGTTCTCAAATGACGTCGTGGCGGCACTGCTGCTGATGTTGTCGAAGTCGTTGGAAGAAGCTGCCGGCAGGTGATGGTGGTGGTGGTGATCGTTGACGGTGACGGAGGACTTGATGAGGAGGCCGATGTGCTTGTTGAGCTCACGGTTAACGGATCGGAGCGAGGCGTTCTCCTGGCGGAGGATCTCCGCATCCTTCGCCGCCTCGCGGAGGCGCGTGAGGCAGAGGCTGTGGCGGTTCACCATGTCCTGGTGTTGCTGCTGCTGCTGCTGCTGTTGCATTAGGAGGCGCGAGTAGTAGAGCGCGTCGTTAACGTTCATGCTTGGCTCTCTAAAAGGCCTCTCCTGAGCCAACACGAAAGGCGAGTACAAACCGAATCCGTCGCCGTTATGACTCTCCGGCGACTTCGCACTCGCAGCGCCAATGTTTCCATAGGCAGGGCTTGATAAGCTTTCGTTCTGCATTTGCTGTCGATCCGCAAAAATCAAAAACAAAAATCGAATAACAAGAAAAAAATCAGATCTAAAGCAATGAAACAGTAACTATTCGGAAAAAAAAGAATCAAAAAAATCAATGCAAATAATTACTTGACCTACAAGAAATCAAACAACAAACAAACAAACAAAAAAATCAAAAAATAAAGAAACGCAATCATGAATCAACACTCAAACGAACAGCGCAATCAATCAAGAAACTCGTCGTTTTAGTAATCAAAGTTCATCAAAAAAACAGCGATAATCATGAAGAACAATATTTCGATTCAGCTACTAAAATCATCCATACTTGTGATTTTAGTAATCAAAATTCATCAAAGGAAACCATTACCGAAGAAAAAAGTTCGAATCACGTGTTAAAAAATTAGTAAAAACAAAAATGATTTGAGAGAGCGAAATGAACAGAGCAATAATGAAGCATAAATCAACAACTATATAATCGAGGAAAAAACTCGATTCAGATTCTAAAACCAGCTCTAATTAACAAAAAAATGAGAGATCGAGAGTTGAAGCAGACCTGAAGAGAGAGAGAGAGAGAGAGTGCTGCGATTTCTTGTAAACGGCGAGTTCTAGAGAAAGAAATCGGTTAGGGTTGGGTTTTTATAGTGGGAGTGAATTTGGAGGGAAAAAAATTAACGAGGCATGTTTGTTGTGTGACTGTGTGTTGTGCAAGAGAAACGAATCTCTGGAAACCGTTTTTAAACAAACAAATTGTTTTCTCAAACTTTACCTCTAATGCCCTCGCGATTGGCTAGGCATGGCGTGTTCTACCGAGGGTAGTTTGGTCATTGGACTATTTTTTGCGTACAAATTGTACAACTACCTGAAAGAGCTCACTGTAGCGAGAGAGAGAGAGATTAGTTAGTTACATGCTTTTGGGCAATGAAACTGTGAAAGTTAACGTGTAAGCGAAAATGACGTAAATAGCCTCCTCGTTTGGATTTATCTACGTTTCCGCCACTAGTGACTGAGTGAGAAGTCAGCTCGACATGATACAGAAATTACAGATTACAGTGCAAGTGTTTTTTTTTCGTTGAATCAAATCATGTTGTTTTGATTTGATCAGACGGCTGGAAGTCGATCTATCAAGTTGACTCTCTAAATTCGCTGATGTGGGATCCACTAAATAATTGATCTGGAATCGTTATAATGTTGACGAGGCATGAATTGAGTGGTTCATGTACAATAATGAACTACTTAAGGGTTCTATGATAGTGTATGCATAACACCACAGTCAATTGATACATGTCACTATTCACTATTTTCATATCACAAAGGTTTTTTTTTTTTTTTTTATAATAGACAAGAAAATAATAATTTCTGTTTTTAGAGAAGTATAAAATCCAATTTATTCAACTTTTTGAATTAACAAATTTGATCATTGTAATGCATAAATTTGAACATATATTTTGAATAGGCTAATTGGCACTGATGCCCCCAAAACTTTTCTAAAATATGCATTATGTTCCCTATACTTTTTTTTTCGCTACTAAACCCCTTGAACTCTCACAAATTAACAAATGCCCCCTTCATAAGAGGCAAAAAACCTAAGTGTTTGCCAAAAACGAGAGTTCAGGAGGTTTAATAGCGAAAAAAAAAAAGTATAAGAGACATAGTGTATTTTTTGAAAGAGTTTATGGGGTATCAGTGCCAATTAGCTTTTTGAATAAATAATCCTTTAACAAATTGAATTATTATTTTCTCTCGAATAAAGCCATTCATCCAATCTAATTCATTCTACTAATATATATAATAAAATCTAATTGCAATTTAGTAGGTAGTTATATTGAATTTAATTCAATATGTGAATATTGGATTAGGTTGTGGTCATATACATAACTTGGTGGTAACTACATCTTTTAACAAATGTTGAGTTTCCAAATTCAATTCCTTCATATGTATATAGTGCACCTTCCCCTTTACGTTAGTACTTAGTAGTGTGGGGTTTGAGTCTCATTATATGTATTTAAAAAGTATTTGTAGGGAGTGGAGGTTGTAGAGTAGAAGACTTTATTTTCTTATACAAATTATGAAATATGTGTAGAATCCATTATTTATTATGCAATAACTTGAATTGAACTTCTCTTTGTTGTTTTTTAGTAAATAATTAAATTGGAATTTTTAGTTGATAAAGATAAGAAAGCTTCTAGCGGTTAAGGAGTATTTGATGATAGCTTGATTTTGAAGTTAATTGAGAGAAAGAGAGAGTGTGTGTTGTGCTGGTGGTGTTGGGGTTTCTTAATTACAACAATTCATGAAGACAGATTAAGACTTTTATACCAATTAAAAAGCAAGCTAAAATTAAATATTCAAACAAAAAAAAAAAAAAAAAAGCTATCATGATTTTTTCCAAGGCAAAAAAAGTTTGCTTCTTTATCACAACTATAACTACTTTTTTTTTTTTTTTTGACCTATAGCTCTCTTTTCAAGTCTCATATTAAGGTGTTTGGTGAATAAAACACCTCAATCCCCACCAATGGAAAGAGGAACTGCAATTGCAAAAATCCCTCAACTTTTATTTTTATTTTTATGTGTCATGGATGGTTGTTAAGTTGGCCAATATAATTCTTGTTTGATGATATGTTATAAGGTTTGTAATGAAATCAACATTTTTTGGTTTCAATTTCGTTTTCATTACAGTTTGGCCATGTTAATTGGTTTTTGTTACAAGTAGATGTTGCTAGATATCATGATGACAATGGGTCACCTTGGTTTGCAAAATGAGTTACTTTCATTCCCACACTTAGTTTGTATTATGGTAGAGATGTACAGTGGCCAGTGACAATAATTCAAACCTAAATCATTTCCGTTCGGTTAGGCTTGACTTTGAGCTGGAACCCAAATCTGAATCTAAATCCGATTTACTTATCAATATAGGTTTATTGTCCCAACAGGCCAAACCTAAGTCAGCAAATTACTATTAAGGAATGTTTGGCACACTGTACGGTACATGATTGGACTATATTGCATATTATTGTACTCGATAGTATTTTACTGTATTTGATTAAATTTAGTGCTTTACCTTGTTTAGTACCGGATAGTATTGGACAGTACTAGATTAGTTAATAAATTATAAATATTTAATTACTAAATGAGTATTTTTTTTTAAAAAAAAATAATTCAAAAAGCAATCAGATTTGTGTCTCCTCTGACACCATCATCGAAACCTCCTACAACCCCTAGCTCCGACTGTACACTTATGCCACCACTGTCAACGGTGGCAGAAGATTTCTTGTTATTGTCTACCTCCATGGCAACGGATTTGCACTCTCCTCTCCCAGCTCATTCGCCTACGATGACTGGTGCCATCAGCTCACTAGAGAGCTACGAGCTTTGTCGTCTCCGTCGACTACCGTCTCGTGCGAGCGCTGCCTCCTCCTTAGAACAGAGGCACTTGGTCTTTTTTTAGATCCTTCGTTAGTGAAGGAGACTGGCCGACGACCTCGACAACAAGGCCGCCAACCGGTCTCCAGCGGCCAGTCTCCTCCTTGAAGGAGGAGGCCAGCTAGCCTCCACGATGGAGGTTGGCTGGCCTCAATATTTTTTCAATATTTTTTTTATAAAAAATTATTCAAGTTTTTTTTAGTGTTGTTGATAAACATCTCTCCCCACTGTATAGTTTAATACAATTCAGATCGTATAAAATTAGTACAAATTAAGTATAACTATAAAATATTACCAAACGTCGTATAGTACTAAATTAATAATGTATAGTGTACTAGTATTGTCAAGTATGATGCACCACCAAACAAGCACTTAAGCTTTATTTTAAAAGTAACCATATTACTTGTGTATCTCAAATTAGTATAGTTTTTTTAACATTTCAATATAACTTTTAAGTAATTAATAGAATGAATGAAAAATGCCAAACTGTCAAAAAAAAAAAAAAATGCCTAAATGACGTGACTTTTTTATTTTGACCGGAAAAGTAAATCAAAGAAAAACTAGTTCTGGCACTCAGCCAGAACAAAATTCCTCACACAATGAGGATAAGCTTCCGTCCAAAACCTATATTGAACATAAAAACAGCAAGCACGTGGGCCACTTAGTTAGCCTGAATAGTTTGGAGCATAGCCTGAATATCTATGAAGAAAAGTTGCTCATGCCTATAAGCCATTTAACCACGACACCTGCGTCTGATTCCACCAGCACGGGCCACAACCCAGAATCTGCAGTAAATTGAACCCCATACAAAATGGCCATCGCCATCGCCATCGCCACCGCCAACGCCACCGAAGGAAAGAAAGCAGCAACAATTACTTGAACCTAAACCGTGGATTTGCTAACTATGGTGGTTACATGGAGGAAGCTATTAAATTTGGGAGTTCCTTTCGATCATCGAAAATCAACACCATAATCAGGAAATCTTTGCCCCCTCTTGGATTACAGTCAATTCAGATAGATAGCCTCTTTGAAAGCAATCCAAAGTCCCTCAGGTCGTGGTGCAGGGTTTCAAGTTGCAAACAGGGGTGTGTTTTGCAATTAGAATGAGAACTTGAGAAGCCATACCGTGTTTTATCAAGAGTTTGCAAATAGATTCTTTGGCATCTATTTACAAGTATCAAGTATGTCATTCTTGTATTATCAGGCTGTATTATATAAGCTGGTAATGACAGTTCTCATAAAACATTAATGTTGCAAGTTGCAACTAGCAAGAAGTGCTTCTTATACTATTTTTTCTTGTTTTCCTCAAGAGCATTTCCTTGCTATCAACTAGAGTCTGTATCTATTAATGGTCCTAATATCAATACAAAATGATATGATATAAATGCAGAGTAGCATAGTAAGATTACAAAGTTAAGAACTTACAAACACGATCGAAAACCATGCCGATGACTTTGTAGCTCTCATCAGAGGCCGAAACAGAAACTATACAAGAGGACTTGAACGAATAGGTTGAATTGAAATTGTTAACAGGAGAGTTAACATGGTGGTGTTTCACTTTTGAATGGATATATGTACAAAACCAAAAAGTGGAACATTTTTATCGCTTTCACGTAACATCAGTAGTATCCGAATCATAGTCTTCTGTCTTCACAAATCGGCCTTTTACCCGCTTTCGTACATCAGCTCTGGCTTTTCGAAGCGGATATCGAATTTGGTTCTCCTGCCTGAATACCAGTAGATACAAATTAATAAAATATGGTCATGTCGTTGCAAATTCTTCCACAAAAAACAGGAAACAAAAGTACATTTTTCTTTGAACACGTTCAAAATTCACCGGGTTTTCAGAGAATTTTCTGTCTAAATTATATGTTCTATCTTGATGAACACGGAACAGTACAATCAAAGTTCTTGTTTCGGTTACTGGTAAAGCATTTGGGATGCTAGAAAATGTTGGAAACATCGAACATTAGTTTTTCAAGGTTTCGTTCAAGTCTTGGAGTTACAGTAACCAATGTCTAGTTTCAATACTCTCATAGTCTTATTTGATCAAAAAAAAAAAGTCTACATGAAATCAGAGACATACAAGATAGATCAGAAAATCATCGATACTTACCGTCTTGCCTTCTTCTTCTCTTTGTACCTCATCATGGCATTTTCTCTGGCTTCCGAATGAGCACTCTCAGGGTCGGGGAAATAACTTGAAGCCTCTCCTCTTGCAGTGGGTGATAGTATGCTATCAAGACAGTCACTATTTTCAGAGCTAAACCTTGAATTAGAGAAAGACAAAGTTGAATAATATGGTCGCATTTGGTGGGGAGAGTCCATATTTCCCAGAAATTTATCCATTTGTAAGGTATCATGGTCCGCACTAGCAAAATGAGTTATGTAAACAGATGAAGCCGCAAAGGCATCCTGTGATGAAAAAAACAAAATTGGAACGAAAGAAAGAAAAAGAAAATAATTTCAGAAACTAAATATAGGATTGATATTGCTGTAAATTGTTTTACAATATTCTATCGATTAATGGAGTTGATAGCATGACCAAACAAATCAAAACAGAAACGATAATTCTAAGAAACCGGTAGCTAAATGTTATCTTTAAACTATTGTCAACAAAACTCATTGATATCCAATGAGTAACTAGGGAAAAAAATAGGTCACGGATTCAAACCTGCATTGCTCTTGCATTGCTTTTAAATGATATATCAAGGGACAGATCCTTCTCTGAGGCGCATGACGCATACTTATCACCGAGCTTAGCTCTGCTAGGATCTTGATCACCTCCAAATAGTTCTTCAAAGTTTCGGAAAGTTAAATCAACATCAGGTATGTCAAAATCATCATTTGAAACAGTGTCTTCACAAACCCCAAGATCTTGCATGTTTTGTGACCACAACTGCAAAAATCAATAAACAAGGAGTAAAAAGTTCACTTTATAAGGATCTTTAAAGTTATACAAGAAGTGAAGATACTCATACATCAATTGAAAACAAGTAGTCCGCTTCAAGACATGCATTTGTTGTATGACTTAATTTATAAGTTAACATTATGCAAATTATTATATAACAAGTTGCTTACACATTAATGACTATCTACACAATTGTACATCAAATCATATTTTTCCAATTAATGGTAATAACATAAACGTACATAGACTTAACTAGTCATAAATTCCCTTATTCATTTTTCTAGTTAGTAAAGAGAAGATTTTAGGATATTCTAATTCCATTCAAGAGAAATGCTTAAATTTTAATCTATTTGCCTTCTAAAAGCAATGCTTGAATCCTTGAAGTCGGGATGTTTTCATTTTAGACAAATATTGAGTGATTTATTGCTAACGATTCAAGTGAATGACTAGTGATCAAAAGACAAACCTGACTACTTTGAACCGGACTTTTGCATTGCCAGAACGATTCTCCCTGCTCCATTTGGGAAAATGGCAACAGCAAAGGGTCCACTTTCAGCTCTTGAAGTGGATTGTCACTTTGCTGAAGACCAGTAGAAAGTTCCAGGGAATTATGCAAATTCGAATCAAGAGTTTCTTCAGTTTGTTCTTGGCCACGTATCAGAGGCAAGCGATTTTTTCCATCAGTAAGATTAAGCCTTTTTAAGTCGAGAATCTGTTGCAAAATAATAGAAGAGTTCTGCTGTTGTTGGTCTTCATAATATACCTGCACGGTGAAGCAAAACTCTTAGAAGAGATACATAGGTTCTTATATTGTTCAGAAAGAAAACAAAAGTAAACACAATCAATTCAGAGATTATTTATATAAAAGCATCAGAAGAGCCGCCGGAAAACAACAACAGATTTTAAGTTGAAAATCGAATCAACGAGAAATCCAATTTAAAATAGACCAAGCAGCTTTAGCACGGTTTAATTCATATAACTACATGGAAAAAGAAGATTTGATGCCACATTTGAGATCCTTATGGACCACTATGGTTGATTCAACAACATAACAAATCAAGTCACAAATCAGGTTATGAGAGCTAAATAAGTTGGAAGTTCCCATATTGGTATATTGATCCTCATCACTATCATCCACAAAAGCAGCAATTTGCCTTTAGCCAATTATTTCCAGAAGGTAACTAGAACCTGTTTCCGTTTACTCTATTATAATTTGACACAAAGACAGGTAGCTCAAGTTATAACTTATGTAATGATAATGTAATTGACTAAATTGGATATAGGTGAATTCTCCACAAAATTAATTTCAAGAACTTTCAAGTAAATCTGGCTCCTCTGTTACCAAAGGGGTAATGCAAATTGAGGAACCGTGTGATGTTGAAATGCTTATCTTAACATAATCAAGGCGACAATACACATTTGTTTTCAGGGCTGTGAACTTCTAACTAGTGAAGAAGGATATTCAACACAATAGTAGTTTCAAGAAATTTATTGAAATCAAATGAATAAATAGCCAAATTTCTCGATAACATAAATTCACTTGAAAGTCATTGAATTCTTCTCACCTGACTTCTTTGACTGCTTGATCCCATTTCATATTCTGCACCAGACACCAATGTTGCACAGCTCACTTTAGACGTAACTGAGATATCCAAATTATCTGCATCCGAATCCAAAGGACCACAAGAAGTGGAAACAAACCAATCTGAAATAGCATTGTTGTCCAACTCATTCAATTCAAAACCCAACATAGCCACAAAATCTTTTGCAGAAGGACATCCCATGTAACAATTGATAGTTATTTTCCGATGCTGGGAAGAGACAACATGCAGGGTCCGGTCACATCCGTGGCACATGAACATTCGATGATCCACACAACGAAGATAAGCTGGTTGTTGTCTGCATATCTCACAAAGGAGGGCTCGGAGATGCCTACGGGACAGCGCGTTAGCTGAATGGACCTTTGCGTCACAGGAAAGGCAAAGATGCGCTGCATCAGCCTTGCAATAAACAACCGGTCTGTATGCTGTGCAGAACTCACAAGTTTTCTCCATTTCCTAATTTGAGATAAGTAAAATCATAAGAACACCGGATTTTCCTGTAAAAGGAATCATTTCCCCAATATCAAAAACAACAATTCAGTCAGCATAATCACAAGATCTGAAATGAAAACCTCAGTATCTCAAATTAAGTGTGTGTCTATCAAATAACACAATAAAAATGGTACAGATTCTAATAAGAGAAAAAAAAATGTTTTATTTCAACTTCCTTAATTAGTCTTTTAATATTCAAAAGAGTAAGGTGGTAGCTGTTTCAATAATATAATAAACCAGATAAGGAGATAATTTTCCCTTACAAATTAATGAACACAATTAATCAAGCCATGTAACACAATCTAAATCATAAATTTTGTGTAAAAACATCGGAATCTTAAAATTCACTAAAACTTATTCAGCAATTCAGAAGTGTAATTAACATGTAAATTTTCAGAAAAAAAATTTATATTACTTTAAAAAAAAAATTGCTGCAAAATAATCTGAACTCATACACAGAAGATCTCAAATATAAAATTCAAAACCTTGAATTCATCTTTCAAAGATCAAGTCTGATGATTCCAAAGATGACACATAAACACTATATATATATATATATATATAACATATACAATAAAGTGATAAGAGAGAAAGAGAGAGAACAAGAAGAAACCAACCTACTTCTGTTTGTTTCCCGAGAAAACAGAAACCCAAGTCAGAGAAAGTGAAAGAATCTGAGAAAAGAAAATAGAAAAAGATAAAAATGGTCAGCTCTTGAAGCTCTATCTCTCTGAGATTGAACAGCTTCTTCTTCTTTGTTTTTTCTTTTTCTTTTTTTAATTTTTTTCTTCTTCTTTATCTGTGTGTATGTGTTATACCTTTTTTGGGCTGACGTGTGAGTCATGAGCGTGAACTTTTTGCTAACGTGGAAGTGAACACGTGGTAGGCTTTGTGGGACCCGCCTGTGTTATCTATTCACCCATGAGTCCATGACCCATAACCCATGTGCATGTCAACTCAAACAGGTTCGGTTAAAACGATATTTGAAGTGAAAACTGTTTGAAGAGCAAAAAAGTTCTCATGTGATCTTGAAAGATCACATGCTCTGTCAATGGGCGTCTTCCACGTGTCGAAGTGATCGTCCAGCTGGAGCATTTGACTATCATTATTTTTTTTTCAAAAATTAAAAAATTCCAAAAATAATAATTGACACTTGGATGAATCGATCACGATTTTAAATAGAAACCATTATTCCCAACTCAAAACACATCATTTTTTTTGTTTTTTAATGTATTACGTGCAACTTTGAGTCGGATGAGCAAGTTATGACCGAATGAAAAGGAAATAATGAATTTTTTTTTTTAGATGAGGTTGATCCGATAATAAATTTTTCACACCTACATTATAAAGTCGTAGGTTTGAATTCTCCATCTTTCTAAAAATAAAACCCTAAATTAATGATATCGGGTGTAATCAAGTTCTTTCTGCATTTGTGAATTATTCTTTGCAAGTGAGTGCACCATTGCATTCATTTATTTGAAATCTAATAGATTTTAGTAAAAGTGCATTCCAATTAGTATTAATTAGAGGGACAAATTCAAAAATATCCATTTTAATAATTTGTAAATTTCATTGATCTAAAATAAGACGAAAGATAAAATAAGATTGGTCTGATGGTAAACCTCTCACACTTACACTATGAGATTACAGGTTTAAATACCCCCCACTAAAAAATAAAAAAAAAATAAAAAACCCAAATTTACTAAAAAAAAAAAAACATCGTCAACCTGATTTGATCTTAAATTAAAAATCAATTTAATTTTCTATACAAAATGAATAATAATTTTATTTTACCCAAAAAATAAAATAAATAAATAAAGTGTTGGGGACGGGAGGAACATTTTCAAGACCCATCACCCACCTCTATTTCAACTAAATTAAAGACATTCTAATAACCTTGCAAAACATTAATAATTGGAGATTTTATTTTCATGTTTATTTATTGAAATTTGACACCAAAAGGGTCAAGGGTCTATCAGGATATATCAAAATCAAACACTACATGCATGGTCCGAAAATGCCTCATACATTCTTGTGAAATACGTATGACTGAACTCGATCCCCCACCAATAACATAGTAGGGGAGATAAACACTATTTGTGCTCATGTTTATTTATTGAAATTTGACACCGAGTGGGTCAATGGTCTATCAAGACCTACCGAAATCAAATACTACATGCACGGTTTGAAAACTCCTCACACATTCTTATGAAATGCATATGATGGAACTCTATCCCCCACCAATAACATAGAATGGGAGATAAACACCATTCGTGAGTGGAACTGGTTTTTTCTTTCTTTCTAAATTCATCAAAAACATAAACTAGTATACAACGAGTAAACGCACTACAATCTATGCTGACATGGTGTCCTAAAATAAACAGACAATAGTACTTTTATAACAAACATTGTATGAAAAAAAAAAAAAAAAAAAAGCATGTAATTCATTTTCCAACAAAAGGTCATGCCCCCACATGATCATCATACATTAACATCAGAAGGTCTACCAAAAATGAAAGAAGAAAAATCTCAAGCATGATTAGATCATAGACAAGAAATCTCAGATAAGATTTACCAGAAAAACCTTGTACTACTTTGGTGATTAGTCATGTTGTAAAGAGAGAAATGTCAAATTTCCATTGCCAATTCTCACCTAAGTTGCTCATGCTTGCCGTAACAAACTACTGATGATAATAAGATTACATACAAAAAGCACTTATTTTTTGCTTCAAGTTAAAGCACTTTTGGAGTAAACTAACTACTTGCTATTCTAATCTAGACACCCTCCCTAATTAATGCATGGTACTACTCCAAAATTGCTTTTGTATATGTTTTTTGGCACGACAAGTAAAATGCCGAAGAGGGATTCCTATTCAAATCCCAGGAAGTATATTTCCATAAATGTAGATCCCGATATATTCACTTGTCCAATTGGTCGGGGTGTTTTTATAGATATCATTTGGGACAAAAGCACTTGTTAGGTGCTTGTTCCAAATGCATTTCGGTTGCTACTTTAATCTAAAGAAACTCGTGGAGAAGCTAGATAGACTCATTTCAAGTTCCCAATATAAGAAATCCAAATTTCCAACATACTAATTACTACATCTAAATTGGGCTCTAAAAAATATCACTAGTAATTCGATTTCTCTATCACCAATAAAAGATTTTGAATTTACATGCTAGCAAATGATAGTCACAGTTTGCTATATGCATGGCTATACACCATGATGAAGATGAATGCACAAGTCCAAATTTGTCGAAAGGCTAATAGGTTGTGATCTATTTATCAATAAGTTCAAAATATCAAAATTACAAGTACAGGTAAAATATCACAATTTTCTTTTAGCTGACTGTCAAAAATTAGATAGTCTTTGAGTCACCAATACAACATTTGCAAACAATTCCAAGTATTTGCAAGTCACTGTACAATTGAGGGCCTAAAAATGTAACCACCAAAATTAGAATTTGATATATAACAAAAAGACCAGGAGATAGATTCAGGCATTAAGGGCAATCCAACTCCACAAAAAAAAAAAAAAAAAAAAAAAAAACACCGAAAGATGATTAAGCACCATACTTGAAGAAACAACCTGAATCAAAGCAGAAGCAATAAGAGATCAGAGGGAAGATAACTATCATAAAGTTAACATAGAATCAAATCCGTGACATAGATGTAAAAAACGAAGAACAAAATAAAAGCAATAGCAAAATTGCACAAAAAAACAGACAATTTACAGTTTACCGTGCAGTAGTAACTAGCAACCACTCTAACATTTACACCTTCACACACACAGTCACACCACCCAATAATTAAAGCAGAAATAACTAAACAAAGTACGGCAGGGATAAAATAAGTGCTTAAAGCATGGATGCGCAAAGGTGCCCCCGCCCAAAAGCAAAGAGACTGTCAAGATACAATGAACTCTCCACAACACTAACAAGTCAATACACCCATGTGTAGCAGCATAATTATCTCTTATATCTCCTCCACTCCTCCCTATCAAGCGACAAACTATCTTAACATGCCTGTATGTGAATTTTATCTCAGTGGAGGGTGATAGTCAGTGTTCTAAAAATTGGACTAGGCACCTGCCTAGACGCTTGGCAGCTTCTGGCCGTGGCGAATAAGCCCTAGTTGGCTACTCTAGGTGGCCAGGCGCTTAATCCGGGCCAGGCGGCGATTACAACATCGTTTTGATGTTGCATTTAAAAAGCTTTTAAACTTTCTTCTTCTTCTTTTTCTCTGTTCTCTCGCCTCCGGCCTCCGCCAAGGAATTACCTAGGCGCCGCCCGATTAGCGCCTAGCGATTTTTAGAACACTGGTGATCATAACACAACGCGTACCAAAACAACTTGCTTCACCTAGGCAACTATACAAGATATTGAATCTTCACTCAAGCTGCACCTCAGAAGCAACAAACTTGCATGATTTATAATTGAGCCCTTAAATACTAAAAGCATCTACCCAGAAACTACTTCTGAATATGCTTAATGCCCTATCCTTTGTTAATTCCAACAATAAGTATACACACTCCTTGGTTCCTAAAAAGTCCCTCGCTACTTAAAATTACTTTCTTTTCCAAAATTAATATATTAATAATATTTTCAAACAACACAGAATTAAAATGAGAACCCACAAAGTAAGATCAGAAAATTGAAGACATATGCTAGAATTCCAAAGAGTATTCTCAATGATATAATACCTCCATCAACTTTTCTTTTCATGGACTTCGATCATGTCTTCATCATCCATTCCTAGGCTACAAGGAGTAGCTGTTGGACCAATCTTGTCCCCGTCAAAAGTAAATACTAAGTTTTGTAAGTCCAGCTTCACTTTATCCGCATACATTTTGAACAGTCGCTCAAGCTTGTCATCCTATAGAAATAGAAGAGTTCTTACACACTTAAAACCATAACATTGCAACAGAAACATGATACTGCAAAAATAAAATATATATATATATATAGAATAAAGTGATAATGCGAAAAAAAAAAAAACGAGGTTTATCTTGTTTATCCATCAATGACCAAGTCTAAAACATGTTAAAAAACTTATACTAAACCATTTGATAAAATAAGTCCATTATCTGATGCCCCTAAGAAGATTAAGGGCTGCTGCTCTGCTTTTCTCCTCTGCTAAGGTCTGTATTATTTGTTGGTTGCAAGCAAATATATTTACACTCATTCCTTATTAGTTATCCTAAGATGGCTAACCATTTATTGCAAGTATTCCACCAATGCCTACCCCAAGTAGTCATTCAGATTAACTGAAAACTAAAATTTCACATAACAATGGGAATATAAGCCCAAACATTCTGAACAAATGTATACCATGTACATGCGAAATTGCTTGGTTCCATCCTTATCCTGGACTTGAATAACTATTTTTGCTCTTTCACAGGCAGGCTTTGACAGTTGCTCAGCCACAGCTGCTAATGAAGTCTCCAATGAAGCCTGTAATGAGCTACTGGATTTTCTTTTTGCAGTCTCATCCATTTCCCACAGCACATCTTCAGCTGAACTGTTAACTACTGACAACAACTCTTGCTTCTTTAACCTGCATGAATAGTACATTAATTGGGAAAAACAGAAGCAATTACATGTAAAGGAGGACAGAAATGTCAACACGAGCACCAGAAGTGAAGAAAATAAGAAAATAGAAGTTCTTTACTACTTTGTAGTACAATACAAGCAGAAAATTTCTTGTAAAGTAGTATAATATTATCATAACCAGAAATCAAAGTACAACAGATTTGTTTTTCTTTGTCATCCTCTTTTGGGTCAGCCATAATTACTGATAATCAATTATTCCCTCAATTTATTTATATGTCACACCAAATGATGAATCAAAACAAACCTCACAAATTGGAAATAAAGATACATCTTACGCAATCCATTACTCTAGCAATAAAATTGAAATCCCAAAACAAACATAACATTCAAAGTATTCCAACCCCATATCAGAAATACAAAAAAAAAAAAAAAAAAAAAAAAATTCAATCTAAAGCAGAATTAATGCTAAGTCAACTACAAATAAATAACCCCACGTCAAAGTATACCTCATCTCCTTTATAGTTGAATCGTCATCAAGCTGATTCTGAACCCCAACCAAAACATTAGGCGGAGGAGGCAGCCAATCCTCCTCATCATCACAATTCACCACTGCTATTTCTTTTTTCTCCCCTTCAACCTTCTTCCCAACCTAGTCAGCAATACAATTCCAAATTATATATATAAGAAAGAACATTAAATTAATGATATAACATCAAACAAACTCCATTCTAATAATCAAATTCACAGCATAGCCAACAACACCATACGCTCCGCATACACACACTGACAACATAATTAAAACAATGAAAAAATATACTAAAGAAAAAGAAACACAATCTTACATGGGTCTTGGAGGTCTTCCTTCGTTTGGGAGACGAAGCTGGAGATTGGTCATCTACCACATTTAAAAACAAAAATCTTCTTTATATTATGAGAATCAAGCTGAAATTTGTTGGCTAAATTTGAAAGTTTTCTAATCAATTCATCATCTGCCACATTTTTTTTTTTTAAAGTTACGTTTTAAGAAATGAGAAAAATAAGGCTTCAATAAAAAATTTTAATCAAATTCCAACCTTTTCTAATCGATTCATAATCTGCCGAAACTTAAGAAAAGGGTGAAGCTTCAATTTTGTTTATCAAACTCGGGTCTTTTCTAATAAACGAAACAGTGAATTCATTGATTTAAAAGGAAAAATAAATAAATAAAAGATTGAGAGATTCACCGTTCAAGCAAATAACATGAGGCTGGACGCGACGATAGTCGAACAAGGGTTCGAGATCCTCAGTTTCCTCAATATCTTCCTGCAAAAAACAATCGAAACAAAATCACAGTTAGATACAACTAAACCCTAGATTGATATTATTTTTCAATTTGAAAAGGGGTTTTTTCAAAATTGAATATTTTGGAGTGACTGAGCGCCTCACCATCTCTGTCTGTTTCTCTGTGTGATACTGTGATGGTGCGCCCAATTGGAAGCATAGGCCTAATTTCACGCACAAATATTAAATTAAGGGGATTTACAATTTATGTCCCTATATAATTTGGAAACGTCACATTTTTTATTTATCCTTACATTTTGTCAAACCGACCCTTATATAATTAAAAATAGTTCATTTCAGTCCTTTGACTAGGGATGGGAATTTCCCCCATGGGGCCCCACCCCACCCCCACGGGGCCCCGCCCCCATTTGGGGGCAAATTTTGCCCCCAAAACCTAAATGGGGGTGGGGGTGGGGGTGGGGGAACCTCCCCCCACCCCATTTCCCCATTCCCCCATTTTCTAAATAGTGGTGGTGGTGGGGGTGGGAGTGGGGCCCTAAATCCCCCATTTCCCCCATATATTTTTATTTATTTATACTTAATTTTATTTTCTTAAAAAATAAAAATAAATAAAAAAAAATAAAAAAATAAAAAAAACAAAAAAAAAACCTCTAACTCTATTAGTCTATTACTCATATTTTGGATTAATCGAAGGGTTTAAATTTGTTTAGATTTTTATGTTTAATACACTAACACTATATTATTATAGTTATTTGTATTAAATTAAATCAATTATATATTTTATATTGTATATTTTGTTAATTATTGGATTGGATATTGAAACAGGATGAAACAAAAGTTTGGTCCGATCGAATTTCAAATTCTGAATTCTAAATTTTAGATTTCGGATTGAAAAATTTTAGGATTAGAAATGGGGGAAATGGGGGAGGGGGGTGGGGGCAGGAGAACCTCCCCCCAAACACCCTCATCCCCAGTTCCCCCAAATGGGGTTTAGGGGTGGGGGTGGGAGGAGGTTTTAGGAATGGGGATGGGGGTGGGGGTGGGGGTGGGGGTGGGGGTGGGGGGGACCCTCCCCCGCCCCATTGGGCCCTCATTCCCATCCCTACCTTTGACCAAATATTTGACCGTAAACCGAAATCAATTAAAAGTCTACTTTACCCTTGAAATTTTATTGAATAGTAAATTTTTTTATAAAAAATAAAAATAGAATCCATCTAAAAAACAAAAGAATTTTAAATAGATTGCAAGAAAAATAAAAATAAATAAACTGAAAAATAAAGGAGATTAAAAAAAATTGAAACAAAATATTAATGTTAATGATAAATTTTTTCCATTCTTCCCAACCTCGGAATTCAAGCTTAATTGAAGACCTCATGATGATCTTACCTCATAGGCACCTTTCCTACGTAGTCCCGAGCTCCATTTACCGGAGATATATAAGACATCTGAAGCTGTTTCTTCTAGATTTGTGGCTCTGGTGATCCCTAGTATAACGATGTGCTAGATGTTTCATCCGAATTTGACTATGGAAAAGGGTCAAAGCAAGCGAGGTCCTTTTCGCCAATGTCACGTCGAGCTCAATTTGCCAAAGATGTGGGAATCGAGCAAGCCCGGTTCCTTTAGATTTAGGATTCTCATGATTCCTAGTATGACGACTGTTAGGCATGTTTATAACCACCGGTACTTTGGACTCCGGTCGTCATTAGGCATCCGATTACCATACGGAGTTCATACCCACTACAGCGCATATCCTCCGAATCTTCACCCACCGTTCCCACATGAATACCGACTATAATTCGGAGGGCATAATTGTCAGACCTGACCCTTACTGAACACATTTTAGCAGCTGTCGGTATCAGCAAATACGGTCTCGACGCGTGTCCCGAGCTGTCAGACTTGAGGCTATAAAATGCCTCATTTTTACCTTGCATGGGACTTTTGAAAATTTTCTTACCTTTAACTCTGAACAATTACTGTATGCTATCAGTAAATCATTGCTGTAAATTCATTTTCATATATATATATATATATTTCTCCGGCTCGGAGGACGTTATTCCGAAGGCTCATTTTTGCCCTCAACATTTGGCGCTAGAAGGAGGGGGTGAAGATCAACATCTTCGCGGAAACAATGAATCCACAGCCTGACGACGCTTATCCGAATATAAACCTCGAATTGAGACCCCCCAGGACGAGCAATCATCCACAGATCCCGTAACAACAACAGCCCCATTATCCAGTACCGGCCAATCTGGGAGCCACAGGGGGACCGCAACCGTTACCCGCAAACTATGGATATTACCCCTATCCAAGCCAGTTTTCGATTCAGAACCAAATGTTCGGTTATCAGGGACCTCCGCAACAATATCCCCATATGCCGATGAACCCGTTTTATCCTTCAATGCCGCAACATGCTTACTACCCACAAGGTTACCCGCAAATATATGCGCCACAGCAGGTGCAACAGGTACCTCCGCAAGCAAACGATCCAGTAATTCAAGGGATCACCAGCAGACTGGAGACATTGGCTCAGAATGTAACAAGGGTGATTAACGTCGTGGATGGGGGAGGACATCAGGGAGACTCGGACGAAGTAAATTCGCGAGCGGAAGGAGGTCTTCCTGAAGTACAACCTACGGAGCGAAGAAGAAGGCGTCACCATACCGCTCAGTTCGTGGAACCGAATCAGGGGGAACATATGAACCAACAAGCACCACAAAGAATTGCGGGAACGACACGTAGCAGAGAAGAGCGAGACGGTATTGTTCAATAAGAGATACCAAGGAGAACGAGACACCGACAGAGTCTTCCCGGTGGATCTCGTAATCAAGAAAGAGATACCAAAAGGAATACCTTCGCTGATCCTGAGGCCTTCCGGGATCTACAAGATTAGCTTGCAGACATTCAGGACCAGATCCATTTCGGCCACAGGCATTCATCAAGCCATAGGGAGAGCCCCTTTACCGAGGAAATTACAACAGCACAGATTCCGAACAACTTCAGGATGCCCCGGAAAGATATGTGTGGTTTCGGAGGAACAGGAGACCCCGATGATCACCTTGATTCATACCTCGACTGGATGAATATGTAGGGAGCATCGGACGCCATTAAATGCAGGGTTTTTCCTTTGACCCTTTCGGGAGATGCACGAACATGGTATGAGGGCCTGAAAAGACAGAGCATATCTTCGTTCAATGAATTATCAAAAGAATTCCGAAGTGGGTTTGCGGCAAGTTGCAGAAGAAGGAGACACATGGTCCACCTGACGTCCATCAAGCAAAAGGATTAAGAAACCATCAGAGATTACATGAAGAGGTTTACGGAGGCAGCGAGACAGGTCCAAGACTTCAGTGAAGTGGGGGCCGTGATGGCTTTCACCCAAGGACTTCAACAAGGCCGCTTGAGTTGGTCATTGTCGAAGAGAGGCCCCACTACCTACCGAGAATTGATGGAGAGAGCAGAAAAGTATGCCACCACCGAAGACGTCAGTGACAGTAAAAGCCATGCAACCTCCGCAGAGCCTAGCGAGCCCCCGAGGAGATGGGGGAGGCAAGCCAGAGACAAAGGAAAAGAACCTCAGGTATCTAGGCAGGTTAACACCGGGAGTTATGTCTGGAACACAAGGATGCCTCCGAGAGATAAGTTTGACCAGTACACTCCCCTGAAATTCCCACTCGATAGAATGCTTGAGATAGCCAACAAAGAAAAGCTGCTGCGACAGCCAGACCCGCTACATACACCTCCGGAGAGGAGAGATCGGAGGGTATATTGCAAATTCCATAATGACCACGGTCATGAAACAAGGAGGTGCCGAGATCTCAGGGATCTGGTTGAAGAAATAGTATGGGGTGGAAAACTTCGGGAGTACGTCAAGGCACAAGAAACAGGTGAGAAGACACCGAAGATAACACAATCAGGCCACCGATCTAGTGCAGTCGCACAAGACTCCGATGATGAAGAGCCCATCAATTACATTGATTCTGTACCCGCAATGGGGGATTTCGGGTTAACGTCTTCGGGAAAGGCACCAGCTTCAGTGTGTTTAACAACAGCCCCAGAAGAAGCTCCTCAAGATTGGGGACGAATCACATTTTCTACCACAGATACAGCCATTGCGATGCTTTGGTCATTTCGGTAAAAGTAGGAACCCGTACGGTAAAGAGAATCCTCATCGATCACGGGAGTTCTCTAGATATCATTCATTGGGATCCATTGCAGAAACTGGGATACACTCTTCAACAATTGCAGGCTTCAAGGTATTGCATCAGGGGTATCGGAGGTCATCGGACAAGACCAGTGTGCCAGATAGACCTACCCGTGAGATTCGGAACCAGACCTCAGATACGAACCGTCTGGGTCTGCTTCCAGGTGGTCGATATCCCTTTTCCCTTTAACATCCTGATCGGAAGACCAACTTTATATGCCCTCCGGGCGGTCACTAGCATTTATTCCTTGAAGATGAAATTCCCAACCGAAGCTGGCACGGGGGAAGTGAGCGCCGATCAAGAAGAGTATAAGAGATGCATCCAAATTGGGTTGAATCCGGTGCTCACCATCGACAATTATAATACAATGCCTCGTACGACGACAAACATGCCAAAGATTAGGAGACCGAAGAGGAAACAGATAGGAGAGATAGCCGAAGCTGAAGCTTCCGATCCAACCCCCTTTGATGAGATTCATGTTACAAGTCTTGACCCCCGAGAGGTAGGCTCACAACCCGTCGGTGAGCCCTCCGAGAAGTTGCTGAACATCGTACTCCGCGACAATGAACCAGAAAAAACAGTTCTCATCGGAGCCAGTTTGGACCCGAGAGTTAAGATGGAAATGATAGAACTCCTGAGGGAGTTTTCGGATATATTTGCATGGAGTCACACTGACATGCCTGGGATTGACCCTTCAGTAATTTCGCATTCCCTTAATGTTGATCCCATGTCAAGACCAGTATCCCAGAGGAGAAGATCCTTCAACAGTGAGCGGTACAAGGCGATAGCCACCGAAATAGACAAACTTCTTGCAGCAGGATTCATTCGGAACCTGGATTACAACGAGTGGTTATCAAACGTAGTTTTGGTGAAGAAGAAAGATGGAAGGTGGAGAATGTGTGTCGACTTCACCAACTTGAATAAAGCATGCCCGAAAGACAGCTTCCCTCTACCGAGAATAGACCAGATGGTAGACACCACAGCAGGCCACAAGTTACTCAGCTTCATGGATGCTTATTCTGGATATAACCAAATCCGGATGGATGAGATAGACGAGGCCAAAACAGCTTTCATCACCGACCGAGGAGTATATTGTTATAGGGTAATGCCCTTTGGCCTCAAAAACGCCGGAGCTACCTATCAGAGGCTCGTTAATCGTATATTTCACCAAGAAATCGAGAGAACCATAGAAGTCTATGTGGACGACATGTTGACTAAATCAGTAACTGCTGAAGAGCACGCCCCCAACCTCCGAAGAACCTTCCAACTTTTGAGACAATATCAGATGCGTCTGAATCCCACGAAATGTGCATTCGGAGTTTCCTCAGGTAAATTTCTTGGATTTATGGTTCATCAAAGAGGGATCGAGGCCAACCCCGACAAAATCAGAGCCGTAAGGGGACTCCTTCCACCAAGAAAGGCAAAAGATATACAGAGGCTGAATGACATGATTGTGGCCCTGTCTAGGTTCATTTCAAGATTGACTGATAGATGCCTCCCGTTCTTCAAGGCTTTAAAGCACAAAGGGGACTTCTGTTGGACATCTGAATGTCACACCGCGTTTGAAGACCTCAAAACTTATCTTCAGAAGCCTCCGATGTTGGCAAAACCTTCAGTAGGAGAAACATTATTCCTTTATCTAGCGGTATCGGAAGTAGCAGTTAGCTCAGTACTGATCAAAGAAGAAGGATCTACTCAGAGAGCAGTATATTATGTAAGTAAGAGCATGAGTGACCCCGAAACACGATACCCAGCAGTCGAGAAGATGGCCCTCGGCCTCATAGTAGCTTCGAGGAAACTCCGACCTTATTTTCAGTCTCACCCAATTATTGTATTGACTAATCAGCCACTCAGGTAGGTCCTTCAGAGACCGAAACTGTCCGGAAGACTCACCAAATGGGCAGTAGAGCTCAGTGAGTTCGATCTTCAATTCAAACCGAGAACCTCCGTAAAGGGGCAAGCAGTGGCAGACTTCATCGCCGAATATTCGGATCCTGATATTCTAAGTCTATCTACGGAGGTAGTGCCACAATGGGAAATGTATGTAGATGGATCCACCAACCGGCATGGGAGTGGAGCCGGAATAATCATCAAGACCCCCGATGGTAGTGTGACTCAAACAGCCCTCCGGTTTGATTTCAGAGCCACAAACAATGTTGCTGAATACGAAGCATTAGCTACCGGGTTGAGGATAGCGTTAAATATGGGAGCAGAATTCCTTACCGTCTACAGTGACTCCCAACTGGTGGTCAATCAGATAAATGAAAACTATCAAGCTAGAGACCCCGAGATGAAGTTATACCTCAGAAAGGTAAAGGAACTGATGGGAAAATTCGTTCAATGTATTGTCATTCGGGTCAAGAGACCACAATTCCCAAGCCGATGCTCTAGCCAAGCTCGCCTCTACCACTGAAATGAAGCTACCGAGAACTATAACAGTATTTCGTCTCCCAGAGTCTAGCATACATGAAGACCAGGAAACCGCAGTACTGATCCCCGATATAAACATCGACACATGGATGACCCCGATAATGAACTATCTCCGCGATAGAACCTTACCATCTGAAAGAAATATCGCTCAAAAAATCAGAAGGCAAGCACCCCGTTACATGATAATCAACGGGTCACTCTTCCGGCGTGGTTTCTCTCTGCCTTACCTCCAATGTGTTGGCCCCCCGCAAACCAATCAGATACTTCAGGAAGTCCATAGTGGCACCTGCGGCAGCCATTCAGGCGGGAGAAACCTGGGCCACCGAATAATCCGACAGGGATACTTCTGGCCTACGCTATTCAGAGAAGCAAAAGCACATACAGAGTCATGTGATCGGTGTCAGAGAACCAGTCCTATACCGCGTCTACCGGTCGAAGCATTAACCCCCAATGTCCACACCCTGACCATTTTCAAGATTCGGAGTTGACATTATCGGACCTCTTCCTAGAGGAACTTCGAATAAGAAATTCGTTGTCGTTGCGATCGATTATTTTACGAAGTGGGTAGAAGCGGAGGCTTTAAAGCACATCACCGAGGCAAACACGACAAATTTCATCAAGCATTCTATAATCTATAGATTCGGAGTTCCCAACACTTTAGTTGCTGACCATGGGACCCAGTTCGACAACAACAAGTTACGGAAAGTATGTTCCGACTTCCACATAGATTTGAAATTCTCTTCTCCCGCCCATCCTCAAAGCAACGGTCAAGTCGAGGCTGTTAACAAGACAATCAAAACTCTCCTCAAAAGAAAACTGCAGTCTCGGAAGGGGGGATAAGTCGAGAAACTTCCGGAGGTTTTATGGGCTATACGAACCACACCGCATTCGGCTACAGGGGAAACACCATATTCCTTAGCCTTCGGAGCAGAGGCAGTTATACCGACCGAAACTTCTATTCCCACAAGAAGGGTCGCTTCATACAATCCGGGGGACAATGACGAGGAACTCCGAGCATGCCTCGAAGAGTTGGAAGAGAAGAGGGACATGGCGAGAATAAGAACGGCCCATCACCAGCTGAAAATCACCAAATACCATGATAGTAAAGCTCGAATTTGAAGATTTAACCCGGGCGACCTTGTCCTGAAGAAAATCCTACCTTCTTCCGGTAGTCTGGGGGACAGATGGGAAGGGCCATACATCGTGGATTCCGTATCAATGAAGGGAGCCTACAAGTTGAAAACCGAAGATGGTACACCCTTGAAGAACCCATGGAATGCAGACCACCTGAAGAAGTACTTCCAGTAGACCCCGGAATTTGTAAGAAAATGACAATTCGGTGTGTCGACATTTGGGTATGTTAATTATATAAATTATCAGTTATGATTGCACTACTTTACTCTCGGTCATCTTTTATTAATTGTCGGAGCACAATTATCTCCAGAGGGTATTAACCCCGAGAAAAGCACCTTGACTACCAAAGACTCTCTACGGGGAGCATAAAAGTCTCCAATATCGGAGCACAATTATCTCCAGAGGGTATTAACCCCGAGAAAAGCACCTTGAGTGCCAAAGACTCTCTACGGGGAGCATAAAAGTCTCCAATATCGGAGCACAATTATCTCCAGAGGGTATTAACCCCGAGAAAAGCACCTTGAGTGCCAAAGACTCTCTACGGGGAGCATAAAAGTCTCCATTATCGGAGCACAATTATCTCCAGAGGGTATTAACCCCGAGAAAAGCACCTTGAGTGCCAAAGACCAAGTACTATTGTCTCAGAAGTCGCGAAGATATTACAATCATTCAGAAAATATTTAACTATTAAAATGTTATTATTCAGAATCACAATACTGTTTCTATTGAACTCTAAAACCCTTATATACCGAATTCATATACCGAATTAATAATGATCACAAGCAAGCAAAGATAAAAATCAAAGGAGAAGGGTCAAATTCCAATGTCATTTAAATACCGAAGTAAAAGTACAGAATACATATCAATAATTCAATTACAAATAAAAATAAAAATTCAGTTAACATCAACCTCCGAAATAAAGCAGGTGAAAAAATCAAAAGTCAAAAGTAAAGAAAAGCAAGGCAAGACGAAGCTCCGGCAATCATTCTTCGTTAGCAGCTCTATCGGCGGGGCATTCGGGAGCGAATCTCTCATCATCATCGGAGATTGCTTCAGGCTCATTCTCCGAGAGGTGCTCCTCATGAAATTTTTCAGATAAATCAGCCAACGAGGCAGCTTCAGCCCTCTTGCGATTCTCGGTAGCCTTCTTCACATCCGCCTCGAATGCTGAGAAGTCGAAGTCAGGGTACGAGCGAAGCAGGAGCTTCGGCACATCCTCCACCGCTTTGTCAAAGATGTCTTCCTGCATCTCAGCAAATTCATCTGATGCGAGGAACATCTTGACACCGTTATCACCGAGCTCGCCCTTCATCCTCCGAATAGATTCGTTCGCCCTTTTTAGACGCCCCCGATAGTCGCAGAGCTTTTCTTGCTTTGTCCTGCAGAGGTCTTTGGCCTTCCGGTAGGACCCAGACATCTCATTTATTATGGATCTCTGGTGGCCCACCAGCTCCTCAGACTCCCGGAGCTTGACGTCTACATCCCCCTTTTCCTTGCGGAGCCTATCGAACCTCCGTTTCGCGTCTCCATATTTGTCCTCCATATGAAGGAGACTACTGAAGGCCTGATATCCGAAAAACATTTAAAAAGAAGCATTAAGGTCATTATTGCCATCCGAAACAATTTACCTGTAAATAATTCATTGTCAAAAGAGTCGAGCATTACCTGCAGAATGTGAGCTTGTCCATGTCGGATTCTGTCGACATTGGACATCTTTCCATGCCCGGAGATCTCACCACTCCGGAGGAGATCCTGCCCGTGCCTGCACAGGTACTCCACACCAGTCTCGGGATTGATGGGTTTGGTCCCGGAACTAGACCCCAGTACTGGGGGAGTTCTGAAATAGTTGGGGGAGACACCCGTGTCCCTCAGAGCCAGGCCCTGGTGTGTAGACTCCAGTACGTTGCCGTCAGAGTCTATGATCTCCACATCCTCCTGCTCACTCCCGGGAACCCTCCCCGTTCCCAGTACAGAAGGAATCGCGTCGGGGACCTGAGAAGGGCCCCCGACGATTGCAACCGACACGAAGGGTGTCTCGCCCCGTGTTCTCTTCAGAGGCGGAACATCCTCGAGGTGTTCCTCCTCATCTACGAGAGTCGGAGGAGCCCTGATCACCCTCTGTTTCTTCTTCTCTGTGGCCCTTGCTTTATCGACCATTCTTCCCTTTGCAGTCTCGGTGATTTTCTCTGGTAAAGAAAAAGGCAAATAGTAAGGCATAAATTCAGAAAATATAAACACCGAAATAATCTTCATTATCGGAGGCTCACTCTTCTTTGATAAAGTCTTCTCTACTTTGCGTCTTCTGGCCTCCGTGAGATCCACGATGAAGCCCAACTCGTGTAACCTCCGGTCATCTAGGAGGAAGTCAACGTGCCTCCTATCGGGGGAAACCAGCCAAGCGTCCGAAATATGCTTCCGCTCTTCCCTGGTTAAATCCTCCGAGGGTACACGTTCCCACGCAGCTGCCGAAAAAACACACTTAGCAGATAAACAAAGTAATAAATCAAACAATAAAAATTAAACACCGATCAATCAAGGGGATTCCAACCACCTGGGATATTGAACACTGAGCGAACTCTCTGAGGTTTGCCACCGAGCCGCAGGTCTTTGCCCCAGTTACCATCTGCGACAAACCAGGTCTTCTTCCACTCCTTATTTGAAGACGGTAGCCCGGTGATCAGAGGTTCGCCGTCTTGCTTATCCCGAGAAGCAAGAGCCCACCAACCATCACCCCCCGACTTATGGGAGTAGAGGCTGTAGCAGTGTCCAATCTCCGTAAATGTTGGAGGCTGAAACTTCATTCCCTGCCATAATGAGTACATCCCGATTAGTACTCTCCATGCATTCGGATTTAGTTGGGCTGGGGCTATCCCTATCTCCCTCAACACCCTTCTAAAGTAAGGTTGCAGAGGCAACCTAGCTCCGATCTCCAGGAAGGCGGGATGGAACACCACTGACGGCCCTTGTGGGTTACTAGCTCTCTCTCCCTCCCTCGGAATCCTTAAACCTACAGATCTCGGTATTGAGAATTCTGTGGCCAGTTTGTGAAGTTTCGCCATATCTATCCTATTTTCCCCTATATGGTTGATGGCGAATCTTGTGTGTCTATTTTATCTCTGACAGCTTCCTCAGAGTTGTATCCCGCTATGCACCCGGCAGAATCAGGCCCCGAAATACTGGCCCGAACGCCTTGAGGCAGCTGTTGAACCTCCGGACTCCCAACATCCGGATCATCTCTACCCCCGAAGGCACTCCGGGTACTACTACCCGCAGATACTCTTCCTGATGTAGACTCCGAAGAGTCAGACCCTGAGCTAGACATATCTCTAAGATTCGGAACCCTAGCCTTCCTCACCATCAGGACACTTTGATTACTACTGAAGGTAAAGAATAAATATTTCTTTCGGAGTCTAACCTGTTCTTTTCTACTTCTGTTCTCTCTGCCGAAAATACCGAAGATGCTCTGATCAATTGCAAAGGCACAAGTGAGGAGTTTCAATCTCTACACCACTATATATAGAGGACAAAATGCGTGGGAATACGTAATGCCAGAATCGAGGCCACCGCGAAGCGACACCTGTCTACCGCCATCCATGGGCTGCCACGTGCCACTCGTCTATTGCACATCGTGCCGATCAGACGATCACAAAGGGCCCGTACACTACCACCGAGTCCATTTTTGAAGACCGATCGATCAACTCCCGCAGCCGATCACATCCCGAGGACCTCCGGCTGAGGGACTTGAGGGGGAAATGTTAGGCATGTTTATAACCACCGGTACTTTGGACTCCGGTCGTCATTAGGCATCCGATTACCATACGGAGTTCATACCCACTACAGCGCATATCCTCCGAATCTTCACCCACCGTTCCCACATGAATACCGACTATAATTCGGAGGGCATAATTGTCAGACCTGACCCTTACTGAACACATTTTAGCAGCTGTCGGCATCAGCAAATACGGTCTCGACGCGTGTCCCGAGCTGTCAGACTTGAGGCTATAAAATGCCTCATTTTTACCTTGCATGGGACTTTTGAAAATTTTCTTACCTTTAACTCTGAACAATTACTGTATGCTATCAGTAAATCATTGCTGTAAATTCATTTTCATATATATATATATATATTTCTCCGGCTCGGAGGACGTTATTCCAAAGGCTCATTTTTGCCCTCAACAACGACTAACTAAAATTCTTATTCAATTTCGATCCTAGGAAGAGACGTGTGTAACAAGGTTACCTTTCCGAGATTAGGATAAGGTGCATGGTAATAAAAAGGTGGTCAAAGTTAACATCTCAGAGAGTTTTTGTTGAAGGGAGACGGTATTAAGTCCAAATACATGTAGGACATGAATCAGATTGAAGAGGAGAGTTGGTTGAGAGTTTGTAAGGATGTGGACTATATCCACTCATTGTGAACAGGTACAAGAGTCCTAGGTGATAGAGACTCATATTCCAGTCAGATTACTTAGAGTAATTAGTGCCAAAGGTGTTAAAAATCATAGGGAAGAGTTCTATCGCAACTCAATCAAATTGTATTGCAAAAACCAACGTGGCATGCCACCTAGGATAACAGATGAGCTTATAGAGAACCTCATGCGTGAAAGATTTACACGAGCCCCTAAGTTATCAGAAAGGAGTAACATGATTCATAACTGCCAAAGAGTAGGCAAATGGGCCACTGTTGGTTATCTTAGAATGAAGAAGGTAGAGTAAGGGCACTCTGCAAAATATGCCTCAATCGGAGAAGATAAGATCCCCACCATGAAAGAAGTATGGATCCCCAACATGCCTAGTTCACCTTTACCTTCAAGTCAATATTCACTAAAGATCAATTAGGACTTCTTTCGGTTTTAGTGGGGCCATTAGGTGGTTTTTGTTCTGGAGCGAGTGGTATGGGGTTTAGTGAGCTAAAGATCATACTAGTGAGACTACACATTATTACACTTCACTTTAATGAGCTCTACTACACTTTACACACTTTAACTTTGAGTGTCTAGGCATTTGACTTTGATTTTGACTTTGAGCACTTTGTGCTAACTTTTGGGCAATTAAGCACACACACAAGGCTTGGGACATGTTTAGGCCTTTTTAAACTGATTAGCATACATAGCCTACATTATCTCTAAAGGGGCAATCAACTTGAAAATTCGGGAAAACAAGGTGATATCTTAATTTGACCGTTCTTTAATGACCAATGCAATGGAATGAGGCCCTATTATTTATGTGTAAGATGAGTGTTTAGGATTAGACATGAATTTACCCTCTATTTGGACGCAATTTAGGCTATGGAACTTACATGGGTAGTCTCCACTATTAATCAAGACTTCTCAAGTGTAATGCCCTATTCATTAAGACACTAAGGTGACGTTTGGTTACCATAGTGGAATGGTAATTGGAATGAGAATTGGAATGTAAAGGAATGGAAAGATGATTTCTTAGTTTGGTTGGGACTTTAGAATTAGTACCTGAATCAGTATTATTTTGTTTGGTTAACAACTGAATGGAATGAAATTAACTGTATTTTGACCAAAATACCCCTAATTACAAAATATTTATAATAACATGATATATTTTAGATAAGCATTGAAGCGTTGAAGCAATGAAGCTTTTTTTTACTATTAATACCTATTTTTCTCCTTTTGTATCAATATCTGGCAAGAGTAGCATGAGCCATATTATTCCAAAATTTTGTGTCTAATATCTGGCAAGAGTAGATGAGCTATATTATTTCGAAATTGCGTATCCAATATCTAGCAATGAAGCAGTGAAGCGTTAAAGCACTGAAGCTTTTTTTGACTATTAATACATATTTGAATTTATTTGAAATTTTTAAATAGATAACTCTATGAAAATAAACTTTGGTGCTACTTTATACTTATTTTGAGTTGTGTTTTTTCATTTCTCAATCGTTTAAAATCGAACAATTATATGAAAATAATTTTTAAAAAATCCACATTATTCATATATTGATAAATTTGATGAGAATTTTTGTGTAAATGTTAACAAAAAAAAAAGGCCTAAAGACAACAACAAGACAAAAGGCAAACATCCTGCCCATAAAACCAAAAGAAGCTAGCCAGTGGGAACATGAAAGCAAAGAAAGTCAATAGCTAAAGAGAAACTACCACCAAAGAAATAACACCCGCCCAGAACCGAAAGAAAGACAAAAGAAATAACAAGACAGCCAAGGGTTTGAGATCACACAAAACAGAGCAAGACAAGAGGCAAGCAGAGCAGCTAACAACCTGAAGAACAGACAACACCACCACACCAGAGCAAAAACAAGCCAGAGAAGGAGAACCAGCAAAAAAGGAAAATTGAAATATGCTTGGGAAATTAATATAAAAAGTTGTCTACAAACCCAGAGCAAGAAATAAAACTCTGTTCCACCATCCTCATAATAATCCATATATCATCAACATAGATCATTTACCATAACTAATAACCTTCGCCATATCAATAACACAGATATATACCATACTTTTAGCCCCATATCATGTATGACAATCATAAGTATTATAAAGTTCCAAAAAAAAAATGGGAATAAGTTATGGCAAACAAAAAAGTATTTACTAACCAACTAGATGATTCCGATAAGCATTCCTTTCGCCCAATCATCTTTCAGCTCATTGGGAAGGCTAAAGAAATAAGAGACCAAAACATTATCGTGCACAATAAGTCGAAACACTTTGTGGCGCTCCATGATGGTAAGTGTTATGGTCCTTGACAACTCCTCACCAAGTTACATGTGTTTCTCATTCAGATCTTCACCAATAGCCTTACTTTAACAAGTAGAAGACTTTTCAATAACTGCAGCAAGATTCGCGATTGACTATGTAAGTGCCTCAGCAAGATCTCTAGAGCTTTTACTTTGTCTTTGTTTCTTAGATGTACTAGAGCACTCAGTTTGGCTTTGTGTCCTCTTGGATGATTTTGAAACAAACCGAATATCCACATTGTTATCACCTGCATTGCCGACATTCTCAATACTAGCATTATCATCAAAATTGTAGTCTCCTCCTCAATTGGTGTTTCAGCATATTGTCCAGTTGCACGATCTTTACCAAAGATCATGGATAACTCATCATATTAGGGATATGACTTCAACTTGAAAGGTGCAACCTCTTTATGACTCTGTATATCAACCACTAAATAAATAAATGAGTTTGAAATAAAAATAAAACCCTTCAAATTAAAATTCATAATAACTTGAATATATGCATTCCATACAGGTTTTTCTACGGTTACCATCTTCTTCTCTGTATCCCATCCAAAACCACTACAGTTGGGCCCAATTATGGTTTAGCTATCAAGTCACATCCAGGTAGTTTTTCATGGAATTTTTTCTCTAGTTCTTTCAAATGTCAAGGTTTAAAGCTTCATTCAGCCTTGAACCTTCCATCATTTTTGAGCTCCAATAATGACTCAATCAATTTGTTATCCCCTTCTTTACTCTAGAACCTTTTGTTTTGACCGGGACCTTTAGTTTTCAAGGTATCCATCTTACTAATAATGAATAAAAAAAACAATAAAAAAACAAATAATAGAATTAAACAGTACATGATAGAATCCATCATAAGAATGCAACTAAAGTGTCAATTACAACCAAATAAAATTACCAAAGTGTCAATTACAATCAAATAAAATTATGTCCAACTAATACAATCAAACATAAACATAAAATAAAATAGTAGCAATACAACATTAGCTACGATGTCTCCACTCATTATACATGTGCCCTGCTAAGGTCATTCTCCTAGCACTCCACTCATCAGAAGGTTCAACGGTTGTTATTGATTCGTTGTCTTCATCATTATCACTCTCTTCCAAAATTACATCATTCCCATCATCAGGCATTTCTCTCATAATAAAATTCTGTAATAAGCAACAAGCCATAATTATTCGATTTAAAATCTTTATAGGATAAAAAGAAGGACTCCTAAGAATTGCCCAACGATTTTTAATCACACCAAAGCATCTCTCAATCACATTTCTAGCAGATGAGTGTTTCATATTATAAAATTCTTGTGGACTATGTGGCTGCCTCCCATTTCTCCATCCACTAAGACAATACCTTTGGCCACGGAAGCAAGAAATCCTATGCAATTAGTATACATGGCATCTACAAGGTAATAGTAACCTAGAAAGATTGCAAATTTATTAAAATATTATTTTCATTTAATTATTAAATCTCATAAACTTGCAAATGTGCAGAATAATTATTAGTAAATATCAAATCATACCATGTGGAACACGTAAACCGTTTGTCCTACGTATAGCATCATGTAGAACTCTACCATCAGCAGCAGAGCCTTCCCATCCAGGCAATACATACATGAATTGCATATCTTGAGAACAAACTCCTAATGCATTTGTCGATATATCACCCTATCGATTTCGATATTTACGTTTCTTTAACATAAGCACTCTAACTTTAACATGAGTTCCATCTAATGCTCCTAAGCAATTATAAGATATTATAATAAAATGTGTTACCACTGATATAATGAGATAAGTTTTAACAAAAAATTTACCCAAAAAAAAAAAAAAACCTTAAACCACTTCCATCTCTCATCAGTGGAATTCTCAGGAACAGGCTCAGGTCGTTTCAATAACTTCTCATGCAATCGAATGACCGAATGCAAAACAATGTGAAAGTACATACTAACGATCTTTCCAGATCTCATAAATTGAAATTTGATGACTCTATTATTAACACAATGGGCTAATATATGTAAAAACATAGCCGCTTGTTCATTTATTTGCAAATATCTAGATGCTTGTAGCCCATCTCTATTCTCAAGCATCGTACATAAAGTAGTAAAAGCAAGTCTATTGATTCTCAACTGATCTAGACAAGTACCATCACTCCTATAAACCAATTCATGCACAATTTGCCTATTGACAACTATATCAAGCACATACAAATGTCTTCTTAAGGATTTGGATTGAATGTCATGCATTATAATTTTTTCTAACAATTGACAAAACCGATGTACTACGTGCATACATTCAACCAATGCATGAAGAGAGTCAAAATCTTCTTCTTTCTCAATGTTTGTCTTTGGGATAAGCTTAGACGAGCCATTGTTCCTACAGTTATAAAGGCCAAACAATTAAAATCTAATGAAAATTTAACTAACAATTTAAAAAGATAAAATAATATTAAAAAAAAAAACAAAGAAATAGGAGTTGGACAATATGAATGATGATATACAATATAGCTGACATATAAAAGATGGGGTTTGCATCTAAATTTGGTTTATATATAAAAATGAAATATTAATGATGAGGAATAGATAACCATGCAAGAAAAATATATAAAAGAATCATTGATGGTCATCAAAAGAGCTTAAAAATAATGTTAGATTACTCATGATGTATAGGTTTATATATATAGCCCAACATTATCTTCTTTTTTTTTTTTTTTTAATTGTAACAAATTTTATTAGGGCACAAAGCAAGGAGAAAGCCTAAGAACAGGCACAAAGCAACAACATAAACAAGAACAAAAAGAGAAAAAGCCAAGGCAACCAAGGCAAGACACAACAACAGGCAACCAAAAAAACCAACAGAGGCAGAAAAACACCAGACAACACATCCAAAGCCAAAAACTCAAGAACGGTCCACCCTTTGCCAGACATTAACACTTGAGTACATTAATTATTGGAGGAAAAGAGAAACTATGAGAAATAAAAAATTATATAGACCACATGAGAAATAATGGATATAAAGCTATCTGGGATTTTGGTTTTAAACAGATATAACTTAATTACACCTAAACTGTTAGGATTATGCTCAATAGCAAGAGTGTAATATTGTACTTGACAATCTTTTCATATTAATAAAGTGATTTCTATTTTTTTTTTTTTAACAAAATCTTATAGCATTTATTATTATAATTGTTAAAGTAAATAATCATAAAGTCAAAAGACTATGAGAAAAGAAGAATTGTTCGTACATCTGAATATGTATGAGGTAGACACAATTCTTTAGTTAGTCTTGAATAACGTTCACAACTTAAGTTAAAGGTTGGGCACCTTTATCTTGTTAAAGTTGTAAAATTCTTTTACTAGCATTTGAGTGGGATCAAATGTGTTGTGATGAGTCTAAAATCATCGAAGGGTCTTTGAGTAAAAGAATCTAGTGCACTGGGTGCATTGAACTGGATCACAATGAAATACTTTCTAGAACCGTCTATAGATAAAAGTCTTTTCATTATCAGGACAATCGGAGAGTTTATCTTAATCCTGAGATAAATGATGGACTTATGGTTACAAATGTTATCATTTGAGCTATCAATGAGTACGATTATATAGCATATTCTATCATCGATAGTTTGGTGGTATTCATTTGCTAATCGATAGAGGACTTCATTTATAGATATGGACATCGTGGCTCCATTTATTAAATGTGAGTAGAATATTATCATATGGATGCTTTGTGGTTTTGAATATTAAATCTTAACGTTGAGTTTTCAATAGTGTCTATTGAAAGATGACTTCTGGACAAGTCATAATATATATCCAAGTTCAAAGTGTGGTCATATGAGTAAATATAGTAACTTGAAGAGCTATATGCAGTCTATGAGCTCTTGGCAATTACTGATATTCTGCACGAGGATTCACTATCTCCTAAAAGATTGTCTAGGGTATGAATGAGAATCGTTTACTTATTCCATCTTTATTTAAGAGTGCAATTTTAATTCTTTAGTGGAATGAACTAAAATTAATAGATTGAACCTAAGTGAATCATTTGTTGATGTGATTGGGTTATATCTATTAGAGCTTAAATTTAGATAGGCCCGCCAAGACCCCCAATCCGCACGGACTTGTATGAATCACTTGATGTATTTTATCAGACTATTTATGAGTCCATCTAGAATTGTATTTAATATATTAAAAATATAATTTACACATTATTTATTTAATGGGCTGTTTAATTATATTAATATATTAATGAAAGGCATGTGTGCTTGTTTCTTTTAGTAAGAATGAGTCTAGTTCACATGTGGGCTTTTTTATTAAAGTCCAAATGGATTAAATAAAATAAGAAAACAATATATGGCCCAAGTAATAGTCATGGGTGGCAAGGCTTTATTTCTTAGCCCATTATATTGCTTTATTTTATTATTTAATTAAATGAAAATTAATTAATATATTAATTAATTATTTAATTAAGAATCAAATCTTTTTCTGATTAGGAAATATGTTTCCTAGTAGTATACTACTATTAGTAGTATACTACTATTAGTAGTATATTAAATATAAAAGACTTTATTTGTCTAGTCAAATTAGGAAGTCTTTTATATAGTCACAAATACACTAAAGAGTTGGATTAAGGTTTGTATATAATATATATGCATGTGAAATATATATAGTTGGTATATAACATATATGCATGCGGAATATATAGAGATTATATACATGCATGCGGCATATATGAATTAGACATACATATATGCATGCAGAATGAAGAGATATATATGGCCAGTGTATAATATGAAGATTTATATAATATATTTGGCCGAGATATTGAAAATGGCAAGAAGAAGAATTTAAGTGGGTTATGTCATAATATATGGCAAGAAGAATTTCATGCAGACATATTATGGCAAGAATATCTCATGCATATATATATATATATATATTTATCTAGGCATGAATTAATGCGGACTATATAATTGTATAAGGCAAGTGATTTGCGGTGATATATATATATATATATATATTCTTTTACGGTTTTTTTTTTTAGGCTAACCCTAGTTTTTGCAATTGAGAGATTTTTCTTTTGCTAGAGAAAAATAAAATTCAACTCTTAGACTAGTGTGAAATTTGGCCAATAGAGATTGTGAGAAGAGATTGTTCTTATTTCAATAGTGCACTACTAACTTTTACATCAAAAGGTTTTGTGCACAATTTCGAATAAGGTTCACGCGAGTTTCAATCTAACGATTGTGAATTCAAAAGTGACCGGGACATTTTTTGTAATCTTTTTGGAGTTTATTGTGACTAACAAATATCAGAAAATTTTTTGTTATCCATTCTCAGGTACACAATTCAAAGAGAAGGGAGACCACACTCCTAGGTGATTTACGTTCGTGATTGGATTGGAAGATCTTGCGGATTACCATCGATGCATAGTCAATCGGATCACGCGACAAATGTATGATATCTTTTGGTATATATGTTTAATTAATTAAAAGGTTAAGGTTCAAATATGGAAAAAATTTTAAAATATAATAACTATTTTTAGTCTCGCTTCCGCCGCGTGCAAACGTTTTTCCCTACATAAACAACACCAAAAAAAAAAAAAAAAAAAAACCACAAAACATGAACTTTTCTTTGCATCTAATATGAAAGCTCCAGAGATAAATCAATAAAATTAAAAGCCGTTGTATGTATATGTACTTCATTTGCTCATTCAAAATTAAAACCAAAGAATATAATCAACAAACCAACTACCACCAACAACAAAAACCCCCAAAAGCAAGACAAAGCAATAGAAAAATGAAACCCCAACAAAAGAGTCATACAAACCAAAAGGCCTAGCTAGCAAAAAGTGAAAACCAACAACAAAATTGAGCTCAAGGGAGCTAACAAGTAGAAGAAAAAATGAAAAGAGGCAAGCCAAAACGCAACTGAGTAGACAAAGGATTCGGCATATATATATATATAGTCTTTCTATTATCAGTTCGTCCTGATATAAAATATATTAGGACAAAGAATGTGGACCATAGATTATGGAGAAGTTTTGATAAGTGCATACACTTTGAGTCAAAACATGTAAATCTAATGGTCCACATTTTTTGTCCTGATATATTTTATATCATGATGAACTGACAATAGAAAAATTGTATATATATAAGTGATATCATAGAGCATATGTGAGACAAACAAAGCCAAGCCCTAATACGAAATCCCTAATTTTCTTGTCACTTTCTCGAGAAAATACCATAAATGAAGAGAACGGAAAGAAGAGGATGAAAAAAAAAAATATCTAAAATCAAGAAGAGGAGTTGAGATGGGAAGAAATCTCTGGTGTTTTGGCAATGGAGGAGGCGACAACTTGTTTCTCAGAGCAAAGTTATACCTACTATTAGGGTAGAGGGTTATTTTTGGAAGAGAAAATGTATTAATGGAATGAAATGGGCATTCCATTGGTTTTTGGATGGAAAGCCCATTCCACTGAAATGGTGGAATCCCCATTCCATTGCATTTTAACAAACCAAACAAATGAAATGGAACCATTCCATTCCATTCCACCCAACCAAACATGACATAAGCGTATGACATGATGTGTGTAATATACGTAAAACGAAAATTATCAGGTGCAAAATTATGTACATTTTTTTTTTGTACATGATTCTTAATAGCTACTGATGTTAATTCATTATATATTTATTTGGAATTCTGCACAAAAAAAGGTGGCTCTATTGCCACCTAAAAAAAATTCTTGCTTCATCCATTTACTTTTTACACCTATATTAAATATTAAAATTATTAATTTTACATCCTACCCCCTTCAAAATACAAAAATTGTTCTTTAATTAGTAAATTTAAACTAATAATTTTTCTCATGACACCTTTTATTCACATTTTCTTGTTCTTACATCTTAAATTTTAATAAGGGAAAATTGCACAAACATCCCATGAGTTTAACCAATATTGCACTCAACTCACAGCTGCAACTTTTACCAAAATTGCACATACTTCCCCTGCTTTTCATTAACTAAGTGTTAATTGACAGTTTGACTAACCATAAATTTTAAAATGTCTAAATTACCCCTGAATTAAATATTTTATTATAATAATTATTATTTTTGAGATTTTATTATAATAAAATTAATTAACTAACAATTTTTTTTAGTTAATTGATAGTTCTTGTTCTTAGTCATTAAAAAAAAAATAATAAAGACTTGTACGTACTTCATTTCAATTTTCCATTAATCTGTCTCTAGTCTCTACATTCCTCCCACGGAAAAGATTTTTATTTTTCTTAAAAAAAATGTTTTTTAAAAAAATAAAAGAATTGTTAGTTAATTAATTTTATTATAATAAAATCTTTAAAAAAATAATTAATTCAGGGGTAATTTAGAAATTTTAGATTTTATGGTTAGTTAAACTAACAATTAACACTTAGTCAACGAAAAGCAGGGGAAGTGTGTGCAATTTTGGCAAAAGTTGCAGCTGAGTGCAATATTGATTAAACTTATGGGATGTTTGTGTTACCTAGTAAGCAAATGAGATCCTAAGCTGGCTTTAGTAGATGATGCTTTTGCTAGGAATTGTAAAAAACATTGCCAATGGTTTAGATTTTGAAATTATATTTCAAAATCAATTATTTGTGAAAAGTATATTTCTTTATTGTGATGTTTGTAATTTGATTTTATATATATTATTAGGGTTCGTGATAGATTGAGTGTTCAACTTATAAGTGTGAAAAGTAAATTTAAAATTTCAATTATACAACCATATACTTTTAAGTAATTATATGTAAGGGTATTTCAGTAATAAAAAAATCATTAAAATATGGGCATAGCAAGAACTTTTTTGGGTGGCAATAGAGCCACCCTACAACAAAACCACAAAAAAAAAAAAAAAAAAAAAAAAAAAAAAAAAAAAAACAAGATCACGTATTTGATATGGGGAATAGTTTTAGTATTTTGAAGGGTGTAAGATGTAAAAACAATAGTTTTAACATTTTAATATGGGTGTGTAGAAACTATATTGGTGTACCAAGAACTTTTTTAGGTGAATCACGAAAAAACATGCAGGGTCGCGTACTGTACTTGATTTGATTATGTAAGAGATTTATCATGTAATTGAACTAAAAATTAATGAAAAGAAACAAAATATATTAAAAATATGTTAGAAAATAAAAAAATAAAAAATTCTTTTAATAAAATAAATAAATATATAAAAATATATTATAACAAAACAATAAAATCACTAAAATATAAAAAATATTTTTTTTTTTTAAAAATACAAAATATATGGATAAGATGCTCAAAAAGACACGTATCCATATTGGTAATAAGTGTGTATTCTCCATAGCTTTTGTTTCTATATCAAATATTATTTGGTTTTTATTTTTTAATTTTTTAATTTATAGATTTTATTTTGGGTTAATTGCAATCACTTACCCTCAAGTTTTCCAAAAAGGCTTTAATATTCAACTAATTACCTTAATTGCTATAGACCACCTATTAACAGTTACTTCCATCATATTTAATAGTTGATTGAGATTTGACTAGGAAATGTCAAAAATGCCCATACATTTTATTTTAAAAAGTCTTAGTGCTTGTTTGGTTGGGTTTTCTACTGCCTCAAAAGCTTTACAAACATTTGTTTGAGTTTTTTAGAGTTATTTGGTTGGACTTTTGAGATTGTCTATTTTAAATTCAGTAGAGGCTAATAGTGTTAGGATTATGCTCAATAGCAAGAGTGTAATATTGTACTTGACAATCTTTTCATATTAATAAACACTACAACAAAAATCACATATAATAGCAGTAGAAAAATGCTATCAAAAGTAAACAATAGCATTTAGTAACATGTCATGACAGCCAGTGTGATTAAAAGTTTTATCTTTTCATAGCATTATTTGCATGCTATAAATTCAATTTTTTTAATGCTATAATTATTCTTTTATAGCATTTAAATGATGTTATATCATTAATAAAAAAATGTTATTATTGTAGTTATTATAACTGCTTAAAAATACTATTGTAATTGTTCCTGATATAAAAATTGTATATTTTTATTTTTTACTTAATTATTAATTTAAAAAGTTTAATTGTGCACAAAAAAAAAAAAAAATACAAACATTAAAGGAAAAAATATAATTATTTATTAATGAATCAAAATAATTACATGATTCACAAAACATATCAAACTTACAAGGAAATTTCTATATACAAAAATTTGAATTTAGTTTTATAAGAAAAAAAATTACAAGAACATGTTTTTTTTTTTTTAACTAATTACATCGACATGATTGCTCCACTGATCTTCATCTTCTACTTTTGATAAAACACAACAACCTTCATCTTCATAACCTGAAAGATATCAATTAAATAAAATTATATTTAATAAAAAACGAATACCCATATATGAATTTACATAGCCATTACAATTATGAAATAGAGATTGTAAAGATTGTAACTAAAATGATCTGGGATGTAAAAAAAAAAAAAAATCAAATAATGAAACTAACAAATAATTTTTTTTTTAAAAAGTCTCTTGCCAAGAAATATAACTTCACAATGGAAGACATATAATACTTCCACATGTAGATTCGTAACCAGATTTTCTAATTGAAAAATAAATAATATATATATATATATATCAAATAAACACATATATAGTTAATCAAATAATTAACAAGAATTAAACCTGGGTTTTCAAAAAAAAAAATGAATGAAAGAGAGAACAACTTACCAAAAAAATATGAAGTTTTTAATGAAAATAGAAGATGAAGACAGGTATTGATGCTTAAGAGCTTTGTGATAAAAGTAGGGATTTTGAGTGGGTGGTTTGGTGGCAGTAAAACAACTCTAATAACAGGTGAAGAGAATATAAAGTAAAAGTTAGGGTTTCAAATTTTGAAAAAGGAAATAAATTTATTTTCCCTCTTTATCTTTGAAAAAAAAAAATAGAGGGACAAGAATTCATTTTCCCTCTTTATCTTTAGAGGCATTTTTAACATGTATTATAGCACTCTTAAGTGCTATATAATTAGTGTAAATTACTTAACTTTTTTTTATAAAAAAAAATTGATATTTTATATTTGAAGTATGTTAAATTGTATTTTTGTTAATAAAAATTTAAAGCACAATAATAATAATAATAGGTTGAAATTTTAAAAAATAAATTATAATATCTTATATGATTTCATGATATATCATAGCATATTTAAAATGCTATTAAATTATTATTTGTAAGAAAATTATTAACATTTGAGCTATATGGTTTAATAGCATTAAAAGTGCTATATTATTAAAATCAAAATGCTATTTAAACTAAAGTGTTATCTGTTAACATCTTTTTATAGCAATTTATTATAATATGCAATAATATAGGGACATTTGATAGCATTTTAAAAAAGAATGCTATAGTGCAATGCTATAAAAAGTCATATTTGTTGTAGTGAAAGTGATTTCTGTTTGTTAACAAAATCTTATATAGCATTTTTATTATAATTGTCAAAGTAAATAATCATAAGGTCAAAAGACTATGAGAAAAGAAGAATTGTTAGTACATTTGGATATGTATGAGGTAGACACAATTTTTTAGTTAGTCTTGAATAACGTTCACAACTTAAGTTAGAGGTTGGGCACCTTTATCTTGTTAAAGTTGTAGAATTCTTTTACTAGCATTTGAATGAAATCAAATGTGTTATGATGAGTCTAAAATCATCGAAGGGTCTTCGAGTAAAAGAATATAGTGCACTGAGTGCATTGAACTGGATCACAATGAAATACTTTTTCTAGAACCGTCAATAGATAAAAGTCATTTCATTATCAGGACAATCGAAGAGTCTATCTTAATCCTGAGATAAATGATTGATTTATGGTTGCAAGTGTTATCATTTGAGCTATCAATGAGTACGATTATATAGCATAGTCTATCATCGATAGTTTGGTGGTATTCATTTGTTAATCGATAGAGGACTTCATTTATAGATATGGACATCATGGCTCAATTTATTAAATGTCAGTAAAATATCATCATATGGATGCTTTGTGGTTTTGGATATGAAATCTTAACGTTGAGTTTTCAATAGTGTCTATTAAAAGATGACTTTTGGACAAGTCATAATATATATCCAAGTTCAAAGTGTGGTCATATGAGTAAATATGGTAACTTGGAGAGCTATAGGCGGTCTATGAGCTTTTGGCGATTACTGATATTATTTACGAGGATTCACTATCTCCTATAAGATTATCTAGGGTATGAATGAGAATCGTTTACTTATTCTATCTTTATTTAAGAATGCAATTTTAGTTTTTTAGTGGAATGAACTAAAATTAATAGATTGAACCTAAGTGAATCATTTGTTGATTGTGATTGGGTTATGTCTATTGGAGCTTAAATTTAGATAGACCCGCCAAGATCCCCAATCCACACGAACTTGCATGAATCACTTGATATATTCTACCGGACTATTTATGGGTCCATTTAGAATTGTATTTAACATATTAAGAATATAATTTGCACATTATTTATTTAATGAGCTGTTTAATTATATTAATATATTAATGAAAGACATGTGAGCTTGTTTCTTTTAGTAAGAATGAGTCTAGTTCAGATGTGGGCTTTTTATTAAAGTCCAAATGGATTTAATAAAATAAGAAAAACAATATATGGTCCATGTTATAGTCATGGGTGGCAAGGCTATTTTTTTAAGCCCATTATATTGTTTTATTTTATTATTTAATTAAATGGAAATTAATTAATATGTTAATTAATTATTTAATTCAGAAACAAATCTTTTTTTGATTAGGAAATATGTTTCCTAGTAGTATACTACTATTAGTAGCATATTAAATATAAAAGACTTTATTTGTATAGTCAAATTATGAAGTATTTTATATAGTCACAAATTCACTAAATAGTTGGATTAGGGTTTGAATTCTAAGAAGTCTTTTGTGGAAACACAAATCCTATTTGAAAAAGGACTTTGGTGATCACCTTGTTGGTCAAGGCTAGAATTCAGCAACCCTAAATATATTAGGGCAAAAAATTCGGTCCCTATATAACACAAGGGATGAATTTCGGCCAACCCTAGTTTTTTCCTTGAAGAATTAATTTTCTTTTGCAAAAGTGAAAAATTAAAAATCCTACACTTAGAATAGTGAGAATTTCGGCCAAAAGGGTTTGGTGAGAAAAGATTTGTTCTTGTTTCGATAGTGTACTAGTGATCTTAATATCAAGAGATCTTGTACACACTTTCAAATTAGGTTCACGCGAATTTCAATCTTACGATTGTGAATTCAAATGTGACCAGAACATTCTTAACAACCTTTTTTGGAGTTTATAGTGACTAACAGAATCAGAAAAGTTTTTGTTATCCTTTCTCAGGTTCACAATTCAAAGAAGGGAGACCACGCTCCTAGGTGATTCACGTTCGTGATCGGTTTTGGAAGATCTTGCGGATTACCATCGACGTTAGTCAATCGGATCACGCGACAAAGGTATTTCATCTTTTCGTATATATGTTTAATTAATTAAAGGGTTAAGGTTCAATATGGAAATTATTTTAAAATATACTAAACTCTTTTAGTCTCCCTTCTACTGCGTGCAAACGTTTTTCCTTACAGATAGAATTTAAACTCTACCATACAAAAGCTCATGGGGAGGAGCTTCTCCAAATAGACCTTTTAAAAAAAAAAATCTACTAACTAAACAACTATAAATTTTCTTTTAAAAGCTTTATTTCTAATATATCTATTACAAATAGACCTTTTACAAATAGAGGATTTTCGAAAACCCAACTAAACAAGCTCTTGATCTCTTTTACTCTTAAAATAATCAATTTTACACTAATAAATTGTAAAAGAATAGATAAACTTAATAAAAATAAAAATAAAAATTGAAGAGATAAAAATTATAACAAAAAATAAAACTGAAACGAAAAATTCCAATGTTCCAAAAACAATAATCAGTTCCTAGATGGGCCAGATCTCCTCCAATTTTTCCAATTATGCTATTTACTTTTTGTTGACATTCATGTGATGAAAGTCTCAATAGTCAATACTATGATTCACTTGTGATTTTTGCCTTTTGATGTGTGGTAGATCGTCATTCTTGTTTTCTCCTCTTTGACCCATCATTGATTTATATTTAGTAATTTTAAGAAGAGTATTTACTCCGGGATAAAGTAAACATTAAAGACAAACTGATTCAGATTTGGACAGAGTCTTGGATTGTAGTGACAAAAGATTTGAAATTTTTTGGTTCATCAGGTTATGAAGAAAAGCCTGAAAGTGTTGCTTTTACTCTTGAAGCAGGAACTGGTTGGGAGGTGGGGACTAGTGAGGCCAACAAGTGAAGGCATACTTTTAACCCTCAGGCCTCAAGAGTTGAGTATCCTTTATGCGAATACAGAGCAGTGGATATGACATGTTTTTGTTTTTGAAGTTTGCGATTTTGGCTTTATTAGATGGCAAAGTTATCTTTGCAGTTGTCGTAGATCTCTTTTAATGGAGAGAACTAGATCTCCATTATTAGATCTAATTACCCAATTTTGGAGAAGGAGATCTAGTTCTCCTTTTTTTCAGAGGAGAACTAGGTCTCTTTTTAATGGAGATCGAGAAAATCTGGTTCGATCTCCATTAAAGAGATGATTACTCCTATTTTTATTTTTCTAGTTAGTTTTTAATTAAAAAATAAATTATTATTTTATTATTATATTTCTAGAAAAAAAAAAGGGCTATGACAATTTTACCCCTAACAAATCAATCAATCGTTATCTCTAATGGAGATTGACTAACGGCGAGGGAGGTTGTAGAAATTAATTCAATTAGTTGAATATTAAGCTTTTATTCAAAAACTAAAGGTATGTTATTGTAATTAACCCTTTTATTTTTAATTTTTATTTATGTTATAAATATTATTATTTTAAGAAGTTAATTATTTTTTATTATTAGTATTTTTTTATTATATTTTATTTTTTATTCAATTTATTTAAAGGATTTAAATTGTCATATTTTATTTAAATAGTCAATTAATTGTATGAGCTTTTATTGATTGTTTAAACCGGGGGTTTGATTTGTCATTTGATTAAATGTGAGGGAATTATTTACAATTCTCCCTGATTGATAAGAACTCTCTCTCTCTCTCTCTCTCTCTCTCTCTCTCTCTCTCTCTCTCTCTCTCTCTCTCTCTCTCTCATAAATCTTAACTATTAAAGTAACTTTCATAAATGAAAATTTACCAAACTAATTGTATTCCTTAACAAAAAGTAGTATATACGGTGAAAATATATAATCTGTGTCTAAACAACCTGATGGGGGAATGAATTGTTAATTCAATTAGTTATCAATTTTTCGGATTAGTTAATATTATAAAAATTAACCCAATATAATCAACGTAATTAAAGTGCGGAAAATAATAAATAACACATTTATTAATTTACGTGAGAAACTCACAACTAGGCAAAACTCATAGACTATCCTTCTAGTCACACACGGTCATCAAATCCACTATATGTAATGATATTTACAACCTAGGTTGACCTCTAGTCACACCATTCTCGGTCACTAATACACCACTTCCCCTGCGGGCATTTTATAGTGATTATAGACCAATTGCTTGTGCACTAAACTACTTAGCCACAAGACTTAACTTTCAATGAAAAGATAAACTACCTATGTGAATATATGAAGATATTCTAAATGTAATTAATGTTAGGCAATACTAAATGCTTATCTAGAGATTAAATGATGATAATAAAAGCAATCATAGATATCAAAGTCTATATGAATGCTCATAAAGACCTAACTAGATATAGATATGAGAATCTAAAATCTAGTTATTAAACAAAAGCTAACCAACAAGAGTTGTCATAGAATATGGCAAGGACAATAATTGCAATCAAGAAATACAATCAATGAGTCATAATCAACAATGTCTAAATGCGAGGCATAAAGACTTAACTATAAGGTAATAATGTCCTAAATGTAAGCTATCACAATACAAACCTAATCATATAAGGAAACTCATAAAGATATGTAATAAAGAGAGTCTTAACATTTAATCAACTAATAAATGCAATAAAAAAACACAATCTTGGAAAGTATGAATATTAAACAAGGGTGGAATGGATGTTCAACTTACCAGGTTAGCTAATGATGAAGACCCATGACTTAAAGAAGCTTAAAGATGCATGAAGATGATTGGTTTTTGGTTTAGAGAGTTAAAGAACAATTCTTGGAGCTTCTCTCTCTGAGGGAAATTTTCCTCTCTCTAAAAATCAATTCTGAAGCTCTAAAAAACGAATGGAGAAGATGACATCATATATATAGGGCCCTAAATGAAACTACGACGATTTGAAAAATTTAGGCTGAAACTAGACACTTCGCGGGTCTAGTGCACGGGTATGGACCCGCGCACTCGGTGGTCACTTTGGTCGTAAGGACCCGCACATAACCAGCACACCGGGAACTGGAAGAACACTAGAAGTCACTTCTCTGGTAACTGTGCGGGTAAGGACCGGCACATCACCCACACACCGGGAGTAGGAAAACAACTCGAGTGCACTACACGGGTTGTGCACGGGTAGAGACCCGTGCACTAGGACCATCTCAAATGGACACTCATCATGCTAGAAACAAGCACACCATCATGCTTGCGTAGACGTTTCTGATCAAACATCAGGAAATGAATTACAACACACAAAACCACACTTATATTTAACAATCAAGTGCACGTGTGAAAATTAAGTGTAAAGAAAACACACATACTAGAATTGACACACAAATGCAAGATGAGCAAAGAATGCATGAAGAAGCGTGTGTGTGCAATTAGTTCTCTTCAAGGAGTTAAGTACAAGTGATATACTTTTGAAGTGCTCTTGAGCTTGATGACTTGAGAGTGCCTTTAAAGCTTGATCAAGCACAATGAAGGCCTAGTCTACCCTTACACATTTAAATCCCAAATATGTTTTTGTCATGGAAATAAGCGAATCAAAATACGAGGAACTTACATATGATATTATCATTCATTTAATAAAAATAAATTACAATCTTATGTAAGGAAATTGATTTCATAGAATGTTGCTTTTTTTATTTTTTTCAAAAGCCATTTATCAAACACCAAAATGTTTGACTTCAAAGAGAACTATATCCTTTTTGATCAAGAAAAGAAGGCATGTTTTTGGTCATATCTTTATATATATAGAAACATTTCTAATTAAAATCCCTCCACTAAATGTTTTCCTTTTATTTCTACCAGGCCCTTAAATTATTTTTTTCTTTTAAATATAAAACAATCAATGATATGGATGATTTTTCCTCAAATATTTGTGATTTATTCAAGAAAAATATCATAGTGTATGATCGTTGATCATGGGTTAAAAATAGATAAAATATTTTCTCAACTCATTCTTCTTAATTCAATATTGTATGGTGATCATTAACTAAATACCAATTATAAGAGTTGAACAAAGTTTGACTAAACCTATGGTCAAATTTTCTTAAATAGAAAGTATCACTAAATACAAATTACCAATTGTAGGTGTGAACTATCACCAGCGCGTCAAAAAATTTCTTTATTTAATCATCGATAATTTCATTTCGAAAAAAAACATATAATATAATTTCATTTCGAAATAAACATATAATATAATTCAACCAATTTCGTGTACTTCAATGAATAAATGTACTAATATTTAATTTAATTTATTATAGATATACTATTTTGTTTTTGTCAAATTATTATTCACTAATAATTTCCGTTCAACTTTAACTAAATTTTGGGTGCATGAATTTTACTATGGTCAAACACCGTTGACCTTACCATATCAGGAAGTGATAACATGACCAGGGGGTTCAGTCACAATCAAATCCATCGAGTCAAATCCTCCACGTGTAGGTTTCTCAATGGCTGCATTAATTAATGTGCCCCACAAAAATGTGTATTTTTATTGTGGGTGATTTTAAAAAGCACCCTGCAGTTCAAGCTCCTTGCTATGCATATTGTATTCTTACATATAAACACACTAGCCCCACTGAAATGATCTTAAAAAAAAAAAAGCAAAATTTTTCTTCTTTATTATTCAATCAATCCTTCCATGAACTCGAATTTCACTCGATTCAATTTTATCTCTTCCTTCTTCATAATAGCCTGTACTATTTTGTTTTGCGAATTCGTGTTTTTTTTTTCCGGGTGGAGTGAAGGGTTCTTTTTCAAAATTGGAGATGAAAAAACTGTTCGGTAACAATACAGTACCGAGCTACGCTCGAGGCATGAGTGTCCTGGTGGTGGATTATGATACACCTTCTCTTATGTATCAAGCATCCCTGCTTGAACAATGCTATTACAAGGGTATAACATATGATTATTATTATTATTATTATTATTTTATATATACTTTTTTTATTTGTTTTGATAACAATACTTTTTTTTATTTTATATATTACGTACTGTAATTAATGGTCCTTGTTGATCACCAGAATCTGATCTTCAATCAGATCTATAGTTATATAATTCATAGTGCACGCACAAGCAAACACAAAAAGTCTTACACATCTATCACTAGTGTGGAGATTTTATTGGTCATAATCAAAAAGTAGGATCTTGTATTTCCATTTGGTTGGTGGTTACATGGAGAGGCTGCTCTTTACTGTTTTATGTTTGATGATATATATATTGAAACTTTTTATTTATTTATTTTTATTTTTTGAGGTCTTTTTGATACAATCTTGAAATTGTATGTTTAACTGTTAATTTAAGATCTTTGTATAAGCCTCTAAATGAATATTTTGATGGTTTTTCAAAATCATTTAGATGGTTTTTCAAGGTCTTTGAAAACCGTTGAATAACTTCCAACAGTCGAATCCTCGAAAACCATTGAATAACTACCAACAGTCGATTTATTATCCCTCGAGTCGAATTTCACAAAAAAAAAAAAAAAAAAAAATCCTTACTCAAGATTGTGTTAATTGATATATCATCTTTTAATATATGTTAAAACTTATATATGATACTTTGATTCATTATGATAAGAGAAAGTGTTTACTAGAAAATGAATAATTAGAAAAATTAAGCCAAATTTATGTCATATAACAGTTATATATATAAAAAAGAGTGGCAAAATTACTACAAGGAAAAAGTTTTCAACATTTTTTTTTTTCAGATTCTAGGGTTAAAAATATCATTTCAGGTTCTATATAACCTTGTTATTTCCATCTTCTTCTATCAATAATTCTTTGTTTAATATTATCTAGCCATATCTCTTTATTTTTTAATTTCTATAGCTTTGCATCTCATCAGTTTAGTTTATTATAAATTTGTTAGTTTGTTTCATTGTAATGAATTCAAATTAGAGAACTTAATAAAGATTTTTTTTTTTGATGAGCATGGAAAATACAACATCTCAATCAATAAGCATTAATTTTCATTGTATATAAAGGCTAGCTATTCTAATGTCTAATTCATTTATCTATCATATTGATATTATTGTTGGTAATATACTTCATTGTCTCTTTATTTCTATGGATCTGATTTGATAATCATATGTTAATGTGATACATTCTTTCCATTTATACATATATGATGTATCGCTTCTTATTTGGTTGATATGAATGTTCATGTTCAATATAGTTAAAGTACTGTTTAATTAATCTATTCTTCTTTGATCAGTCGCCACCACGGAACTAGCATCCATTGCTTTGTCGATGATTCAACAAGATAAGGATCGATTCAAACTGGTGCTGGCTAACGTTCATATGCCGGATATGGATTGTCTTTCATTCCTCCGCATGATTCTTAAGGAACATATTCCAGTCGTTTGTGAGTTTTCTCTATTCTTATCTTAATTGTTACTGTTTTAAACATGAATTAGTAAGTTTTCTTGTTCATTTTCAGGTTTAATTATATCATTAATGATTCGCATACTTCAGTTGGTACGTCATATATATTATGTGATTTCTAAGTACATGCATCTGAAACCTTAATTGATTTCAAAACTTGTCCTTTGTCAAGAAAGCAAATTACAAAACTACATGAATGATATAAATACATTTTCCTTTTCAAGGAAATAAAACCCTTTTTGGGTTTACATCATTGTTCCATTATGTTGACCGTTAAATCCGGTCAACAATTCAAAGTGTACGCAAACAATGTTGACTGGCCAACTTGGTAAGATCTGATGTCGAAAATGGAAACTCGGATTCTATTTAAATGGTAATACTTGGGTTGCTTGGTAATATGGTGACCTGAAGAACAGAAAACATTGTTAGGAGCGTAAGCCAGTGGCTAACATTAAATTAATATTTAATCTAGAGAGACAAGCTAGGTCTAGATAGGGAGGGTTTTGTTTACTTTTGGAATTGAATGGATTGCATGTATAGGAAGGGTCACCTATTTTACAAGGGAGGATGTGTGTTAGGATGGTCATCACGCACTGCCATGTGTTTAGGTATCACGTGTTGAGTCGGTTGTGCACCATGTCTAATCCTTTCCACGTCGACTAATAATCATGTCTTTAATTACAAGTGAGATTAGAATATCATGGAGGGTGATCTCATTGGTTAATGGATTTTAGCCGATTGATTACACAAACAATTAAATTAATATTGTCATTAATTAAATGTTTGTCAGAGATATTTCGGTTGATTGACGGTTATTTCCTTGAGATATCCGAGGTTCCTTTAGGTAGACCCAACGTTTAGCATTTGTTGCCTTATGGTTGGCATTTGTCTATCTTAGCTTATTTTTTGGGTCGCAACCTTTCCTTTCGATCTTCATTGGGTTGGTTGGTAAAGCCTTTAAGAAATCCAATCATTCTCTTTGACTAGGTTTGACCCGTTTTGACTCTTAGAATGACATGACACATAAAATTAGATACAACACACTGTATATACTTTACTACTCGAAAAAATTGTACAGATTTACATGATTTGAAATTTATAAGAAACCTTCATTAATTGATTTTAATTAAAACTCTAAGAAACTTGTATGCATGGTAGATTATGTTGCTGTACATGAATAATGAATCCATCTTGATATATGTTCAATATTAACTATTATTGTTTCAAGTAATCACTGTTCTTTATAATACCATGCAGTACTGGCTCCACAAAGAAATTTGAAATTAGCTTGGAGAACCCTAACTGAAGGAGCATCCTTTTTTCTGGAGAAACCAATTTCCTTAGACGATGTGAAATACTTATGGCAACACATATACAGGATGGGGAGACAACCCTTGAAGAAAACCGACCAAAAAGAAGACCTAGAAATATTGATGAATCATGGAAATGCATCTGATCAAGCTGCAAAGATCAATTTTCAGGCAGGTGGTAGTGACTTGCTTATAAGAAATACTTACAATTACAACAACAAGCTGAGGGGAGTGGCAGACGCTGTGCTTGATGAACTTAGACTTAGAGAATCACTCAGGAGTACTACTTACACTCAACAATATATCAAAGAAAACTACAAATTTCATGCCGAAGGAGGATTATTGCAGACAAAGAGAAAATTGATGAATGATGATGTAGAAGAGGACCAAAAAGAGAAGAGAATCAAATCAGATGATCATTTTGTCATCAAATCAGAGGATCAGACACTTATAAGTAATGATGATGAAAGGGAGAAGACAGATAAAAGCTCAGATCAGAAGAATAGCGGTGGTGGTCGTCGGAACCTTTGGACTCCTGAACTACATAACAAGTTCGTAGCAGCTATCAGTGCACTCGGAGATAAAAGTAAGATCAGGCTTTTGATTCCTAATCCAAAAATAATTTCTGAAAACTAGAATATAATTTGACAGCATGAACAATTAACTCTCAATTTTTTTCAATTATTTTCTATTTTAAGCTACTTTGATAAAATGTGTTTTCTAAACACTGAAGGATTGTATCTGGATTACTAATCAAATATTTCCTGCTTAGTAAGTTATTAATTTCTTGGCACATTTTTTGCTTTTATGGATAATGCAGAAGCTCGACCAAAAAAGATACTACGGTGGATGAATGTGCCTGATCTGACAATGCGCCAAGTTGCTAGCCATCTACAGGTTTTCCGCTACAAACTTCACTTCTAAAATTAGGGTTTTGTATATGCTAGCTAGATAGTCATTAAAATTGGGGTTTTGTATACCAATAGGGTTTTCCTTTACAGGTTTCGTAATGCTTAAGCGAAACTGAAAGTAGAAAATATATATTCAGTGGGCATTTAGTGGGTTTGGATTGTTACATGCAGCGACTAAAAAATAAACGTTAGGAAAAAATTCCATGTTTTCTATTTTTTTTTTTTTTTTTAAACATTAAATTGCATGTCCCTGTAATTTTTCTGTTATATGTTAATTAGGAGTAAGTACTAACAATTAATTTTCCTTGCAAAGAAATATAAAGCTCAAGTGCGGAGAATTTATGAGGCCAGCACAACCACTGTACCTAAAGTAGTGGGCAGACCACCAGGTAGAAGAACTACCGGATCATCATCGAATACATTTGATAAGATTGACTTATTTACCTTTCGACTTGGACACGGACACTTTGTGATTCCAGGTACAATTTCCATATCACTGGTTCATTAACTTTATTAGGATCATCCAATGGTACATATTAGAAACCATTAAATTATATTTAATTGTGTGATTCTAACCAAATAGATACCCGTTGTCCTGTTAACATTACTTTGCCAGTAAGTTAGCTAAACTCTTTTAGGACTGAAAACCCTGAAATCCATATCAAATTGCTTGTATTGTAAGCAATTATGTTTTTGTATGAGCTCAGTGAACCAAAATCTAGGAATTATTGGCTTGTCTAGAAATTGAATTCATTTGTAGTTGTGTCAAAGTTTCAAATGGCTAGCTTGTAACTAAGTTTTTTGATGTTTTAGAGTAAATTTAGTTAAAATTCAAGTGGTTTCGAAGTTCATCATAAACTTTACTTTTCAAATTTTTGGTAAACTAGATATAAATTCGCTTTCAAAAAACCTGAACCAAGTTTTTGGTGAAATATACAGGGATGACCAAAGCAGCGGATTTCGCTCCAGGAAATTACAATTTGGGTAATTCAGGAAATGTGTGTAATGCAGGCAAGTCTATACCAACAGCCTTCACTACCCATCCAGCAGATCTAGCTCAGCCTGAAGACAAACACTTTGTGATTCCAGGTACGATTTCCGCATCACTGGTACATTAACTTTATTAGGATCATCCATCGGCTCTCCAGCCTCTTAGAAAATTTTCGTTTAGTCCCCATATTTTATTTACATTTTTTATATTTGTTTCTTATAAAATGAAAATTTTATTGATCCCACCCCCCCGATTATATATATTTTTCTTTATTTCGTAAATAATATTTGAATTCAACTGTAGTCTAACTTTAAATCTAAATTCTAAACCTAGTAAATTTCACTCCGCCACCCTCCCCCCAAATATATATATATTGCTTTTATCGTGTAATACTTGAATACTATAAGTATTTGTATTTATTTTAGATTAAAAAATTAATTATTTATTTTGGGTTGGATATTTAGATTATTTTTTAGAATAGATATTAAAACATGGAGAAACAGTAGGTTGAAATTGCTGGATTCTGATTTTGTAATTTTGAATTAGAGATTGGGATTGAAAATGGAGGAAATGGGTGGGGGTGGGGGAACCTCCCCCCAAACACCCTTGTCCCCCATTTCCTCCAAATGGGGTTTTGGGTGGGGGTGAGGGAAGGTGTAGGAGTATGAGGGAGGAAGTGGGGGGACCTCCCCCCGCCCTCATTTGTCCCCACACCAATCCCTATTTACTAGTATGCAGGGGTTAGAAAATTTTCTTTCGGTCCTCATATTTTATATTTGTTTCTTTTAAAATGAATATTTTACTGAATGCTACCCTCACTTCCCAAAAAAAAAAATGATTAAATTTGAAATTCTGGATTGGCCTTAGTAAGTTAGTTATACTCTTTTAAGACCGGAAACCTGAAATCTGTCTCAAATTGCTTGTACTGCAAGCGATTATGTTTTTCTATAAGTTAATGTAGTGAACAAGAATCTAGGATTTATTGGCTTGTTTCGAAATTGAATTCATTTGCATTTGTGTCAAAGTTTTCAAATGGGTAGCTAGTAACCAAGTTTTTTGATGTTTTAGAGTAAATAAAATCAAATATATTAGTGGTTTCAAAATTCCTCAGAAACTTTATCTTTAACATTTGAAAATTTTCGTACTCTTTTTAGAGATCAAAATTCTACTTCACAAAACCTGAACCAAGTTCTTGGTGATATGTATTACATGTATAGGGAAGAACCGAGCAGCGAATTTCATTTCAGGAAGCTACAATTTGGACAATTCAGGAAATGTGTTTAATGAAGGCAAGTCTGTACCAGCCTTCACTGCCCCTCCAACAGATCCAACTCCTCCAGTCTGCCCAGTTAATCAAGATCAGCAACCTTTGATAGATTATGATGATGGGATGAAGTTTCTTGATGAAGATCAGAAAGGCTTAGATAGCGGACTGAATCCGGATGATGTTGATCAATTCTGTGAATGGCTAGTCAATGATTTACTTGGAGAGAATGCGCAGGTACTATATATTAGCAATTAAGCATTATATTTAAGTCCCTTCATAATTTTAAAGTTTGATAGGTTGCGCGGGTTTCATAATTTTTAAATTTGATATTGTTGTTGAGAAAGAATAAGTATCATACAAATCTAAAACAGAACACACACAACACAGATAATAAGAAAGCAATAAAGAAGAAAGAATGACACAAAAGATTTACGTAGTTCAGCAATTTGCCTACGTCTATGAAGCGCACCGTACTCAATCCACTACTATCATAGTTGATTAGAATCTCTCTACCTCTCTCAAGTCTCTCTATAATTTACTCTCAATCTCTCTACCACTCTTTTTTCAACACACTTAGGGTTTTACATGATGATAGTATTTATATGGGAACACTAGGGTAAGCCAAGACCAAAAGTATTACTTTCCTTTTCTGCGTAGGCTTTCCTGATTCCCGTCATTACCGCGGTCCAAATTGATACGAGTGCATGTGCCTAGGTTGCGGTATGTGAGGCATGACAACCCTAAAGTTTACCGCTATGGGTGCCGCTCCGGAGGCATTGTGCTTGGCCAACGATCTGCGTTGCCTAACACCTCTAGAGATTACCACAGTGTGTGCCATGGTTGGTGCTCCCTATCTAGCCAATGGTACACACTACGCTAATTGCCGAGAAAAGATTCTCAAGGCTGGTTTCAGGCATCACAAACCTAACAATCTCCCACTTGAAAAACTGAAACTTGAATAGGCATACTGCCTCCTTCCTTGATGTCTAAGTGGATAGTTATGGTGCGCTCATTCCCCACGTCTTCACTCTTGAAGACCCACTGAAGCTGCGCACAGCTCCAGTTTCTCTGTAGTGACTGACTTAGTTAACATGTCAGCCGGATTCTTGATACCTGCTATCTTCACAAGTTTTAACACACCTTTTTCGATTAACGAACGAATGAAATGGTAGCGAAGATCTATATGCTTGGTCCTAGAATGGAATGCCAAATTCTTGGCAAAGTGTATTGCACTCTAACTATCACTGTGCAACATATTCATCATTTGATCGAATCTCAACTCAGCTAACAAACATTGTAACCATATTAGCTCTTTGCTTGATTCTGTAACAGCCACATACTCTGCTTCAGTTGTAGAGATTGTCACTATCTTTTACAACTGGGACATCCAACTAATCGCGGTACTAGCCATTGTGAACATATATTTGGTAGTACTTCTTCTATGATCCACCTCCTCAGCAAAATCTGAATCTTCATAATCTTCCAGCTTGAGTTCATCTCTTTTGAAGGTTAGACAACTCTCTATCGTATCCCATGTATCTTAGGATCCATTTCACGACCTCCCAGTGAGGCTTACCTAGATTGGACATGTAATGGCTCACAACTCCCACTGCATGGGAAATATCTGGTCTTGTGCAAGTCATGGCATACATTAGACTTCCAATGGCTGAAGCATAAGGAACTCTAGCCATGAAGCCCATCTCCTCTTTCGTCTTCGGACTCTAGTCCTTGGACAACCTGAAATGACTAGCTGAAGGTGTTCTTACTGATTTCGCATCACCTATACTGAATTTCTGCAAGACCTTTCATACGTACTCTGCTTGTGAAAGATTCAATGTACCTTCTTGTTTGTCTCTGCTAATTCTCGATCATTCTAAGAATCTGCTTTGCTGCACCTAAATCCTTCATCTCGAACTCACTCAAGAGTTGCTTCTTCAAATTGTTAATTTCTTCTAAATCTATACCAGCTACTAACATGTCATCAACATAAAGTAGCAGAATAATAAAACTTGATTTAACCCTTTTGAAGTAACAGTAATGGTCAGCATTACTTCTCAAATATCCATTGTCTTGCATAAACCCATCAAACTTCTTGTACCACTATCGGGGAGCTTGTTTTAAACCATACAAGCTTTTTGTCAACCTACACACCAACTTTTCCTTACCATCTTCCGTAAACCCCTCCAATTGTTGCATGTAAATCTCTTCCTCCAAATCTCTATGAAGAAAGGTAGTCTTCACATCTAACTACTCAAAATATAACCCTTTTGCTGCGACAATACTTAACACTAACCGGATCGTAGTTAGTTTAACAACAGAAGAAAATTTTTTAGAGTAGTCAATAACGTTCTATTTGTTGGAAACCTTTGACCACTAGCGTGCCTTGTATCTTTTGGAACCATCATGTTCCTCTTTGATCCGAAACACCCACTTATTCTGTAGGGCTTTCTTTCCTTCAGGTAACTTAGCTAACTCCTAAGTTTGATTAGAAATCAATGACTTCATCTCATCATTTATTAAAGCTCCCACTTGCTCACATCTTCTCCTTGATATGCTTTATCATAGCACTTAGGTTCCCCTACATCTGTCAACAACATGTATTGCAAGTACTTCCTATTTGGTATAAGAGTTCAAGTTGATCTTCACACTGCACTCTGAGCCTGTGTCGCTGGAACGTCTCTATGTGGGATATGATCTATAACCTGAAGCGACACACCTTGTTCTTCATCATTCTGATTAACTGGTTCCACGATCTTGTTCTTTGACACATCTTTCGGCTTAAAGTACTCTGGATCTTCTGGCTCAGACACTTGTGTGTTTCTGTCTTTGTAAATAACCCTTTCATGAAGACAACGTCTCTACTTCTGATCATCTTACGGGTTTGGTCATCCCACAGCTTATAACCAAATTCATGTTCTCCATAGCCCACCAAAGTACACTTCATTGACTTGGCGTCTAGCTTACTCCTCGTATGATCACCTATATATACATAAGAAACACACCCAAACACTTTAAGATAAGAAAGTTTTACCTCTTTCCCAGTCCAAATCTCTTATGGTATAGCGAGGTCCAAAGGCTTTGATAGTCCTCTATTGATCAAATATGCTGCGGTATTAACTGCCTCTACCCATAACTGTTTTGGCAACCTTGAATGTAACCTCATGCTTCTGGCTCTCTCAGTCAATGATTTGTTTATTCGTTATGCTATCCCATTTTGTTGTAGGGTTCCAGGAACCATCCTACTAAGTTTTATCTCGCTCAGATAGCAAAACCTCTTGAACTCATTATCTTCATAATCTCCACCATTGTCTGAATGTAGCTTTTTGATCTTTAACCCTATCTCATTCTCAACCCTAGCTTTCCATCTCTTGAAAGCATCAAACACCTCAGAATTGTATTTCAGAAAATAAACCAATACCTTTCTAGAGTAGTCGTCAATACATGTGACAAAATACTATTTAGCTTCAGTTGACGAGACTGAAGCTAGACCCCAAACATCAGTGTACACTAGTTTCAGCTTCTCCTTTGCAAGTACCCTTCCGGTCTTTTTGAAGCTCACTCGTTTCTGTTTTCCTAACACATAGCTCTTACAGAAATCAACATCAACACTCTTCAAATCTAGCAACTTACCTTTCGAATGTAGATACTTCAGCCTCTGACTACTCATGTGCCCAAACCTTTGGTGCCACAAGTTCGGATCGTCTTTACCTTCCGCCATAGTGATTGAACCATTACCATCCGTGGTTGTGTAAAGTGACCCATTCTTATTTCCTCAAGCGATTGGCATGATACCCTTCAAAATCTTCCACTTATCATGTGTGAAAGTCGTCACGTAACCCTCTGACGCTAGTTGCCCAATGGAGATCAAATTATTCCTTAAATCCAGTATATGCCTCACATTGTTGAGTTTCCAAACTGACCTTTTTAGCTAAATCTTCACATGGTAATGTTGCATGCTTGATCATCACCAAGATACGCCTTACCCAAATTTCCGAAGACGTAGTTCTCGAATAACTCCCTGTGAGGTGTGGCATGAAAAAAACGCTCCTGAATTCATAACCCAAGACTCTGTCTTACTTTCCAATGAGCAAATGAGATAGTCATCTGACTCCTTCAACACACAGTTTGCACTACTCTTGCCCTTGCCCTTGCCCTTGCCCTTGCCTTTGCCCTTATTGAAAATATATAAATGAATATATATATTGCTCGCGTGTGTCTAAACAACCTAGAGGGGGGGGGGGGGGGGAGGTGAATGGGTTGTTAATCCATTATTACCAAATTTTCAGATTAGTCAATATTACAAATATAAACCCGATTTAACAAACAATAAAATCAAGTATAAAATGCGAAAATTAAAGAACACTTGATTTTTTACGTGGAAACCCACACGGGGAAAAAACCACTGGCTGTTATGTGCGCCACACACGGTCAACGAAATCCACTATATGAAAAGGAATTTACACCCTCAAGTGATTCTCGGACTCTCACCCTAGATAACCTCAGGCTATGGACACTACCACTCGCCACTCTTGGTTCAATCCCTAGTGATATCCCCTGATACACTACTCTTGGCGTGAGCAACTCCTAATCTACCCGGCGAGCCTTTTACAGTGGCACTCAACCAATTGCTTGAGCACTACACACCGGTTGCCACAAGACTTTCCTTGCTTGTGCAACTTCACCTAGAAGCCACAAGACTTTGACTCATGAAGAGAATCAACAACCTATGTGAATATGTGATGATATTCAAGATGCAAATAATGCTAGGTTACACTAAATGCTTAACTAGATGTTATAATGCAAATCAACACTCTAGTTATCAACAATGCCTACATGCTCATGCATGAGGACTCAATTAGATGCAAAGTGATTCTAGTAATCTAATTGTCAATAAACAAGGCCAACTAAACACAAGTTGTCAATAAACATGGCAATGACAATAAATGCAATTAACAAGTGCAATCAAGGAATTGTCAATCAAAATGTCAATCAACACATGTTGTTAATGAACATGGCTAGGACTATAAATGCAATAAACAAATGCAATCAATAGAGTCCTAATCAACAATGTCTAAATGCAAATCACATAGACTTAGCTAGAGGGCAAAATGGTCCTAAATGCTAGCTATCACAAACAACACATCTCAACCAATAAACTAAGACTCAAGCATGTTATAAGCAACATTAATTAAGGAGTCAAGCATTTAATCACAAAATAAATGCTAAATCTAGGCAAATATGTTAGAAAGATGAAACAAGAGATTCTAGAACATGTAGAGATTACCTAGTCAAGGAAAACAACATGACCCATGCTTGGATGATGCTAGGATGATGCTAGATGCTCATGGGAATGTGTTTGGTTGAGTAAAGGTGAGTTCTTGGGAGCTTCTCTCTCTAGGGTTTGAGATTCTCTCTCTAAGTTTTGATTTTGAGCTCTCCCAAAGATGTAATTTTTGCTCTCACAAATGTCTAAGAAGACAAGGCAACATATATATAGAGAAGCAATCAAAATGATGTCGTTTTATGGACAAATATCAGAGGTCGCCATTTGTCAAATGGCGACCAAGTGGCGACCTCAGCTTTTCTTCTAGGTCGCTGTTTGCGGTCGCCATTTGCAAATGGCGACCTCTGACGCAACACATAAAAAACCTTCTATGTCGCCATTTGTCTCATGACGACCTCACACCTGATACTTTTTCAAGTAAAAAATCATTATGTCGCCATGGCGACCCAACAAATGGTGACCTTTGTGTACAATATGCAAGTGAAATGACATGTGAAGAAAATACACACAAAGGCAAAGCATACATATATAACCATTTGAAGTGAGTGTGTGCAACCTAAATCTCTTCAAATAAAGAAGTCAAGATCCAATTAATAAAACATGCATTAAGAGATATTCAAGAACATGAATGCACACATATAAAAACACACAACATACAAGTATTAGAAATATGCATGAGTTGTGAGTGTGTGCAACTAGATCTCTTCAAGAGGCAAGTCAAGTGATTACCTTTCGCTCTTGCTCATGAAGACACGTTGGGAAGTCCGGAAGCTTGCCAATCACAACAACATAAGCTACCTGTTACACACCAATCCCAATGTGGTTTGTCCTGAAATAAGCTAATAAAAAATGAGGCACTTACACTTATCTTTCTTCTCAGATCTACACTCATACGCGAAGTGGCATTTCTTACCACAATTCTAGCACTCTACGTCTTTCTTGTTTCGTTGTTAATTTCCCGAATAATTGACCTGATACTTGGATTTAAACTTACCTCTTGACTTTGATCTTCCTCGTTGATTCGTGTTTCGATTTCTGCTTTTGCTTTCTCTACCTTTCATATTCAGTGCTGAAGATGTAGACGCTCCAGATCCCTTTTCACATAACCTAATCTCTTCGGTTATGATCATGTTCACAACCTATGAGAAATTCAATTTCTCTTTCCCGAATGAGCTAGCAATTGACTGACATGTTATCTTTCAACTTTCTGGCACTTGGGTGAGCATAAACACCACCAAGAATTCTTCATCGAAACCCATAGACACAGAAGTTAACCCATCATTCACTTTATTGAACTGGTTTAGATACTCTCTAAAACCCTGACCTTCCATCATCTTTAAATTTGATAACTTCTTGACGAAATGGACCTTTCTTACCGCAGAAGACTGTTCATACAGGTTTGATAAAGTCTTTATCAAATCTTTGGTAGTTAGTTGATCCCTTACGTTAAAAGCGACATGTTTCATCAAACTGAGACAAATTGCTCCCAATGCTTTCATATCCAAAAGTTCAAGATCCCCTTCATCCATGTTCTTCGGTTTCTGTTTCTTTGACCAATCTACATTGGTCATACCCTCAGGCTTTTACTTTAACAGCCAATGCAAGTCTTTCTGGTACAAATAATCCTTCATCTGCATCTTTCAGAAACTGAAATTCATCCCATCGAATTTCTCAATCTTGTGAGAATCCTTCTTCAATCTCATCTCTATGACAAAATCATTGACCTCAAGAAAAACCTAGATTTGTGTGAAAAAATAATCTGCCCAACCTAGAGCTCTGATACCAATTGTTGTTGAGAAAGAATGGGTATCACACAAATCTAAAACAAAACACACACAACACAGATAATAAGAAAGCAATAAAGAAGAAAGAATGACACCAAAGATTCACGTGCTTCAGTAATTTGCCTATGTCCACGGAGCGCACCGTACTCAATCCACTACTATCAAAGTTGATTACAATCTCTCTGTCTCTCTACAATTTGCTCTCAATCTCTCTACCACTCTTTTTTCAACACACTTAGGGTTTTACATGATAGTAGTATTTATATGGGAACACTAAGGTAAGCCAAGACCGAAAGGATTACTATCCTTTTCTGCGCAGGCTTTCCTGATTCACACAATTCTCATCATTACCGCGGTCCAAACCACTACAGGTGCATGTGCCTAGGCTGCAGTATGTGAGGTGTGACAACCCTGGAGTTTGCCGCTATGGGTGCTACTCCGGAGGCACTGTGCTTGGCCAGCGGTCTACGCTGCATGACACCTCTGGAGACCACCGCTGCGCGTGCCGTGGTTGGCGCTCCCTGTCTAGCCAGCGGTACGTGCTGCACTAGTTGCGGAGAAAAGATTCTCAAGGTTGGTTTCAGGTTTCACAAACCTAACATATATCAATGGAGTCAAAAGTATGCTAAAACCTATAGAAATCAATTAGTATTTAAATTTTAACTAGTTTTACACTGCTGTTGTTTTCTCTCTTTTATTAATAAATTTCTCATAAGTTGGTGTTTGTGTTTGAGTGTTTTATATAATTGTTTGAACCCTTACCTGACGACTTAAGTTTTGAATCTAGCGGTTACTGACATGGTATCATAGCTTCGTTTGACATATGAGTTATGGGAATCAATACACGTGCTAGATCGGTTTGGCATGTAAGGTGATATTTTGGAGTGTTTTATATCATTGTTTGCCCTTACCCAACAAATTAAGTTTTTAAGTCTAGCGATTACTAAAATAGTATCATATGAGTTTTGGGTTGATTATTCTACATTTGAGCTTGATGGATGTCAAGATGAGGTTTGTCAGGTGGTAAACCCCTCACACTTATACTACGAAGTTGCAGGTTCAAGTTTTCTCCCTTCCTCAAAAAACCTCGAATTTATATAATACGTTTATATTATTGTTTGGACTCTTACTTCACTGACATTCTTTTCCCTTTTATTTATAAGTTTCTTGAAGTTGGTGTTATGTTCCTTGGGTTTAACTAAGAATGGATGCACAAGACACAATATTTTTGTGATAAACTAGTTAATTTCTATTGCATCATATTTCAATATGTTTTCATCATTTTATAACACATGATATCACTAACATTATTTTTGTGCTTTTCTTTTGGTGCATGTAGCCCTTCTTGGAGCCTTATCAGAAGCAATTCAACATTTAACACACCACAGTGGAGGGTGGTCTTTATAGTCTGAATCATAGCGCCAATAAAAGAAAAAACTTAAACAAATAATATAATAAGTGTATGTGTTAATATTTACATAATATTTACCTACTGAAAAACCTATAAAACTATACTTCATACAAATAATGATAATCAATAAACAATAAAACTTTTTTGCCGGTTGAGTCTGTCACAATTATAATTTCTGATTCTGGCTGAAATAAGTTGATCCCATCAGTTTGGGAACTTTTTTTTTTTTTTTTTCTTTAATGTTTGCAGTTTATGTTTTCTTTGTTTTTGCAATCTTATGCATATGGGATGTTATCACCGATTGTTGATTATATGTGCTGGTTGGAAATTTGGAATTTACTCCAGATTTGTTTGAATCCCAGAAATAGGGTAGCCATTAATTTGAGAGATATCGACTATCTTTAAGCAGTGCCGGCTATCGACTAGGGCCTCAAAAAAGGCAATAATATATAATAATAATAATAATAAAGATCTCATTTATTTATAAAGTTTGAAGATATTATATATATAAAAAAAATTACTGATAAATTTATCTTTTTTTTTTTAAAGGAAATTACTAATAAACTAGCCTAACAACCTGTGCTATACACGGGTTTTAATAAAAACTATTACCATGCTTTAGGAATAAAGAAGCTTCATTCAAATAATTACAATTTTGAAGTAAAGATGACGAAACGAAGAGTAGAAAGATGAATAAAACCATTAATAACCAGTTTACATACCAACTCCCGCCTTTTGGTCTATCAAGAAATTAACTTTATTCTCATAAAATAAAATTAACTTTATTATAGAAAATTATTCATTATCCATTTATCCCATTGATGATTTTCAATATAATAAATTACTTCAGTTCATATTGATGATAGGATTGTCTTTTCAATTTTTCATTATCCATTTATCTCATTGATGAGTAGATATAAATATAGAAATATAAAACCTTCTAATTCATTGTATTATTAGTAAAACCTTCCAATTCATTGTATTATTATTGCACCCATTTAATAATAATAATAATAATAATAATAATACGAAAATAATAGGAAAAAAATGTAAAACCTTCATATTGATTGTATTATTATTGGTGAAAATTGTCAAAACTGACCACATATATTATGGGAAATTTGTTTTTAACCACAAACGAAATTTTATTTGTTAATAACCATGTTTTTGAGAAATTACTAGAAAGCCCTCATATAAAAACCACCCTCAAAACACTCTCTCTCTCATTTTTTTCTCTTTTTTCTTTCTCTCTCCTCTCCTCTCCTCTCTCTCCCTCGATCTCTCTCTCTCCCCCTCAAAGTCACCATCGGTGTGCCCGTGCGGCGTCACTGAGCGTCAACGTCCTTTTGGGTTGCACGACAGTGTCGTCGGCGTGCTGGTGCGACTGTGCGCGCTACTGCTTTTCGAACGAAGGGGTGGCGCCGTCGTCGAGCTTCGCTTCGCTTCGTTTCATTGCCATCCTTCTACACGCTGCTGCTGCTGTCGTTCGCCTGGGATTACGGCCGTCAGAGATCCCCTCCACCGGTGATTTGATCTGCAAAAAAGGGGAATAAAAAAAAATAAAAAATAAATAAAAAAAAACCTAATTGTGAATTTTGGGAATTTGGGGAAGAAAGGATATCAAGTTTCACATATTTCATTTTAGGCATGATTTCAAGTTTCAAATATTTCATTTTAGGCATGATTTCAAGTTTCAAGTTTCATTTTAGTCATAATCTCAAGTTTCAACATTCAAGTTTTTAGCCATGATTTCAAGTTTGAGGTTTTTTTTTTTTTTTTTTTTTTAAAAAAAAAAAAAAAAAAAAAAAAAAAAAACTAATTTCAAAGGTATTCTAGTAAATTATGGACATACAGTGATTTTTTTTTCTTCTGAAAAAGTGTTTATTAACAATTAACTTTTCAAAAGTGGTTATTAACAAAAGTTTAATAATTCCAATGGTTATTTATGGTTTTCTCTCTTATTATTGCACCCATTTAATAATAATAATAATAATAATAATAATAGAAATGAATAGGAAAAATAGAAATTAAATATATTTTTCAGAGATCAGTCTCCTGAAATTCTCTTCACAAATTGATCTAAAGAAGAAGATGCAGAAGAACATATATAAAATAAAATAAAATAAAATAAAAATCATTTTATGTGGTATCTTAACATGACATAATGCATTATCTTATGTTTATGATAAAATGAAGCACGTAATATTATAGACAAAAGCATCAGTGTCATGGACTTTAAATGGTAGACCACTAAAGTTTGAAAATAATAAGGTATTGGTTTCAAACAAAAACTCAAGAAATACAGAAATATTATTTCTCAAAATTTTAGATATTTAAATAAATCATTGTTCCCACTCATAGGGTCTATCTGCAATGCTATAACCTTAATTTCTTAATTTTTTGGATGGTTGGAACTTGGAACTTGAGTTCAACCATTTTTCGTTACCATAAATATCACTAATATAGTAATATTGAAATAGATGATTCATATATTAGACCATTTAATCATAGTTTATAAAAACACAAAATAATGTCTTATTCTCATATTTAAATTGATTTAAATATATACATATCTCAAGGAAAAAAAAAAACCTCTCACTGAAGTCTACTGCATGAAGCAGGATAAAGGAGCTCCGCAAAATAATTAGTGGTTATATTTGCATACAATGGCAATTAAGAAATTTGATGGAAAGAGGCAAAGGTACATCAAATAAAATAAGCTCAAAATTGTAGAGAGTAGAAATGCCGGTAGGCTAGCATTTACTGTTTCAATGTTGATCATTCTATGAATATGAATATATGATTCATTATTTGGGCTGGGATCTGGCCACTTCTACATATGCTTAGTCGCTTTTCTAGCCTGTAAATCAAATATATATAGCAAATTAACCAGACCATATATATGTAAATAAAAAAAATAAAAAAAATTGGTGTACATCAGCGTACAGAAACAACTTGTTTGAATGGTGACTCGTTTTGACAAATCAAAGGTGATGCAAGTTCATAGAATTGTGGATTCGCCTGTTAGAATCAACTCTTTGGTTATGGCAAGTGGGGAGTTTGAGTCCGAAGTTGCGAAAATTATTAAGAAGGGGATTGTGCTTGGTGTTTTAAAAGGGCCGAATGCAAAGCTTAGCAATGGGGGACCGTCTATCGCTGAAATGAGTCAAAAGTCAGACTCTTGGAGCCTTAGTGAAGAGGTTGCTAAAGTGATTGAGGTGGGAGTCGCATTGGGTGTTGATTTCAATGGGAAAGTGGATGTGGTTTCTGAAGAAATCAAGAGAAGGGTGATGGAGGATGAGGAGAGATTCAAAGAGAAGTTATGAAGTGGAGCTTCGATGGTAGTCTTAAGGTAGATTCATTATTTTCTTATGTTTATTCTCTCATGGAATGTTAGAGGTCTGGGTAGACCTGAGAAGTGTAGTGCTGTTAGAAATTTAGTGGTTTTGCATAAGCCGTATATGTTATTTTTACAAGAAACAAAATTGCAACATTTTGACTCAAGAATGATTAAGTCTTTAGGAGGCTCTTTGTTAACTAAAGGAGTAGGGGTGGATGTGGTAGGATCTGCGGGTAGCTTAGTGACGTTGTGGGATGAGGAAATTTTTGCAGTAATGGTGTGTATCACAAATGAGAGATGCATAATTCTGTCAGGTATGCTTTCTAAACTAAAAGTGGAAGTCACTTTCTGTAATGTATATGCAGCTAATCAAGAGGAGGGTAGAAAAGAGTTATGGAAGTTTATTTTAGAAGCTCAATCGTCTTTATTAGGTACCTGGGTAATAGGTGGAGATTTCAATACGGTGGTTGATCAAAGTGAAAGAATTGGGGGTCTTGGTAATAGGTGTTCCATGCGAAATTTCAAATTATTTTTAGATACAGCTGGGGTTATTGATTTGCCTTTACAAGAAATGGCTTTTACACGGACTAACAACAGGGAAACTGGATCCTGGGCGAGACTTGATAGAATTTTATGTTCCCCAATGCTTCTATCATGGTTTCCATCCATTTTTCAGAAGGGGTTGTACAGAGGTGTGTCGGATCACAACCCAATTATGCTAGGTGAATCTGGAGATGATTGGGGTCCAAAACCATTTCACATTCGTAATGAATGGCTGGAAAGCAAGGAACTTATGAATGGTGTCCGGGATACTTGGAATAAAATCAAAAAAGGTGGGTCTTCTAGCATTAATTGGCTGCGAAAATCTAAGGCAGTGAAAAAATTCATAAGAGTATGGGCTAGGGAGAGAAGGGTGAGTGGGGAAGTATCCAAAATGCTGGATAATTAACTCAATGACATAAAAAAGAAGGTTGTGGTAGTGGGGTGGTCTGAAGATCTTAGACAGGAGAGGAAAAACAATTTGGTGAATATATGGGAGAATATTTGTTATGAGGAAAAAAAATGGAGGCAAGTATCAAAGTTGAAGTGGCTTAAGGAAGGAGATAGGAATACTAGGTACTTTCACATGATGTCCAATTTGAGAAAGAAAAGTAAGTGTATTGAAGAAATTCATATTGGTAATAGGCTGTTTGTTGGGCCTACTCAGGTGAAGGAAGGTGTCTTTGATTTCTTTAAAAATCATTTTCAAAAGAAGAATGACTTTAGACCGACTTTTTCGGGGCTTATTTCTAAGCAACTTTCGATCGTGGAAAGCTCTGAATTAGAAGGAAACTTCTCGATGGAGGAAGTTTGGACTGCTTTATGTGAGTGTGATGGTAATAAAGCACCGGGGCCAGATGGGTTTAATTTGAACTTCATCAGATCCAATTGGGAGGTTGTTAAAGGAGATTTCTTGGGTTTTTTTGGAGGAATTTCATAAGGATGGCTTTGTGGTAAAGCATTTGAATAGAACTTTCATTGCTTTGGTGCCAAAGATTCGTAATCCGTCAGTGTTGAAGGATTATATGCCCATTAGCTTGGTGGGGGCAGCTTATAAAATATTAGCAAAAGTACTCGCCAATAAACTCAAGAAGGTGATGGATAAGATCATAAGTCCGTTCCAAATGGCTTTCGTAAAGGGTAGATAAATCATAGATAGTTTTGTAATAGCAGAGGAGGTGATTCACTTATGGAAGAAGGCGGAAAATGGTGGACTTCTTGTTAAGTTGGATTTTGAGAAGGCGTATGATAGTGTCAATCATGATTTCTTGTTTGATGGGTTTAATGGGTTTCGGTTCTAGATGGATATGCTGGATTCGGGCTTGTGTTTCTTCTCCTTTATTGTCAGTATTAGTGAATGGTAGTCCGACTAAGGAGTTTTCGTTAAATAGAGGTCTTAGGCAAGAGGATCCTCTCTCTCCTTTTTTATTTAATTTAGTAGTGGAAGTGTTGAGCTATATGTTGGTGAAAGCTAGAGAGAAAGGGCTGATTGAGGTATTGGCTTTCAGAATGATGAAGTCCATTTAACTCATCTTCAGTTTGCTGATGATACTCTACTATTTATCGAACCTTGTATGGATTTTCTATTGAATGCTAAACGGGTTTTAAGATGTTTTGAGCTGATTTCGGGTCTCAAAGTCAATTTTCATAAGTCTTGTATTGTTAAAGTGGGAAAGAAAATTCCGGGGGATAAAGGCTGGGTTAGTGCTTTTCAGTGCGTTTCGTCTTCTTTGCCAATTTCATATTTAGGGTTACCGTTAAGGGGTAATGCAAGAAGGGAAGGTTTGTGGTTACCAGTTATCAAGAAGGTAGAAGATCGATTGGCACCATGGAAAAGAGGCTTTTTGTATAAAGGAGGAAGGTTAGTTCTTATTAAGTCAGTATTATCAAGTCTTCCTACGTGTTATATATCGGTATTTGGCATTCCGATAGGGGTTGCTAAGCTAATTGAAAAACTCCAAAGGAGCTTTTTTTGGAATGATGGTTTATTGAAAAAAAAGCTACATGCGGTGGATTGGGGTTTGGTGTGTAAAGGCAAAAGGCTTGGGGGTTTAGGTATAGGAAGGATTAAGGAGAAGGGTGTGAGTTTGTTGGCTAAATGGATATGGCGTTTTGGAAAAGAACATTTTTCTCTGTGGAAGAAGGTTTTGTGTGCTAAGTATGGTAAGGAGATTGATGGCATTTCGTGGGATTTTTTGAATGTAAAGTCTTGTTCTCACTTTGTCAATGCAGTAAATAAGCTTTTTGATCAGAATTCTATTACGGCAAGTATTATTAAGAAAGGGTTTCGAGTGGTTGTAGGTTCGGGCGAGAGGGCAAAATTTTGGAAGGATTTAGGTTGGGATTCTTATCCATTAATGAAAGCGTTTCCAAGAATTTATGCTTTAGCCTCAAAAAAAGATGGTTTGATCTGTGAGTTTGGAAGATAGGAAGGTGATCGATGGATATGGGATATTCCGCTGAGAAGGTCAGTTTTCGGTTGGAAAACTGCTCAATTGTGTAAGGATTCCCAGTTTTTGATTGGCTTATTTCGTGAGTAAACCACATATTTGGGTTGCTTGTAAAGGGTAGCTTAGGTGATAGGTGTTCATGCTCAATGACCCTTCTCAAGACCTCAAGGTGGACAAGCACTCAAAGGTATATCTTGTGCTTACTTTCTTATTGAAGAGATTTAGTTGCACACACTCACTTATAATGTTTGCATATGTATGCTTTACTTTAGTGTGCATTCTCTTCAAATGTCAATTTTCACACTAGCACATTGTTTGTCATATCTTGGTGTGTGTTTTGTGTCGTGTAATTCGTTTCCCGAATATGTTCGGAAACGCCCGCGCTTGCACGATAATGTGCTTGGTTTTGCACGAAGATCGCCTTCGGAGAATGCCCTTGGCTTCTCCTTTGGTTTCACCTTTAGTGGTGAAACGACGGTTTGATCGGCGGCCATGACCGCCGAATGAAACCACCGTTTGATTCCAGAAAGCTCTGGACTGAATCTGCGGTTACAATCGGCGGTCAGGCCGCCGAATCAAAGCCGTCGAATATACCTGATGCATTTATTATTTCTCGGGTTCTGTTCGGCGGTTTAATCGGCTGCTTGGCCGCCGAATTGAAACTGCCGAATTAGATATTTTAGGTCGATTTCTTTTTGGGTTTTGATCGGCGGTTTCGATTGATCACCGAATCTGGTCACCGAATGATCCCCTGCTTCTCGGGTTCAATTCGGTGGTTACATTCTGCGGCCACGACCGCAGAATGAAACCGCCGATCGGTGATTTCAAGGGCAAAATTGTCTTTTCCCTTGCCCTGTTCTTGATGTCTATAAATATCACACTTTCTCATTTCTCTCACTTAGTTCTCTAACTTAAAAGAACCCTAAACTTGAAAGAGAGATTTTTGAGAGAAAATCAAATCAAGAACTCATTTTTATACACTCAAATCATACACATATGCATCAAAGATCATCTAAGCATCTTCTCACATAGATGGTTGCTTGTTTGAGTGAGTATTGGTCATCACACTTCCCTTGGTATGTTCTTCACTTTTATCCATTGATATTTAGTGTTTTATTTATCAAGGCATCTCTTTTATTATTTGAATGATCTTAGATTAATATCTTATATTCAAAATAGAGATTGTTTGTGATGACATGATTGAGCGTTGTATTGTGATAGCTATCTAGGTTTTTATAATATATTGTTAGCTAAGCTATTTGACATGTCATTTAGCCATTGATATCTAGGTTTGCATTTGTTGCCATCTAATCATCCTAGATAAGCATATATGGTTGCCTAGCTCTTATTGCATGTATTGAGTATTTTTATATATTCCCATAGGTTGTATTATCTCTTCATTGAGAATTTAAGTCTTGTTGGCTAAGGTTGCTTAGGCCACAAGCAAGATGGACTAGAGCCACTTTTAAAGGCCCGCGGGGTAGAAGTGAGGGGTTATAGACCGTGTGTTAGACGAGGTCTACATAGGTTGTAAACTTCATTTCAATTAGTGGATTTCGAGGTTCTAGTGTGGCGCACTAAACAGCCCGTGGTTTTTTCCCAGTGGTTGGGTTTTCCACGTATACTTCAAGTGTCATTTATAATTCCGCATCATATTACACTTGTTGTTTTTATATTGACTATTAGGGGCATTTTCGGAATATTGACCTTAAACGAAAATTGGGTGAAAATTAGTTAAAATCTATTCACCCCCTCTAGATTAATATTTGTATACACACCGTGTTTATTTGTGAACTTTCAAATTGAACAGTTTAATGCTTGCTCTGAATTGTATTTCTATTCGTGTTGGGATTTCTGATGCGATGGCATGGTCTTTCTGTCCAAGTGGCTCCTTCTCGGTAAGATCTTTTAGGAGATGCTTGGAGGAGAACAAGGAGGTGGGATTTGCTGCAGTTTGCTCACTGATGTCGTTAGGTTTTGTCCCTCCGAAGGTTGAAGTTTTTATGTGGCAGTTGCTCCAGGGCAGAATTCTTGTCAGGGATGTTTTGAATAATTTTGGCATGATCCATATGGCCTCTATAGATTGTCCTTTCTGTGGAAGAGAGGTGGAGTCTGTTAATCATGTTTTTTTACACTGTGATTGGTCGTGGAAGTTGTGGGCAGAGGCTATGGGCTGGTGGGGAGTTAGTTCGTGCAGAAATAAGGACATCTTGGGTTGGGTGAATGGCTGGTTAGGTATGTGTAATGCAAAGTCAAGCAACAGGGCTTGGATCGTATTGTTTTATGCTTTATGCTAGACTATTTGGGATTACATGAATGCCATGGTGTTAATGGAAAGGAGGCTATATTATCTTTGGCTATTGACTCTGTTAGATTCAGAGTGGCTTGGTGGTTTAAGAATTTTGGTGCCAGATCTATGGAGGATTTAACTATTCTTCTTCTGGACGTGGAAAGGAGATGTGTTGATAGGCAGCAATCCAAGCATAAGTTCTTCGTCTCTTGGTCTCCTCTGTTGGATCATGATCTCGCATTCAATGTGGATGGCTCTGCTAAAGGTAATCCAGGTTTGGCGGGTATTGGTGGGGTTTTACGTGATGCAAATGGTAAGATTTTATGCCTTTTTTCTTCTTCGGTGGGTTTGGCTGATCCTATTTTGGCAAAAGTTTTAGCTATTCATCGTGCTTGTGCTTTGATTTCGTCTAGAATGTTCCTTTTGGATCGTAATATTACAATCTTGAGTGATTCCAAATCGATGGTCTCATGGATTAATGGTGAAGAGTTTTGTAATCTTCGAATTGTGAAGTAGTTATATGATATTAGATAGTTTCTCTTGTCGTTAAATTTGGTTTCTATAAAATATACTGCTAGAAATTGTAATTCTCTTGTTGATGGTTTGGCAAAAAGTGGGTGTGAACTCCAAGAGGAAAGGCTTGAGTGGGGTCTTTGAATTTCTTGTCATGGTGCACCTAAGATGTCTGCTGTTTGGTTGTGCTATTTGAAGTTTGCTGTTTGGATTTATGTTTTGGTTCCTAGTTAGTTTTGGCTGTGTTTCAGGTGTTTGTTGGCGGTTTGGGGTTAATGTTATGTTTCCCAGTTTGAGTGGGTTCTTGTTTTCTGTTTGCAATTTGGGGTTAATGTTATGTTTCCCAGATTGTTTGGGTTCTAGTTTTCTATTTCGGATTTTATTTTGCTGTAGCCTAGTGATGTAATTTTGGGGTGATTTGCTCCTATTATAATAATATAGCAGTTTAAAAAAAAAAAAAAAAATTTGTTTATATGTATATTTTTTGAAAGAAGAGTTGAAATAATTATAAAACTATACATATTATTATATATAGAATTTAATGTCAAAAATTTCTTAAGAATATAGATAGATATAGATATAGATTATAATTGTTCGGTTTTCCGCAATTTTTTCCATCCCTCTGCGTAAATAACCCAATATCGGTTCTATATGGAGATAAATAAAAATTTAATATTATTAATATTAATAGTTAACAAAATTTAATGAAACTTTAATTTTGTCCATTCATTTTCACTGTCAATGTAGTGGAGTTGCCCACATTTTCATTTATCAAGTAAAAGACTATTAGAGTTTTGGTTTATGATATTCTTAATTGTAAGTTCATAGAAATTGATCAAGAAATCACGTTCTTGTATAAAATAATAATATCCCTTATATAAATCTTCCCTGGCATATGAAGCATGCAAATATGTTAAAAATAAAAATAATAAAAATAATAAAAAAATAAAATAAAAAAAGTAGAAGTAAAATATTAAAACAAAATAATTAGTTTTTTTTTTTTTTTTTTTTTTTTTTTTTTGAAAGGCACCTGAAAATCTGGATAACCAGATTCAGGGCAAAGATACAACCGTAACTGGGACACCACTAATAAATCTAATAGAGCACAAGCCCAGAACAGTGACCCACAGTGGGAGAAAAACGCCCACTGAATTGGGAAAACTACAACAGAAATCGAAACTAAACAAACTAAACAAAACAAACAAGAACCACAACCAAACGAGCCGAAACCGAACCGGAGGAGAGACTATGCCGCTGGAGAAGACCCACCAGGACGCCGCCGACCAAGCAGAGACGTCGGAGATGCCTGATCGAAACCCCAAACCACCATACCATCAAACCACCACCCGTTCCGAAACCCGTCGCCGCAAAGCATAAAAACAACTAAGCCAACCACCAAGATCAGGGAAGGAGGACGCCAAAGCTGCAGGTGGTGCCCCGACGGAGAAGACGGGGTCGGACGAACATCAAGACCACCGATCGACTGCGCACGCCGAATCACACCAGATCTGGCCAGAACCAAGGGGAACGGCCGATCTAACAGCTGCCGTCCGGAGACGCGGGAGAGAAAAACCATCCGCCGGACAGGGCCATCATAGCAGCCACCGGAGCCCCCGACTGACCTGGAAAGCCAACAAACCAAACTCTAATACCCAAAAACAAACAAAAACTCAGCCACAAAACTCCTAAAACCCCAAACCAAACTACACAACTGCCACCAGCCAAAACCCAAACCAAAATCCACCCCCACCATCGGCCACCTTCAGCCACAAACCCAACCCCTCGCCGATCAAAGAACCGAAGAGGAGATCGGCCTCCAACCGAAACCGCACCAATCAACACAAACGGAGGAGGGAGAGTGACAGAGAGGAATAGGAGAGAAGAGCGAGAGAAAACTGGTGAAGAGAGCTTCGATCCCCTCCCAACGGAGGAGATCGGCTCACAAAAAGCAACGAAGAAGAAGAAGAAACCAGAAAAACTTTCTGGGTCTAGAGAGAGAAAAAACTGGAGTCGGTGGGTTTTTGTTTTTAAAACAACTTTATATCTTGAATTGTATTTGTGCCACAACAAAATAATTAGTTGGATACGAAAGGTTACCATTTTTATTTAACTCGGCATATGAAGCATGTAAATATGCACCAAAAGTAAAAGTAAAATACCACATTGAAACATTACAATAAATTAGCTTGGTTCATACAATTCCATTTATTTATTATCTCATTGGTTCATAGAATTTACCTCTTAATATATAAATACATGCATATGAGTTCAACGAAATTATAATGGAATTTAATATCAAATCTCTTAAACTGCGATATGTGGCGTTTTGAAAGTCTATTAAAGTATTTAATAATAGAAGATATTAGGAAATATGTTACATTTAATTCCAAAGCCCTCATTCGGCCACATGTGGTGCTGTGAAACTCTATTATTTTATATATATATATATATAATAGAAGATATTAGAGCATCTCCAATGTAAAAGTGGCTTGCATACTAATAATTATTGATATGGCAATAATGTCAAGAGGCTTGCTTCCTATGTGGCATAAAAATATACTTGATAGACAATCAATTTAAAATTTCGTCTCCAATGCTTCCATCTAAAATATAATTTTTTTAATAACGTGTCCATCTTTTTTTCCTTTTTTATTTTTTATTTTATTTCCTTACCAAAAATATATGAAAAATTAATGTTAGTTTTAAATGTTTGTTAAGTCAACCTAAAAAATAGCTGTGCAACAGACCGTCTGAAAATGGACGGTCATGTTGACAATGTCTGATATATTTTTTGCCACGTCAGCTTGAGGATGAATATGCATGGTTGCATTGGAGACACAATTATTAACATAACGTCTATTTATCCTATGTGGCATCTCTTTTTTTCACAAGTCACGCTTGCATTGGAGATGCTCTTAGGAATTATATGTTACATTTAATTTCAAAGCCTTCATACGGCGACATGTGGCGCTGTGAAACTCTATTATTATTATATATATATATGATATATGCAGAAAGGCATTATTATTATTATTATTATTATTATTATTATTTTACTTCATAAAAAATAGGGAAATTATCATTTTCCCCCTTGAAGTTTAACATATTAGATAAACTGGTCCCTCTAGTTTCAATAATAGCCAATCTCCCCCCTGAAACCAAAAATAATAGTGCATTTGCCCCTTCTGTTACCTTTTCTGTTAGGAAAGAGCATTGACCGCTAAAAATCAAGGGCATTTTCGTAAACTCATAATTAAGGATATCTTTTGTAATTAATGTTAAAGGCTAAAAATGTAAATTTTAAATTAAAATTTAAAAAGAGTAGATGAGTGGGATAGTGGGATACCACTAACCTATACAAAGTGACAAGATTCCATTAAACAAAACCATGGGCGTGGTCTTAATACCATTCTTTATGCTTTGCTTCTTTTTTTTTTTTTTCTTTTTTTTTTTTTTGAAGCTTTATGCTTTGCTTCATAAAACCAGTTTTCAACCTTCTCCTCTCTCTCCTCTCACCGCCTCTCTCATCAAAACCCCGATATCATCTTCAACATCATCAGACCCCATCATCTTCTTTCATCAAACTTCTCACGGATCACCACCATCAAACCACATCATCAACATCAAACACTACCACCCAAACCTTAGCCATCAAACCCACCACCGCCAAAACCAGAGCTTGACCCGCCGTCGTGTAGCGCCGCCGCAGCACTAGCCTTCCTCCTTTTCTCCTTCCATCGAATTCCACCGTGAACCCTCTTCTCTTCCTCGCTGTGACCACCCCTAGCCGCTCTCTCTCTCTCTCTCTCTCCTCTTTCTGATGTGTGTGTGGTTTGGGTGTGGATTTGGTGGTGGTTTGGGTGGATTTGATTTCTGCAAGAAGAGAAGAAATTGTTTAAGGTTTGGGTTTGGGTTGGAGATGAAGGTTTTTAAATTTTTTTTTTATTGATGAAGAAATCTGGAATATTTAATATGGAAACCTGGGATTGATAATCTGAATATCTAAATTTTGGGGTTGATAATTAAAAAAATTTCATTTTTTTTTTTTTTTTTTTTTGTATTAGAGTTTTAAGAAACAAAAGATTTTATTATAAAGAGAAATTTTATTTCAGATTCTGGCATATGCTTTTTTGTGTTCTGTTCAAGTAATTGTTACACCTTATCAGTTATAATTTGGTATCAATAAATTAAGCATGGAGATTTGGAGTCTGTCCGTGAACTTGGAATGGAAATAGCTGCACAATATTCCAAAAAAAAAATGCAAACACCGGAAGAAAAGCAAAGCAAAAGAAAAGGACGAATGAACAAATAGTAAGAGAAAGCAAAGCAAATGTGTGATTCTAATCAAGGGAAGAGGGGGTATATAACACGATATATAAGGGTAATAATGTATTTTCCACAGGGTGATTCAAGGGTAAAAATGTATTTTCCTCAGTGTTCAACACCACTCAAGGGCAATATCATCTTTAAACTCATTGAAAGTTGTCAGAGTTACCTTTTCTGTTAGAAAAGGTAACAAAAGGGGCAAATGCACTATTATTTTTGGTTTCAGGGAGGAGACTAGCCATTATTGAAACTAGAGGGATCAGTTTATCTAATATGTTAAACCTCAGGGGGGAAAATGATAATTTCCCTAAAAAATATACATAAGGACATTTTTGTTGTTATTATTACTTACTTCATTAAATAGGATATTAACAATCTATATAGATTTCAATATTGAGTATCCACTTTTCGAACATCATTATTAAAAATAAAAATAAAAATAAAAATAAAAACTTAAAACTTCTCATAAATAATATTTTTCCCGTTTAAAAATTATTGTATAATTTACTTCAAGAAACAATTGCGGGTCTCTAATTGAGGATCAACATACTTTAAATGCACAAAAAAACTGCATTGATAAAGCTACTGTATATTATTTCTTCTATAGGAATGGAAATAAATATACACTTGTGTATAAATAGTTTTCAGCTATTTATATTGGTTATAGGACCTTTAAACCAATGGCGAGCACTTAATATCCAAGAAGAGACAGTAAGAACGAGCAAACCACAAACTGCTACAGGAGTGTAGTTGAGTGTCTCACTAGTAATGGGGTAGGCTACAGGCAATGAGAAGAGGACTGAGATTGTTGCCACCCAAAGGACAGAAATCCAACCGACTAAGATCCCGTAACTGCCCAAGTTGAAAGGTCCAGGGATGAAGGACTTGCGTGCCAGAGTCACCCTAAAGAAGATTGGGAAAGCATAAGCTATGTAGAGTCCGATAGTAGCTATAGATACCATGGCCTGAAACGCCACTTCACTCCCGAGATACTGCAATAGATCATTAAGAAGAACCACCCGCGTAATTAAAAGTTGATGAAGAAGATGAGCAACTTGGATAGATGAGATGAAATTTAGTACTGGTCCATTGCATGAGTTGGTGAAATTTATGTCATATTCGCAAAATGAGCCAGTACTTTTTGGAACTCCCCGCGATCCAAAAATAAGTAGATGAGAAAATATTGGGAGAAAGAGAGGTGCGTACCGTTAGTGCCATGCAGAAAGATATAAATGCAGAGAACCAAACTGCATTAATGGGAACCTCTTGTTTGTTCACTTTGTGCCAAAGAGATGAGAAGGGCATAGCTCCATCTCTTGAAAACGCATATGCCATCCTGAGATCAAATAGTTAAGAGTGTTGTAAAGTAATGTGATGCTCTGTTTTAATATTGATGTCCTTTTTTTTTTTTTTTTGTTAAGTTTTATTATGTCTTTTCTTAGTTATTTTTGTATGTATTAAGTTTATATGATGTGACATTTTGATGTCTATGTGTAAGCTTCTCATTAGTTGAGAAAATACATGTAAAAAGGTATGTTTTTACTGGAAATATATATGAAGAAATCAGGGGACAGCAGTAGTAGCAGTTAAAAAATAAAAAATAGCTCATTTCTACTTTCCTCTCTTCCTCTCAAAATCCCTAACCAAAAAAACCTTGCCAAGATTTAATTTTTATGCACTAGAATCATTAAAAAAAAAAAAAAAAAAAAACAAAAAAAAACAAAAAACAAAATCATTAAAAAAAAAAAAAAAAAAAAAAAAAAAAAGTGGTATCAGAGCTTAGATCGAAGGGAGCTAGTGGCGGTGAGTTAAAAAGGTTGAAGATTTGCTGTCAAAGAAAAGTTTCAACAAGGAAGGAAAAGTTGCAGAGATTTTTTTCATGGCAAGCACCAGCAACTCAACTCTCAACATTCAACATCTCTCCATTCCCATTTTTGAAGGTGAGAACTATGACTTTTGGTGTATAAAAAGGAAAATTTTATTTATTTCTCAAGATGTGTGAGAGCTAGTAGAAAATGGGTATGAGGATTATGATTCTCAAGAAAACCTAACTAACACCCAAAAAGAAGAACTTAAGAAAAATAGAAAGATTGATGCAAAAGCTCTCCTTTTTATTCAACAAGGAGTAGGGAATACCATATTTCCTAGAATAATGAGAGCTAGCAAAGCTAAGGAGGCTTGAGATATTCTTCAACAAGAACTCCAAGGAGACAATAAAGTAAGGGCTATCAAACTTCAAACTTTTAAAAAGGAGTTTGAGAACATGAAAATGAGGGAGAATAAGAATTTGACGGAATATTTCTCTAGATTTATGGAACTTGTTAATCAAATGAAAGCTTATGGGGATGAAATGAGTGAGAATAGATTGGTTGAGAAGATTTTAGCATGTTTACCTCAAAATTTTGAAACTATTGCTATGTCCATTATTGAAGAAACTAGAGATGTCTCTAAGTTGGGTGTTGCGGAATTGATGGGGTCTTTGAAATCATTTGAGCAAAGGTTTTTACGGTATTCGATAGTCCCATTGAAAGTGCGTTTCAATTGAAGCTCCAACTCAACCGTGAGAATCAAAAAGAGTCATCAAGATGTGGTAGACATGGAAGAGCAAGAGGAAAAGGAAGAAGAAGCAATGGAAGAGGTAGAGGGAAGCCAAATTTTGAGAGAAGGTTCAACAATGACGAGTCTTTACAATTGCCAAAATGCAATTTTTGTAAGAAGGTTGGCCATCTAGAGAAAGATTGTTGGAACAAGGGGAAGTCTCAATGCAATTTTTGCAAGAAGGTTGGTCATCTAGAGAAAGATTGTTGGAACAAGGGGAAGCCTCAATGTTATAATTGCAAGAGATGTGGGCATGTGCAAAAAGATTGTAGAGTCAAGAACAATCAACAAGCTAGTTGTGCGGAAGAAAAAGAAAGTGATGGGAATTTGTTCTATGCTTGTCAAAGTGCATCCGAACAAAGAAATGATGTTTGGTTCCTAGATAGTGGTAATAGCAATCACATGACCGGTGATAAAAACATGTTTTTGGACAAGGACACTATCGTCAACTCTCAAGTGAAGATGGGAAATGGTGCCTTGGTGAATGTTAAAGGCAAATGAACAATTGGTGTTCAAACTAGCATGGGAATCAAATACATTAGAGATGTGTTGCTAGTTCCCGATTTGGAGCAAAATTTGCTTAGTGTGGGGCAACTTGTAGAGCATGGGTATGATGTTCATTTTAAAGATAATGGGTGCATTATCTATGATAGAGGGGGTAACAAGAAAGTTATAAAGAAGATAAATATGGAGAAAAATAGAAGCTTCCCGATTGTGTTCAAATATGAAGGAAATGTTGCCTTAAAGATGGATACTGTTGATGAGTCATGGTTATGGCATCGGAGATTTGGGCACTTGAACTTTCATGGCCTCAAATTATTTTCTCAAAAGAATATGGTTGTGGGGTTGCCTACTTGCATTGAAGACAATGATGAAGTGTGTGAAGGTTGTGCTCTTGGAAAGCATCACCGTCAAGCCTTTCCAAAGGGATCGGAGTTGCATGGAGATCAAAGAAAGCACTCGAATTGGTCCATACTGATATTTGCGAACCGATGTCTACACCTTCAAATGGCAACAATAGGTACTTCATTCTCTTTATTGATGATTTTACTAGAATGACTTGGGTTTTCTTTATGAGGCAAAAATCTGAAGTCTTTACTCTTTTCAAGAAGTTCAAAAGTTTTGCTGAAAAATAAAGTGGCAATTACATTAAAATCTTGAGAAGTGATAGGGGAAAAGAGTACAACTCATGTGAATTTGACAAGTTTTGTGAAGATGAAGGTGTTGAAAGACAACTTACGGTGCCTTATACTCCACAACAAAATGGGGTATCTAAGAGGAAGAATCAAACGGTGATGGAAATGGTCAAATCAATGCTTCATGAGAAAGGGCTACCAAAAGTTTTTTAGGGTGAAACAGTATATAAGGTGGTTTACTTGATAAATAAAAGTCCTACAAAAGCACTTTGGAACCAAACTCCTCTTAAAGCTTGGAGTAGGAGAAAACCATCTGTGAGACATTTAAAAGTCTTTAGTTGTTTATATTATGCTCAAGTTCCAAAAGAGAGAAGACGCAAGCTTGATGAAGCAAGTGAGAAGTGTATTTTTATAGGCTATAGTTCAAAATCTAAGGGCTATAGACTATATAGTTTGAAAAGCAAGAAGATGATTACTAGTTTGATGTGTTGTTTGATGAAAAAGCTTAGTAGAATTGGCAAGAAGGCAAGGGTGAAAGTGAGACTATTTGGTGGAAGAAAATCATCAAAATTCAACACTTAAAGATGAAAATAATCAATTTTTCACCTCATTCCTCTCCAAGGACAAGTTCACCATCAACATCACATAGTTCTCCAAGTTTATCATCATCATCATCACCACATTCTTCTCCTATAAAAATGAGAAGGTTGGGTGATATATATGAGAGATGCAATTTTTATGTCTTTGAACCACAAAATTTTGAAGAAGCCATAAAGGAAGAAAGTTAGAGAAGAGCTATGTAAGATGAAATTGATGTTATTGAGAAAAACAATACATGGGAACTTGTTGAGAAGCCAAATAACAAAGAAGTAATTGGGGTGAAGTGGATATATAGAGTGAAGTATCATTCAAATGGCACTGTTCAAAGAAACAAAGCAAGATTGGTGGCAAAGGGCTATTCACAACAACCCGGAATTGATTTTAATGAAACTTTTGCACCGGTTGCTCATCTTGACACTATTAGAGCTCTTATTGCTATGGCCGCACAAAAGGGTCAGTGCTTGTATCAACTTGATGTCAAATCCGCCTTCTTGAATGGAGTGTTGGAAGAAGAGGTTTATGTTGAGCAACCTCAAGGCTTTGAAATCAAGGGAGATGAAGAAAAAGTGTACAAGTTGAAGAAGGCTTTGTATGGCCTAAAACAAGCTCCAAAAGCTTGGTACACTCAAATTTATGGCTACTTTATTGAGAAGGGATTCAACAAAAGCAAGAGTGATCCCATCTTGTATGTGAAGTGCAAAGGTATGTCCAATATTCTCATTGTTGCTCTTTACGTTGATGATTTAATTTTTACCGGAAATAATGAGAATTGAATGAATAATTCAAAATTGAGATGATGAAAAGATATGAGATGAGTGATATGGGTTTGTTGCATCACTTTCTTGGCATTGAAATTTACCAAGAAAAAGATGGTGTGTTCATTTGCCAAAGAAAGTATGTTGAAAATATTCTTAAGAAGTTTGGGATGTTTGGGTGCAATCCGGTAGCAACACCACTTGTGGTGAATGAAAAATTTAAGAAGGAAGACGGAGGAAAGAAAGTAGATGAGACTTATTTTAGAGGCTTGATTAGGAATTTGTTTTATCTCACGGCCATAAGACCAAATATTATGGTTGCCTCAAGTTTGTTGCCTAAATATATGAGTTCTCCTAGCCATTTTCATCTTGGGGCAGCCAAGAGACTTTTGAGGTACCTACAAGGTACAATGAATTATGGAATCAAGTATGAAAAGAACTTGAATGTCAAGTTGATTGGATTTTGTGATAACGATTGGGGTGGATGTCTTGATGATATGAAGATCACTTCCGGCTATGCTTTTTCTCTTGGTTCTGACATCTTTTCTTGGTCATCAAAGAAGCAACAAACGGTTGCTCAATCCTCTACAGAAGCTGAATATATTTCAGCATCATTGTCTACTTCACAAGCAATTTGGTTGAGAAGGATTCTCGAAGACATGAATGAGAAGCAAGGAGAAGGCATGGAGATGTTTTGTGATAGCTATAGCTATGGCCAAAAACACCATTTTCCACAGCCACACAAGACATATTGCTATCAAATATCATTTCATTAGAGATGCAATTGTAGATGGTGAGATTCAACTAAAGTTTTACAGGTCCGAAGATCAAGTGGCTGATATTTTTACAAAGGCTCTTTCAAAGGAGAAATTTCAGCATCTTAGATAACTTTTAGGTGTTCAAGAACATCACATTAAGGGGAAGAATGTTGTAAAGTAATGTGATGCTCTGTTTTAATACTGCTGTCCTCTTTTTTTTTTTTCTTTTTAAAGTTTTATTATGTCTTTTCTTGGTTATTTTTGTTATGTATTAAGCTTATATGATGTGGCATTTTGATGTCTATGTGTAAGCTTCTCATTAGTTGAGAAAATACATGTAAAAAGATATGTTTTTGCTGGAAATATATATGAAGAAATCAGGTGACAGCAGTAGTAGCAGTTGAACAAAAAAAATATCCCCTTTCTAATTTCCTCTCTTCTTCTCAAAATCCCTAACAAAAAAATCCTTGCCAAGATTGAATTTTTATGCACTAGAATCATCAAAAAAAATTAACAAAGAGCAATATCAGTAGCTACATGAAAGAATAAAACCAGTAAAGTTCTCCCTTTGTTGAATGGGAAATTGATGAAGTGAAAGAAAAGGTACCTGGAGTTGCTTGTTACTGAACTCATACCACAGAAAAATACGGCCACAGCAACCACTCCTAAACAAACAATTCCTCCAACTCCACTGCCATATCTATTCTTGAATGCCGTGTAGAATATTTCTGCAATCGCGTAACCACCAGCATCGTTATCTTCACTCAAAAGGTACGGAATGTTGGTAACTGCAAAGGTGATACCGAGTAGGTAACCCCATCCAAAAATAATAGATATGCCAATGGAACTAATTATGCCCTTTGGTCCATTCTTATCAGCATTCCTAGTTTCCTCTGTCTAGAAATAGAAGTTTAAAAGAAAGATGATAAATAAGTTTTAGTACTATGATCAATCGATAAACCGTGAGCAGAGTCAGTGAGTAAAAGAAACAAAGAAAAGAAAACCAAATTTTTTGAATATGTTATAATTGATTTCGATTATCGAAATACACTCGGAGAACAATTTATAATACAAAATAGTTATCTTTCAGTGGTTGATTGTGTGATTTTTGACATCTATAATCTATTATAAGAAGCAACTTTAACAAATACAACATATCCATCATAAATTTTTAGTGTCCGAAATTTCCATGATTTTGCAGGTAAAAAATGCCTTGCGTTTCATGAAGATTTGAAGTTTCTCTAAATCTCATGAGTTCAAGATAATTTAGACTGCATATCAGGGCAGAGTATACAACTCTTAACTTACCATGTGAGCAGATGCATCATACCCTGTAAGAGTATACTGACTCATTAAGAGTCCCAGAACAAATATATAAGCTTTGTTGCCGATTCCATCTCCATTATCGGTGTTGAAGTGAGTGAATACAAACTTGGCACTAGCCCTCTCAGTTGTCACAATGGGAATGAGAATCATAAGAACCGTAACACCTAAAAATTGTGAGAACCATTACAAATCCGCAACGAGGTTACCTTAAGCAGAAAATATCAGTCACAGATTCTTCATACCTACGAGATTCCATGCAGCAGCCAATTGGCCAAAAAAAGACAACACCGAAATAGGAAGACTGTTTATTAGAGCATGTAGGAGCAGAATTCCCCCATATAAACCTATAACTACATATTTAGATGCTTCATATCCACCACCATTTTTCCCACCTGTGCTAAGGAGAATGATCACTTGAATCATCTGTGCCAGCGAGAAATCAACACTTGCTGTAACCGCCCACTGCACGTGAAAAGGTTCTGATATTTATAGCTTATACTAGATTATATAGCATCAAATCATATTTTTTTTTCCACGAATCAAAAACAATATCAAATTCATATTACCTGGCCAACAATGTTAAACCTGCAAGAAGGTAAAAGGCATATGAATTAGAAGATGTAGTACAGAAAGACTAGTAGCTTACAAGCTAGAATGAGCAATATATTCAAATATTCCATATGGAAAAAAATAAAAATAAATAAATAAATAAATAAATAAAAAACAACGAAATGATACTGCAAATTCTAATGTGGATTTTTCGACATTGTTGTGACTCAAAAAATTAGGATAAGCCAATTAACAACAATCAGTAAGGCTTAATCCAGTCTCCATTGAACAATCATTTACTGAAACAAAATAGCACTAATTCTGAGCTGTGTTACGTTGATGGTCTTGGACTTGAGTGTTAATGTTAGGTATCGATAACATTCATCAAACTAGTGAGTTGCTAGTAAGCAATAGAGAGAGAGAGAGAGAGAGAGAGAGAGAGAGAGAGAGAGGAAATACCCCTTTTTAGTCAAAAAATTATAGGGTTTATTATTTTTACTCAACGTTAGTGTTTTTATTGTTTTTACTCAGTGTTTGGCTATGAAGACCTAAATTCCCCTCTTAATTTTTTGACTATATTTCCTCTCCTCTCTCTCCTCTCATCAGATTCTTTTTTTCTTCCTCTCTCTCTCGTCCGTCTTCTCTCTTCCTCTCCTATATTCTCTCTCACATCTTCTCTCTTTCTCTCCTCCGTCTTCTTTATTTCTCTCCTCTATTCTTTCTCATGTCTTCTCTCCTTCTTCTTCTCTTTATCTCATCTCTTCTCTCCATCTTCTCTTTCTCTCATCTCTTCTTTGTTAGCTATTGTGGTTCTCTTTAAGGGTGGTTATGGTTGTGGTTGTGTTTAAGTTTGGGTTCTATTAGTTGTTGTGGTTCTCTTTAAGGGTGGTTGTGGTTGTGGTTAAGTTTGGGTTGTGGTTGTGGTTGTGTTTGTGTTTAATTTTCAAATTTTATTTTTTAAGAAAAAATTTCAGATTTCGTTTTTTTAAAACAAAATTTCTAGATTTCGTTTTGTTCAAATAAAATTTACAGATTTTATTTTGTTTAACAAATTTTTAGATTTTGTTAAATTTTCAAATTTTCAAACAAAATTTCCAAGTTTTAAAAAAAAAAATCAGATTTTTAAATTTTCAAACAAAATTTTCATGTTATATATATATATATATTTCAGATTTTGTTCCATTGAAACAAAAATTCCTTTCTAAAAAAATAACATTTACTAGAGATCCATTGTTCCAAAGATATTTTAATTTTTTTTTTGGGAAATTTTTAAATCTAGAAATTTTTCTAGATTTCTTTAAATACACCAGGTCACCAATTAAACACACCACGGCAACTCAATTAAACACACAAGGTGCAAACCAATTAAACACACAAAGGCTAACCAATTAAACACAAAGAGACAGACTAATTAAACACACTAGCCGTAAATCAATTAAATACACCAGGGTAACTCAATTAAACACATTATGGCAGACCAATTAAACACACAAAGGCAGACTAATTAAACACACCAGGTGTAAATCAATTAAACACACCAGAGTAATCCAATTAAACACACCAGGGCAACATAATTAAACACATCAGGGCAAACCAATTAAACACACCAGGGTAACTCAGTTAAACACACCATGGAAAATCAATTAAACACACCAGGGCAAGATTAAATTAAACACGCCAAATCTAACACAATTAAACACATCTAGGAAGAAGAAGAAGAAGATGGAGGTCTGGGAAGAAGAAGAAGAAGAAAAAGAAAAAAAAAATAGAGATTTTTTTTTTTTTAATAAAGAAGGGCAATTTTATCCAAAAAGTGGATATTTTGGTAGAAACAATAAAAATACTAATCTTGGGTAAAAATAATAAACCCACTAATTTTTTGGTTACTTTTAGAGTTCTCCCTATATATATATATATATATATATTCAACTACTACTCCCTTCAAAATCTAATTTACAAGATAACTGAGCCTAACTCAACCTTAAAAACTAGTTCAAAGGGTGAGGGTTGCCCTTACATTTATCAATTAAACTCCTCGTGCTGTAGATGCAAATATGATAAGAGTATTACTTACTAATAATATTGTAAAATGTATAGATAATGTGATACGTACCAGCCAGTAAACCAAGAAGCAAGAGGACCCCAGCGATTGCCACAGAGCTTGGCACTCCAAAAGTAAAGCCCACCAGAAGTAGGGTAGGCAGAGCAAATCTCAGCCATCGAAAGGCCAACAATCATGGTGAGGAGGCCAACCACAGGCCATCCCCAAATCATAGTCAAGGGCCCACCATAGGTGAGACCAGTATTGTATAATGTGGTAAGCCCTGTTAGTATTGATATGATGGAGAAAGTCACCGAGAAGTTTGCTATTGCCCTGCACCGTATCACACAATAACACCAACCACATTGTTATATGGGAAAATTTTCAAAAATGACCTTATCAAATTATTCATTTTTGTTTTAGACTTATCTATTGTTTTTCATGTTTATGACCTATCATTATAATTTCCTTTTACTCAATAGCTATTAAATTACAATACTACCCTTTTATCATCTTCTTCATCTTACTATCACTTATCTCTCAAATCTCTTCTTAATTCTCAACAATTGTGTTAAATCACTTTTTTTTCATGAAATTGATGTTAGTTTAAGGGAAAATCGCAAAGGGCAAAGAAGAATTGGGAAAGAACTTTTTGAAGTTAAAAACGAATTTGGAAGAAAAAATTGGAAGAAGCAGTATTTCATGTTCAACATGAAATACAATGGGATGTGAAATACAAGGTTGTTCCACACTGTGGGTCGTATTTCATGTTAAATGTGAAATGCCCCATTTATTTCACGTTTAACATGAAATATAGCATAATTTCGTGAAATCATGTCATGTTTAACATGAAACATGACATATGATATGGAAATGTTTCATGTTTAACATGAAACATGAAACATGAAACATATGCTTCATATTTGAAATGTTTCATGTTAAACAGAAACAAAAATCTTATGTTTCATGTTAAACATGAAACATGAAACATATGCAAATATGCTTCATGTTTTAAATGTTTCACGTTAAACATGAAACATCAGAAACATCAGTGATGTTTCATGTTTAACATAAAACTTCTAGAAATATTGAATTTCGGTATCTTCCTAACTTCCTCTATTTCTCTTCTCATTCGCTAGTGTCTGTTTTGTTCAATTTTGTCGCCGTCACTCACAACCCGTCGTCGCCATCACTCCAGTTTCCGGCAACTTCTCTTTCCTCTCTCCTCTCTCCTCTCTCCTATTCGTTTCTCAAATGTTTTCCTTCATAAACGATTTAAGTTTTTTTTTTTTTTTTTAAAGGGTAGTTTAGACGTTGTACCATCACCATGATTAAAAACATGAAAAACAATACATGTTGATTAAAATTGAATTCGAATACTTTGTTTATGTTACTTTTGCAAATCCCACATGTTAAATTTTTTTATAAAAAAATTTATTATAATAATTCGGGATTTAAGGAAGGGGGACAGACTAAAACCCACAACCTCATGGTGTAAGTGTGAAGAGCAAAGCACTAGACCAACCTCATCTTGTCACCCCACATTGTTTATCCACGAAACCGCCATCTTCGAGTCACTAACTATGACAATATCACACCACACCAAAGAAGGTTTAGAAGCATATAGTTGACAAGACTTGTGGATGACTAAGATCTTTGCCGAATTCAATTCAAGAACACCCATATGCAAAGAGAACAAACACAAGACTTTCCATTTACAATCTCTCAACACCCCACCAATACCTGCCGGGCTCGGTTTACCTCTCATCGAACCATCTACTTTAAATTTTAAGACTTCCCTTGTAGCGGGAATCCACTCCTCAAGCTTGGTTTTCTTCACTAGTTTAGTTTCTACACAAAGACCATTTAAGTTTTAAATCATCGCAGTGATGGAGTCCCTTGAACCTTTGCCATGGTGCTTAAACCATCAAGCGATTCTAAAAATGATCATGTCAACTGCTTGAGCTATATTCACCTTTGAATCCTTAAAAATATGATGGTTTCTCACTTTTCACACCACCACGTAAAAACCAGCCTCAAGCTCTTTCACTTCTCTTCGATGGACAAAAACCAGCCTAAGCTTCAAACCAATCCACTAACGACTTCGAAGAACAACATCTCACATCCCACCTTAGCATGCAATTTGACCAAACCTTCCAAGTCCACTGGAAATGAAGAAACAAATGATTAACATGATCTTTTTCCACCTTACAAGACGAACAACTAGCTCTATCTCTTTGAAGCCTACATAATCTTTTCAAAACCTCTCTAACAAACACATTTTTCTCTAAGGAGATGTCACACAAAAACCTCAAATTTGGGTGGGCAAATACCTTAACACACTAAATAGAAATCAAATAAATTACCAGTTGTCAAACGTTTCAGCTTAAGACGAAAAAAACTCATAAAGAATATGCCTGATGGATTGAAAGACTAGCCAAGAACATCTTTAATTGATCTTTGAATTGTCAGACTCTAAGAAGGCTGTAAAAAGGTTCCATTGGTCGTGTTCCCAATCGAAAAGCTGTCTCCTAAGCCTCACATTCCAAACCCACCTCTAATTTTACCAAATTTCAAAATCTTGAACTCTACCTTATTTCTTCATTGCCAAAGCGTAAATTCTAGGGAAAAACTCCTTATCACCACAAAATCCACTAGAATTTCTTCCCAAAAACTAGCCTTGTCACCATAGCCCAAAATCACCTCCAAACCATCCGCTAGAATTAGAGTCGTTCAAGAACCTTCCTTCAAAAGATCAGTTACAGCTTTCATACAAACAAAATAATAATGATAATAATAATAATAACTTAGCATCCAAACTTTGCCAATTCCATCTCATACAATTCACTTCTACCCCATACTTGGCACAAATCACTTTCCTCCAAGAAGAATGTTCATTGCCAAATCTCCAAATCCATTTAGCTATAAGTCATTTATTCTTATCCAAAATCTCCCTATACCTAAACCCTCATTCTTTTTATTCCTACAAACCAAGTCCCACTTCACTAAGTGCAACTTCTTCTTTTCAATTCCGTCACCCTAAAAGAATCCATGTTGAAGTTTTTCTATTGAATTTACAACACAAATCGGAACCTTGAAAATAGACATGTAGTATGTTTGAATACTCAAGAACACCACCTTAATCAACACTAGTATGTCACCTCTCAACAAAAACTTCTTTTTATATGTCTCCAACCGATTCTCAATTGTCTTTATCATCGAGTTGTAAAACACATTAGAACAAGGTCTTGAACCTAAAGGAATGCCCAAATAAGAGATATGAAGAGAGTCACTCCTACACTTGAAAACAAACGCCCATTCTAGCCTCGCATCCACATCTTTTCCTACTCTCACAATAAAAGACTTGAAATAGTTAATTTTCAATCCTGGCCAACTCAAAACAACAAAGTAACCTCTTTGTGTTAAGGACAAACCCCATTCGAGGCTCGACAAAAAGGATAGTATCATCGGCAAATTGAAGGTGCGTAACTTGCATTTCTAAGCCAGCAAAATTTTCACCTTTTAACAACCCTAGACCCCCGGCCTTCTTGATACGGTAGCTCAACCCTTCAATAACTATGTTGAACAAAAATGGGATAAGACTTAAGAGGTCTCCTTTCCTTAGACCTCTTTCGATTCCAGATCGAATGGTTGGACTTCCATTGACCAACGCCGATAATAAACGCAAAGCTATACATTCCCTAATCCAACTCTTCCATTTTCTAACAAATCCCATGCCCTTCAACATGATGTCCAACAATGCATGATCCACAATATCATATCCCTTTTCGAAATCCAACTTAACCAAAAGCCCACCCTCTTCTTCTTTTCACCATTTGTTTATTATCTCCTCTACAATAACAAAACTATCTATAATTTGACAATTTCTAACAAAATCCATTTAGGTCTCCCCAATCATCAAATACATCACCTTTTTCAAATGATTTGCCAACACCTTTGAAAGCACTTTGTACATTGATCCCACTAAACTTATATGTCTAAAGTCTCCCATTATCATTGGTTTTCTAACTTCCGGGATAAGGGCAATGAAAGTATTATTCAAATCCTTAACAATAGATCCATCATTGTGGAATTCTTGAATAGACTTTATAAAATCCTCTTGGATCTCCTCCCAATTAGCCTTAACGAAATTTAAGATCAAACAGTTCGGACCTAGGGCTTTGTTCCCATCACAACTACTCAAAGTCATCCACATTTCCATTATACTAAAACTTTCTTCTAGTATGCAACTCTCAGAATCAGTCAACTTTCTAAGATCCATACCTTTAATCTTAGGTTTTTGCCATGTAGCTTTCTTGAAATGATTTTTAAAGAAATTAAAAATCTCCCCTCTAACTTGTTATGGATCCATGAAAGAGCTCTCATTAAACTATATATAACTAATAACATTGCTTCTTCTTCTAGCATTGGCAATACTATGAAAGAATCTATTATTTTTGTCACCCTCCTTCAACCAATTCACTCTCGTTTTTGCCTCCATCTTTGCTCTTCTATCCTAAGAATTTTCTACACTTTTGCCAATAAAGTCAAACGATCTTGTCTCAATTTTTTAATCCACCAATCTCTTACCGCATCCTTGTTTATTTCAACTAGTTGATCCTCCATTTTCTTTAAGGGTAAATCTTCATTCTTCTTTTGCCTCATCCAAAGCTTCATGCTCTCTTTTGTTGCCCTCGCCTTACAAGAGAGAGCTGCACTTGAAAACTCTCCCATTCTGCATCTTTTTCACCCATTAAGAGCATCATTCATCATCTCATTTTCCTCCAACCACCAATTATAGAAACATAAATGGCAAGGACCCCAATCCACTCTCAGATTACCTATCATTACCACGCTATTTTTCGACAAGCTCCTTGGAAAACCTCTTTCAATAAGCTTTGGAAACTAAGAGAAAAATAAAGGTGAAAACTAGAACCTGTCCAATCTCGCCCGAGCGGCCTTATCTCTAGAGTTGATCCATGTGAAATTCATGCCATGCAATAGAATGTCCACCACCTTTGCTCTTAGAATAAAGGAATTGAAATTTCTTATCGAACCTAAGTGCTCTTAGAGCTGCACTAAAGACTCTCCCATTCTGCACCCTTTCCACCCATTAAGAGCATCATTCATCATCTCATTTTCCTCCAACCACCGATTATAGAAACGAAAAGGGCAAGGACCCCAATCCACTCTCGGCTCATCAATCGTTACCATTCTATGGTTTGACAAGCTCCTTGGAAAACCTCTTTGAATAAGCTTTAGAAACGAAGAGAAAAATAAAGGTGAAAACTAGAATATATCCAATCACGCCCGAGCAGCCTTATCTTTAAAGTTGATCCATGTGAAATTCATGTCATGCAATAGAATGTCCACCACATTTCCTCTTTTAATAACGGAATTGAAATTTCTTATCGAACCCATATTGCATCCTTCACCTACTCTTTCGAAAGGATCGACACCCCCCCCCCCCCCCCCCCCAACCCTCCACCCACAAAAAAAATAAAAATAAAAAATAAAAAAAAATAAAACAACGCTTTCATATCCCTACAACCTCTTTAAAAACAAACAAACAAACCCACCTATCAAAATGATGCACCATTTGTTTGTGATACCCTCTTTGACCGTAAACAAATGTTCATTCAAAAGAGAAATTAAGCCTATGGAAGCACCCTTCGCATCCACTCCAACACATCTAGTAAGAAGACATCCTACTCTTTCGGAAGGATCGAGAACATAGTTAAAATCCTACCCCCCCCCCCCCCCCCCCTCCCCTCCCTCCCTCCCTCCCTCCCTCCCTCCACACACACACACACACACACAAAAAAAATCAAACAACTCTTTAATCTCCTTACAACCTTTTTAAAAAACAAACAAACAAACAAACAAACCCACCTATCAAAATGATGCACCGTTTGTTTGTGATGCCCTCTTTGATTTTAAACAAATCTTTATTCAAAAGAGAAATTAAGCCTATGGAAGCACCTTTCGCATCCACTCCAATGCATCTAGTAAGAAGACATCCCCCGAGAGACCTAACAACTCTATTATCGAAAGAACTTAATTTAGAATATTGAATGAAGAAAACTATCGGTTTTAAGTTGTCCACCATGCATCTTAGCACCCTTCTCTTCTCGCCTCTATCAAGACCTCTAATATTCCATGATATGCCTAACACGAAAAATATTGACTCCTTTCAATCAAAGAAAATAACCACTTAAAATATATAATCCATCTTCTCCAGCAGCCTCATATCATCTTCTTTCTCTTTTCTTACCACTTCCTCAACTATCTCATTTCCTTTCCCAATGAAATCAAATCCTAGAGCCACCCCCGTCTCAATGACTTTGGCTATTTCCTCCTCCAAGTTTTACGCTACCCTTTAAATTATAGTCATTGTCAAAATCAGATTCTTCTCACTTTAATGTTCCACTTCTTTACTATTTGCATTCCCCGTTGCCATGCTATGCTTTTTAAAGGCATAACTCATCTTTCTTCCTTTTGTAGATTTCATCGCTTTGGATAGGATTTAACCATTAGCTCTGACTTCTTCTTCCTCCACAACCACCACAACCACTAACTGATCTCCATACCCCATACTTAACCTCAACCCACCCTCTTCCACACAATCCATTTGGATATTTGATTCCACCCAACCATGTCTGCCACCTTTTCCCTAGTTTAAAACAACTTTTTTTGTCTGAAATGACCGATCCTTCTATACTAAATATTGGGCTATCAGCCCTAGGTTTGATAGGCCTATCTTTAATAGTTGGGTTGTGCTCTTGTCCTGTCTCACCCTCATTATCAATGTGAAAGATCTCTAAAGATGAAAGAAAATGGGCATTCTCCAACCTAACAGTGATCTTGGCACCATCTTGGCCTGCCATCCCTTAGCCCACTACCAACTTACTCATTTTCCCATATAAAGGGCCTGTATTTTTCTTTGAACATTCACCCCGATAATTACCAAAAATTTGAAAACGCCCCCATTAGATTCTAAAGAAGAGAAAGCTGTCATCGTCACTACTCTCAACAACCCCAAAGTCAACTCTTCTCCTTTCCAGATCAAGTTTAGCATTAGAGACGAGGAAAAAAGAAGGTTTGTCTTCAGGTTTTCTAATAAAAAACCAACTTTCATTTGTCTTTAATATTCTTCCACCGAGGTGCACTAGCCGTCACAACAAAACTCTGCTCAAAATGGTTAGGATTGACTCCCTTTTTATAACTTTATTTTCTACATTTCCTTTCAATGATAGAAACTTGACTTCCAACTTGCTTTCCTTCCACCATATCTCGATCAAAGTACTACCATCTGACCCTCTCATCATCCTTGTCTTAACAACTTTGATTTTTGGTAAATGAGGAACTTGAACCAACTCATTTTCTTGTCTGCTGATCAATAATATGCTTTTCCAGAAACATATTCAAACAAACATTGGGCTTCGCCGTCTTCAACCCCAAGAAGCTTTCCAACCATGGACTTTCCACCGGATTCATCTCTTCCTTCACTGTAATTGAAAATGAATTTATGCCATCCACTACATTAATCTTACTGGGACAGTGATTACCGTATAGAATCAAAACCAGTATTCTTCCACTATCAAACCATTTTCTCTGTAGAGTTTCCACATCAATAACCATTAGCTCACCAATAGCGCTTCCTAACTTCCTGAAAAAATGACTCATTCCAATAGCTTAAAGGGACTCCCATGACTTTAATCCAAACTAATCTAGCTTTCGTTGTGTTTGATACTGACCACTTCCTCATTGAAACGAAGACATCGTCCCAAAAGAAACAATTTTTGATGAAGCCTAAGCTCTCAACTTCTGACTCGAAACACTAGGGGTGAGCGTTTAATAGATCGGTTCACTTTTCAATAGAACCAATAAAAAACTGATAAAGTTCAGTTTCTAAAAATATGAACCGATCAAATAAAACTTACAAATGTCAACTGATTAAAAACCAACCGAATTGGATAGGTTCAGACCGATTCGGTTTGGTTTTTTCGGTTTTGGTCATATGGCCAAATTCATGGGCTTTAATTATTACACTTATTTTCATATTTTAATCATTTTGGGCATTCGTCCAAATTAAATTATAGGCTTGAACAAATTGAAAATACTAGTTTAAAATAATATTCAACATAAAAACAATGAAAAAAAAATGATGTGACACACTTTCACAGTTTTATAGTTACATGAGTTTTATAGTTACATGGATTGTTGAACATTAAACTATGGGTTTATATATATATATATATAAGTTGGTCCTCGGTTCGGTTTTCCGGTTTGGGATAGCAAACCGAGAAAAAAACTGATCCAATCTTTTTTTTTAAATGAACCGAACTGAACCGGCCAACATAAGAAAACTGGAAAAAAAACCGATTGGATTGGTTCGGTTTAGTTCAGTTTATTGGTTTTTTGCCCACTCCTACGAAACACTATAAAACTTTCTTATCTCCCAAACAAGAAGTAGAGAAAGAGAAGCCTCTACTTAGCAACTGATTACTCACACTCGCTTCACTTGCAAACTCTTTAAGCACTCCAATAGCACACTTTGAAATTCATAATTCTTCAGATAGTGAACTATCCTAGATCAAGCTGCTCGCCTCTTTATCTACTTTCTCCATCTCCTTAAAGTCTCATTTCCCATTACCTTTTACTACCTCTGCAAAGGAGCGAGCTTTTTGTTGTCTCACCTGATTGTAGCCACCCCTTTCTCCACCCCTACCAATATGTTCTTGATTCCTAAAGACCTGCTCCCTTGACAGACCAGACCTTTTGCTCCTCCACCCATACGACGCCATTTTTGAACTTATTGACCATCCATAAACATGCATTCCATTAATCCTCTCAGTCACCTTTGAAGCTTCTGCCATAGTCTCAAATCTCACAAAAGCATAACAGCTCTTCCTAAAACTGATTTTTGAAGATAAAATTATGTCCCTCACCTACCCAAACGGTTTCATGATGCCCCATAAACTAACTAAATCCACAATGGGATTTAGATTGTCTATGAAGATTGAAACCAAGTTTTCCCTAAAGTCTCTACTCTCATCTCTCTTCTCATCCTAGTCTCCAAAAACCAGAGCTTCTCACTCTAGCTTTCTCTCTAACTTTTCTGAATTGTCACCCCACATTATTATATTATTATATATTCATTTATATGTCCTTGGCTTTATATGCTCATGATTGATTTGGACAAAATTCAAGGTTATGCTTTTAAATTTTCAATTAGATAAATATACCGAGGTTTGTTAGGTTTGTCTTGATATTTATAGAATCTTTCTTCAAAGTAACAATATATATATATATGAGGAATTCCAAAAACCTTCGAGATCTAATAAATGATGTTTTTACTAATTGAGAATAAAAGTGGGAGATCGAGAATCAAATATCACTAGAAGTTGGGGTGATAATATGGATCACGACACGACAGGTCGACATGACACGAATAGAAATATTACGGGTTCGGGTTTAGGATAAATGGATCGTGTCAATAATCATGTCAATCTATCTAACCCGTTTAATAAACGGGTAGTGTTAATGTTGACCCACCGTGTCGTGGGTTGACATGATTACGACATGACTAATAGGGGTAAAAATATAATTTCACTATTTTATAAGAATATTTATGTAATTTACCTTTCCATATAAATAGAAAAGGAAACCCTAGTCCAAACTCCACCAAACCCTAACAGGCTAACAGCCAACACTCTTTCTCTCATCTCACGACTCACATCTCAGTTTCTCATATCTCTCGTTTTTTGACAAATCTCAAGAACAGAGACGGAGACGGCCTCTCCCCGTCTAACAACGCCGCCGCCTCTTCCATCTGCACAGGCTTCCTTCAGCGTCATTCTCCACCACCACTCGTCTCCTTCACGTGGCTAGTTAGGATTGGTTTGTGGGTTTTAGTGGATTTGTGTTGAAGTATTGACTGGGTTTTTTAATGGATATGAAGTGTTTGATTTCAAATGGGTGTTCGATTGTGCTTGATTTTTCAGATTTTTATTTATTTTTTACCTAATATATTTCTTTAGAAAATTATTAAAAGAGTTTATTTATTCTATAGATATTCTCATCATATTAGTTTCATCATAAACCTCATGATAGAGATTGCTTTTTCATTCATCTAAGCTTAGCTTAGCTTAGATTTCTTACTCTGCAACTTTTCATTATGTTTTCATTTTTTAGATTTCAATCACTATTGTATATTTGTACCGACTTCTAGAGCATGATTAATGATGCACCTGTGTAAAATATATGAAATAAAAAATCTTCATTTAACTTATTATTTGGTGTTTCTGCAAACAGCTGATCAATTCATTGTTTACATCAATCTAAAGGGTTTCTGCATTTGTTAATATCTAATAAATATATATATTTTATCTTGCAGGTTTATGGACTTTTAAATTTTTATGAATTAAGAATTTTGATCACTGTTGGACTTGTATTTGAATATTTATTTAATTATATATCAGTTGTATAATTGGATATGTATATCAGTTGCATGTTTTTATTTGACTAATTTTTTGTTTATTATTATGTTAAATGTATTAAACTGATCATTTAATAAAATTAACTATCATAAAGGTAAATAAGTAAATTAATAATTAATAAATGGAGGAGGGTAATGGGGTTTTAGCTAGCATTAGAAGTGATTTAATAAATTTTTTGGATTTTTCGTACATAAGATTTTTTTAGCACAAAAAATCAGAAACGATTTACCTTTTCCCTGGAAAGTACAGTAAACAATGTCGGCAGAAAATATTGCAGAAGTCAGCTAAACAAATTCATGAAGTTTTTTCAAGTTATATGCAGAAAATTTTGCTGTTTGATCGATGTGGACACCAATTTAAAAAATAAAAATAAAAAACACAAAATAAAAATAAATAAATAAATAAAAAATTGAACACAATGCAGGCATGCAGCTGAATTATTCAACTAAAAACAAACTTCATATAGAAAAACCAAAAAATAAAAATAAAAATGGACAAGAGATCAGAAGTGATCGAGCTTGATTTCTGTGAATAGAATCACTTTAATTAAAAGCAGAAAATTATATATAAATAAATGCATGGAGAAGAATACGCACGAGAGTCTGCGACTGAGTTCTCGCTTGTAACCAAGCTGTTTCAAGCGAGCATCATCCCCTGAACCGATGTCGTTTTCGTCTACATTTCTGAGAGGAAAATACTCTCCACCAGCAGCAGCTCCATCTTCTACAACCCTCATCAAACTCTCCGTATCTAATTGTTCTCCAAAAGATATCTCTGCAAATTCGGATACAAAACAAAGAATTGGTTGGTTAAAATCTATCTAACAGTCAAAATTCGTCAGCTTCTTCACTATTTGTTTGGACAAGTTGCTGGTTTTGATTCATATACATCTAACAATTTAATAGTTTCATGGGACCATCAACCGTGTCCATGTGTATGCAATTTTTGTAAAGTTACACGTGTCACTTACTTCGGTTTATTTATTTTTGAACTCTAACACAGAAACCTGAAATGTACAGCATTTGAATTTATTTCTGGTACATGTTTGGTTGGGTAGGGTTGGTTAGTAAGTTACTATTGTGGATTTCAATTAAGAGTTAATTAATTTTGTACCAGAAATGGTGTCTGCCTATATTTTGCTTCATTAAAATGCCAACAATCTAATCTCACCCACACAGGAAATCCTCTGAACATTTAATGAATGGCAAAATTTAATACAATAAAAATTTGAATTTTGTTTTTTTTTTTTTTTAAATATATTTCTGGTACATGTTTGGTTGGGTAGGGTTGGTGGAGATCAAAATTTACTGACACATGGCAAATTAATTAAAAATTTCTGCTCCTCTGCTCCTCTTCTCCTTCCTTACGCTGTTTCTCTTCTCTCTCTCTCACTCAATCAATCTCACCACCAAAAATCCTCAACCAAAACCAGAAACTCCTTAATCAAACCAAAACAAAAAGCCTCTCCCACCACCAAACTCTCATCTCTCTCACTATCACACACATCCAAAATCGAAATAAATCGAAATCAAAATCAAAACAAAATCAAAGCCAAACCTAGGAACCAACATCATCAACTCTGTAAAATATCCAAAAGATTTACACTTGGATTACTTTAATTTTGCACAACAAACCATTCCAGCTTCAAATCAACAACTCTGACTTTTTTCTTTAAAAAAATAAAAAAATAAAAAAAATCAACAATCCTTTCACCATTTTTTTTAAAATTCCATGAAGAAGGGTTGAGGAAAAAACTATGCTTAATCAAATTAAACTGTGGCGATTAAAATTTAAAATAAAATATCAAACAATAATATCCTGTTGAAGGCTTTATCTGGTACCACGGCGCACCACCATAGTCTCTGATGACGTTCCAAATGCGAACTCGGTTCCGACTTCCAACATGGGAGATGTGTGAGATAGTGAGAGAGATGGGAGTTTGGTGTGTGAGAGATTTCTGGGTTTGGTGGTGGGAGAGGTTTTTGCTTTGGTTTGATTAAGGGAATAAGGGGTTTCTGGGTTGGATTTTTTTTTGGTGAGATTGATTGAGTGAGAGAGACAAAAGAGAAACAACGTGAGGAAGAGAAGAGGAACAGATGAGATTAAAAGATTTTTAATTAATTTGCCATGTGTCAGTACATAATTGGAGAAGGGAAAAAATAAAATTTTATTTTATTCATATGCCACTTGGCATGTTTTAATTGGGTCCGTCTCACACACATCACATATGAGACGGACCCATGGAAGATTTTCTCCACGCATAGAGGTCTTGGCATGGGATTTCCATCGGTGATGGAGGTTCGAGAATCGCGATGGTGATTCCATCTTCAATATCTCCATTGAGGAGATTGATCTCTCTCGATCTGTGCAAATCGTTCTTTATCGTGAATCTCAAGCATCTAGATTCTTGGTTTCGACGACTATCAATCATTTCGATTCTTTGGAGTTCCAAGCTTTGGATCTCTATGGAAATGTAGATCCAAGCATTGGATTTCCATTGAAGCCATTTGTTTTTTTGTTTTTTTATTTTTTTCGAATTTGATTTGTTTTTCTAATGGATCAAATGAAAGATGGAGATCTCCCACTTTTTATAATTATTTTATTATGCTTTTTTAATATTTAATTTCTGTTTTAAAAATAAAGTAAGAAATTTTTATTTAAGTTTTTTTTTCTTTAAATAGACCTCCACCCATTTGATCAATTTTTTTTTTAATTTGTTAATATTTTTTTAATTCATAATTTTAGGGGCAATTCAATCTTTTTAATCGTCAAACTCAGTCAACTGTTAAGTTTGATCAATTTTAACTAATGAGTGGGAAGGTGATTGTCAACTAATTGAAAATTTGTTTTCGGTTGTCAAAGAGCAAACCATAGGGAGGTTGGCTGTAATTTGCTCTTTAAAAACAATTTTTAGTGGCTCTATTGACTCCCAAAAAAAGTTCTTCCCACACCCATTTTAAATTTTAATTTTTAAAATTTACTCTTTGCCCTTTCCAAATATCAAGATTATCATTTAAATGTTGTTAAGTATTTAAGAGCATCTCCAAGGGGAGAGAAACTTCAGTACCTCATGTTTAAAGGGTGATGTGGCACGTCTGCCCACTAAAATTTTGACATATCATCATATCCATAAAATCTCACAATAATCGATGCCCCAAGTAATAAAACATTTACTAACTCATAAAAAAAAAAACTTGCAACATTAGATATTATTAAACCTTCAATTTGCTCAATAACGGCTCATCTTCTTTTTACCATCTCCTCTGTCTGTTCTCCATTCACAACTTCTTTGTAAACAATTTTTTTTTTTCTCATAAAGTTTTAACTCATCATCAATAGTTGTGTGAACATAGGATTGCCAAGAAAAACATGACTTGTCTATAAATTTGACTGGAAATAATCTCCTAAGATCTCACTATTGATTAAAAATGGTCAATGGTATATATGTTAACTTTTACTGCCAAAACATATGGAACCTGATTGACTTTTCGAATTCAATATACTTGTTGACAATTATGATATTTATCTACAATTCTTCCGCTAATCTACTATATCATCATTGTTTCAACTTATTGTTGTTGTTGTTGTTTTTTTATTATTATTATTATTATTCAGAACTTCATAAACACAATCTCTTCCCTTCTCCAACTCCAACAGATGAAAATTGGGTCTCCTATATATAATAAATCATATGAAAATTGAATCTCCATTATATACCCAAATAAACAAAAATCAAGAAAAGCGAAAATCAAGAGAGAATCGAAATAGAAGACACAAAGATGAAGAATCTACCATTAAAACGAAAGTGAGAGAGATTGTGAAATTGAGAGGTTGAGAAGCTGGGAATGGATTTAGAAGTAGAGAAACCTCAATGTAAAAAGTTATAGATAGGTTAAACAAGCTAAGTGAAAAAACTAAAATTGGTTCCAATTGCAGAGAACTAAGAGAAGTCTTAAAGTGATAATGTAAGGTCTAGCTCTAGAATTTATGAGCTCTATATCATGACGAAATTCTTATAAGGTGGTAAGAATTGTTATACTCCAATCCCATAAAATTGACTTAAGCCCACTTGGCCCAAGCCCAAGCCAAATGATCCACATTTCCCTGCCAAGTAATTGGATCGGTATGAGATTTATAGAATAATAATCCCAAGCCCAATTCAAGCCCAACAATTTCAACCCAAAAGTTGATCCGATCCGATAGATATTAAAAAAACAAAGAAGGGGGATTTGTTGCCATAAATTGGCAGGTGGCAGCAGCTGGTAAAAGATGGGAAATTGTGGTGGTAGGTGGCAATTTGGTAGTCGTTGCTTGAGAGGTGGCAAGGAAAAAAAAAAAAAAAAGGAGGAAAGAAGGGAATTCGTGGGAAAAAAAAAAGATAGAAACCAGAAAATAAAAGAAAGAAGGAGAAGAGAGAAGAGGGAAGCTGGGCAGTGGAGAAGAATAAAGAGAAAGAAGAGAAAGAGACATGAGGCAAGGGATGAGAAATTGAGAGATTGAGAGTGAGAAATAAGAGGAAGATCAGGAAATGAAAAGAGGCAAGTCAGGGAGTCAGAGAAAGAAAAGAAAGAAGAAAGAAAGGGAGATGTGTGTGCGCGTGAGAGAGAGAGAGATAGCGAGAAAGAGATAGAAATATGTAGGAGAGAGAAGGATATTCCGGCTGGGTAAACACAAAGAAAGAAAAGAAAGAAGGTCGAGAGAGAAGAATATAAGATAAAAGAGAAATCAAGAGAAATAGAGAGAAATCAAAGAATAGAAGAAGAAGAAGAAAAGGGGAAGCGATAGAGAAATATATTAGATGAATTGATGATATACTGTGCAGCTGTAGAAATACGTTAAGTACACGAGAAAGCAAAATATACAGATAAGTGATGTTCAATCAATTAAGGGGTTTGTTTTTTTGTCTGAAGACTGAATAGTCCTGAATTTTACTGAAGACTGAATAGTGACTGAAACTTGAATCTGAATGACATGTTTGTGTTTTTTTTTTCCTTACATCTGAATATACTGTCAACATGTTTGTTTTTTACAAATAAAATTGTCTGAAAAGAAGTAATTTTACATCTATACCCATGTTAAATAATTATACATATAATATAGAATAAAAACAATCTAAAAATAATAATTATGTATGAACACATATGATCATGATCTTCTTCTTCGATTACAAACAAACTTTATTTTTACTAAGAAATGAAAAAGGTTTTTTTTAAAAAAATAAAAAATAAATAAAAGGGAGCAGGAAAACTTACATAAAACTCTCTAAAAAAAATATAAATATATCACCCTAAAATCATAATAAAGTATTGATATTAAATACTAATATGAGATGTGATTAGGGTTCTTTTTTATTTTTAAAACTATTTAAAATAAGCAATATATTAAAATAAAGATTTCTATACAATATATAATTATGATGAAATTGAAAATATGTTATATATGGAGGATAGTATCGGAAGAAAAGATTTAAGATTGCATTTAATGCAATTCAGTGATTTACAATTAAGTGAAAAATCAGGATTTTTTACTTTTTATTTTAAGTTGTTTTTTGATATTTTTAAGTTGTTTGACCACTTAAAAAAAACAAACAAAACAACTTAATAATTATGATTCAGACCCATTAAGTCTTAAGTGGAAAAAACAAACGACCCCTGAGTTTGGAATACAGTGGCTATTATTAGATTTCCCAGTAATTTCTAAATTGGGTATTATGTATTTTAGGGTGAATCCAAAAATAAATAAGTCCAGACGGAATCCAATCCCAAAAGTAGATTTGAGCACAGGAGTTTTGTGAGTAGAATCTTTTATTAAAAGTTATTTATTTAGAATTATATGTTAGATTAAGTATTTAGAGAATTATTAGAAAATAGATTTTCAGATTATATATTTATTTAGAAAAAGATTTCCAAATGAATTAAGATGTTTGCAAAGCTTATTTTCACTCATTGGGCGTTAGAGCTTATTCTTTTATTATAAACAATTTTTCCAACTGATCACTAAGTTCGTACAAATTCATTAATATCATAAGATGGGTCACATGTTATGACTAAAAAATGGTAGTTCATAAATTTAATTAAAGCATGCAAACGTGCATATTTTCAGCAGCGTTTTGCGTGGATTTCAAACTTCATATTTTTCATAAATAGTTTTGTGTATGTAAATATTCAGTATATGGGTCCTTAAAAAAAATAAAAAAAAAATAAAAAAAAAATAAAAAATTTTACCTGAGTTAGAATTTTATGATGGGCCATAGCCCACAGTTTTAAATTGCATTTTTAAATTATAAGGTGTAAAAGTTTGTAAAGTCAAAGTGATTGTTAAAGACTTTTTTATTATAAGCCACCTTGAGATTCCCATGATTTTCTATAACATTTTCTAGAAGATTCAGTTTTCAATTAGAAAGATCGAGTTTCCACAGGATTCTCTCGGACTCAAGATAGGAGTCAGAGCGAGTCCTGTTAGATAAACTGAATAACTGATGAGTATTTTAAGATTAAAATTAATGGGGGTGTATTCGAATTTCAAAAGACTTTTAAATACTTTTTTAAGTGGATGACTTTTGTAGATTTCATGGACTTTTATAGACTTTAAAGAATCATAAAAAACTTTCATAAACTTTCATTTTAAAAAACTTTCACAAACTTTAATTTCTAAAGACTTTCATAGACTCTCATTGTAAAAGACTTTTATAGACATTTATAAACTTTCATTGACTTTTAAATATATTATATACTTTGTTTTAGAAAAATTATATATATTTCTCATGTTAATAAAATATATTTTTTAAACGAATCAAAAACAAAACCTTCGTTAATTAAAATTGATGAAAGCATTCATGCCTATATATGTGATTTTAAAATTTTTATTTATTTTTTTATTATATTTTACATCATAAAGACAATTATGCACCTATTTTTTAAAAATAATTAGTCAAAGTATTATAAATTTTCTTTTGGAATAAATGTAGCAAACTGACAATAATATTAACGTTTATATGTCTCTATGAAAGTATGACAATGAGTATAAAAAATATAGACAAAATTAATTTAAGTTACTAAGATAAAGCATAAAAACCGCACATAGTTGTTGAACAAGACTCATGTCGAAAAGTAAGTAGTTTGATATTGATCATAATTACAAGGAGCCAAGCTCATACGTGATTATAGCATATTGACATGGTTGAGTAGTGGTTTTTGTCTTTTATTATTTTTCAGTTAACATAAATGAAATTTGTTTAATTTGTTTCGGTGTTGTTTAGTTGCTTTGAAAATAAAGGTAAATTTTTTTTTTTTTGAAATCTCTCATCCTTTGTTTTATATTATTTTTTAGTTTTTTTTTTTTTTTTTTTTTTTGTTATAAATTGTTAATGTTTGTATTTTTTTTTTAATGATAATGTTTATTCATTTTATTTTATTTGTAAAATTTGTTAAGAATGAGGGTGCTCTTATTTGAAAATAGAACGTATGTTTAGTGGTTGATGTTTTTTAAAGAGTTTTATATTTTTGTTCTAAAGTGAAATTTTATTTATTTATTTTTTTTAAAAAAAAGCCATTCAAAGATAAATTGTGAGATTTGATATAACTAAAAGTCATTAAAAGTCATTGACATTTTAAAGTAATTGAAAGTCATTGATATTTTGAATATCTCCTAATTTTCATAGACTTTTAAAGAGTATTTGTTAAATGTCTTATGATTTTTAATGACTTTTTAAAAGTCTATAAAAGTCTGTATTCAATATCCGTGACTTTTAATAACTTTTTTAAAGTGTATAAAAGTCTGTATTGAATATTTTATGACTTTTATAGAGTATATAAAAAAGTCTATATTGAATACACTTAAACTTTTAATTCCATAAAGTCTTCTGAAATCTCAATTGAATACACCCCCATAAATTTAGGGTTAATAACATATTATGTGGCAAGTTTTTTATGAGTTGGTAAAATGTTTTATGACTTGACATTGATTATTTTGAGATTTTATAGATAAGACGATATGTCAAAATTTTAGTGAGCAGGTGTGTCACATCACCCTTTAAACCTAAGGTACTGAAGTTTCTCTCGAGATATCTCTTAATCAAACCACTTAGTTTAATTAAAGAAAAAGCTGTATTTTTACTACTCTAAGGGATCCCTTAATGATTCCCCTAATTATAATCTAATGGAGCTCACTCCCTTAATTAAAGGGTGGCTTCGGCCCCTCTTAATTAAGTGGGATCCACATATAAATGAGAAATATAGTTCATGAATATATAAATTAATAATAAAAAATAAATGGGCTTCACATAAAATAATAATATAAAATTATAAATGAGTCATTTAAAAAGGTATCATTGGAATACAAGCCCCTTAATGGCCCCTTATAATAACATCCACCTTTAAATAAGGGGGTCCCATAGGAGACTCTTGGAGAAGCAGAAGCTCTAAAAATTTTAAAAAATAAATATATAAAAAAATCATATTATTTTTCTCTTGAAACCCATTTAATAGGTGCATAAAAAAAAACCATTTAATTAACTTTGACAAAGTCAAATACACAAGCTTAATTAATGATGAAATTGATATTTTATTGGGTACGATATTGACACTCATAAATATGATAAGCACACCCATATTTATAAGTACATCAATGTCTAAAATTTAAAATTAAAGCATTACTATAAACATCCATTTTAATGTCAATAGTACCATTATTTAAATGAAAATGTTTTATTTTTATTCTGATTAACCTTGTCTATATTCTCTTACCCAACATGAAAATACCCAGCTTCGCATGGAGAATGAAAAGCTTAGGGCTGACAGCATGCAGTACAGGGAAGCTCTAGGCAACCCTCCTGTCCCAATTGTGGAGGACCTACTGCTGTAGGAAAGTTGACTTTTGCTGAACACCATTCGATACTTGAAAATGCTTTCCTAAGAGATGAGGTACTTAGCTCGATTGAATTCTTAATAATGATAAATGAATATATATTATTATTTTCGAAAATCTTAATTTTGTCTGTTTAATTTCATGCTCAGATTGATCACTTCTCTACACTTGTGGCAAAATATGTTGGCAACCTATGGTGACTACTTATATCGCCTCCGATGCCGACTAGGCCAATTGAACTTGGCAAGGTTAACTTTGGTGGGCAACCAGGCATGCGAGGGGAGTTGTATGGAGCTACAGACCTTCTTATATAGGTTCGTCAGTAGTACTCCAACGAGGCCGATAAGCAAATGGTAATCGAGATATCTAGTGCAACAATGGAAGCTTAGCATTGATGCCATCGGACATAATACGGTTCTCTGACTTGAACTTGATGTAATCGGTCCGGTTGAACTTGGTGAAACCTGTTGAAATCATTTTTAAATTATTTTAACATTCCTATTACTAACATTCACTTTTGGAGTTTAAATTTTTATTATCAAAATTAAGGTTTTTTTTTTTTTTTTATTTTTATTTTTTTTTTTATTTTTTTTTTTTACTGATAAATAATGTTGATAGAATTAGGGTTTAATTAGGGTTTAGTTTTTATTTTTAATAAAGTGATATAGTTGAAGATATGGGTGTAATTAATGGGTGTACATAGTATTTGGTTTATTTTTAATTAAACTAATTTGTCCTTATTGATAAATTCCTACTGGGATATTTTTGTAATTAAATTTTTTATTAAAATATGGTTGTGCTTATCATATTTATGAGTGTCAATATTGGCTCCTTATTTTATTTTATGAAAATTTAAGAAGAAACAATGGAAGAAAATTTAAGGGGGAAAAAATGTCGGGAAAAAAAAAAAAATCATCACAAGTCTTGGAAGCATTTGCTTTTTATTATATAACTTGAAATGAAAATAAGCTTACTGGGTTTAATACAACCATATCCTATTGATTTCCTTACTGTTTTCTTACGACTATACCGGGATTTTTTATTTTATTTTTTTTTTTATAATTTTTTTTTTTTTTTTAACGGGGTTTATTACAACTATATCTTATTGTTTTCTTATGACTATACTGGTTTTTTTTTTTTTTTTTTTCACTGTTTTCTTCTTACGAATATATCCTGTTCTACAATAATATCCTTCATTTTTTTAATCAATATTTTTTATTTTGAATATAACTTAGGGTTCGTGATGGGTCATGGGTGGGTGCTGGGCAATTTTTTTTTTAATTAAATAATTGTGCTCTTTTTAATAATTTTAAATATGATATTTTAGTCGTATATTTTTTATTTTTTATTTTTTATTTTATTATTATTATTATTATTTTATCAAAATAAGGGTTTGGGAGAACTTTTATAGGTGGTAATAGGTATGTCAAAAAAAACCTGACCTCACAGGGACCCGCCCCACACCATAAGTATGATGCACTCGAGGTTTTATTAAAAATTTAAAATAAATGGGGTCGTGGCAGGTTTGGGGTTGATTCCTCTGCCCCATTTTAGACACTAGGCAGGGTTGGGGTTTGGCATCACCGCCCCAGTCTCGCCCCGACCCCGTTTATTATCTATTTATTAATTATATTAATATTTAATCAATAAAAAATAAAATATATTTTTTAGTTAATTAAATAATATATATTTTATTAGTAAAAAAAGGTTTTCACAATTTACTTTTTTTTATTAGTAATAATATATATTTCTTGTTAATTATTTTCGTGGATTTTATTCTATAGTCCATTATGAATATTTAAATTTTATTTTGTGTGTTTGTATTTATTAAAATATAGAAATTTAATTTATTAAACATAACTAATAAATATAAAGAATTTATTTTATTAAAAATAACTATTAAATATGTAGAAATTGTGTGATATTCATATTTTAAAATACAAATTTGGTGCAGGGTTGGGGCTCCTCCCTTGCCCCGAAAAATCCCCATCCTGAATCGTGTCTTCAATAGTCGAGGTTGGGGCGGGGTTGGGGCCAAATAAATTTGTAAATAGTCTCCGAGCCTTTTCAGTTAGTCTTCGAACCTTTTTAACCATCAACTTTTTTTGTTAATTTTGTATCTCTGAGACTTTGTAAATAGTCTCCGAGCCTTTTCAATTAGTCTCCGAGCTTTTTCAATTAAATTCAAAATTCAGCTCGACCCCCGAATACGTCTGCGTAGCGTTACTGAACTAATTATCCAATGAAGAAGATGAATTGATAATGTTATGATGTTCGACCTCTATTTAAGGTCTGTGAAGAAGATGAAAGAATAAAATCTCAGAAAACTTCAAAGTAAGAGAATGTGTAAAGTGAGGGCATTTTGGAAATCACTTACTTTAGTGCCTTTTAAACTTAACTTATTAAAGCACTCACTTTGCCACCAAATCAGTTAAAAAATGTGACATTTTCCACCAATTCCACTGCTAAAATGCCGGTCAAAAAGGCTGAATCACCGATGGTAATTAAAGCCATTGAAAATAGTTGGTCGCTAATGCATTTTTATTTATTTATTTATTTTATTTTATTGATAGAGTAGATCTCCACCCACACCATCAGCAACTCCATGCCCATCTACAACACCTTCACAATATCACATCTCTAAACTCATCACCAAAATTAAAAAGAACATCAACCCAACAAATTAAAAAATAAAATCAAAAACATATTGATTTGGAAATTTGGGATCCATGGAAGGGAAGAGATTTGGGATCCATGGAGTTACTAAAAAAAAACCCCTCAAATTCAAACATGGAAGGCTGCAGCCTGCCGCAGTGCAATCTTTGTCAAGCTCTTGGGAGATCTCAAGTCTGGTGGTGTTTATTTATTTATTTATTTTTTAAAATTCTTATTTATTGAAAATTTTTAATTTTTATTATTCTATTTTTATTTTATTTTTTTTACACATGGCACATTTCGAAAAGTGATATCTTTTAAGTCAAAAATACCCCTAACATGGTTAGTCAAAATTAACGGTTGACTAATAGAAGGACTGAAGTGATGTATTTTGAAAAAAAAAATAATGGATTAAAGTTATTAATATTATAAAGACATTTATAAATGTGGCATTTAGTAAAAATGTAGGGACCAGAGGTGGAGATATTTGAAAATCAGCCTGGGCTGTAGCCCAAGCTAGTTTTTTTTTGAAAAAAGTTAAAAGTTTTACTAATTACAATGTTTTACATTTATATTTACCAAAATTAATCTAATTATAATAAAAAGTTTCAGACACAAAACAAATAAATAAAACACAGCTTCCAAACTGTGAATCACCAAGTCATCAACTAAAGTTAACATCTTTTTTTGGTACAAAGGAGGCCTAAGCCCAAACCAGAAACCAAACTAGAGCACAACAGAGGCAGACGCAGCCCCCTGCCTAACAGCGACCACACCTCTGCAGTCATCCCCAAAAATATCAGCAACCTTAGGAGGAGAGCTATCAAAGAACAAGATGACATGCTTCATATAATTCAATTTGTGTCCCATATGGGCAAGACCATCAGCCAGCCTATTGCCCTCCCTATGAACATGCTGAATTCTGCAGTTCCAATCAGCTTGAACCAAATGCTTACAACTCTGAATGAGACTAAAGAGAGGATGATTGGGGTTAGACTCATTAGAGATGAGCTGCACACTCTCAAGGGAGTCCGTTTCCACAATTAAATTCTTAATCCCTGTGTCCCAAGCCATAGTGAGACCCTCAAACAATCCTCATAACTCAGCTTCAAGCACGTTTCCAACACCCTTATTTGTCACAAACCCTCTCACCCAAGTCTTCCAGTGATTGCGCATGACTCCTCCAGCAGAAATATGGCCAACAGAATGACCAGAAATTCTGCCAGTAGACCCCCTAAAACTGATATCAGAAGAAATCCCGCCACCACAAACACAGCTACCATCAATATTAAGTTTAGTCCAACCCTCACTAGGAGGCACCCAAGCAACCAATAGCTGGGACTTCTCTCTGGCAGCCCCACCAACATTGGCACAAAACCAATCATTGGCAAATTGGTTAATAATCAAATTAGGATATTGAGGAGAAGAGAAGTTAGGTTCAAAGACCATTCTGCACCTCCATTTCTAGAGAAACCACAAAGCACAGGAGAAGAGGAGATAACTAGGAACCTTACCTACAGTCAGCTTGGTATTCCCCAAATTTTCAGCAATCCAATCTTCAACATTCCCCTGGTAAGAAGCCGTTACAGTGCAGCTAGCCAACACATCCTTCCAGATAAACATGGAATGGCTACACCCCCTTACCAAATGATCAATGTCTTCAATGCCAACAGAGCATCTGAGGCAAGTGGGATCAGTGGATAAACCTCTAACAGTCCTATGGAGGTTGGTTAGAATCTTTCCCTGAAGAAGAGTCCAAAGAAACATTTGAATTCTTGGAGGAATTTTCAGACTCCATATGCATCTCCACCTCCATAATGGAAGGCTGCCTAAAATAAACCGACTTCACAGAGAAGTTGCCACACTTGCTCCACCCCCAAATGGCTCTATCCTGGCCACTATGATCTCTACCCGCATGAATACTGACCACCTTATGCACCACGTCCCAAGGAAGCACAGAAACTAGCTGTTGAACATTCCAACAACCATTAGTCATGAAATTGTCCACGGTTTGAGCCAAATCTACCTCAGTAAGCTTCTTTGTGGCAAAACCCAAAAGAGCCCTAACCCCCGGCACCTAATCATCACTCCAAAACCTGACATGGATGCCACTACCAATTCTCCACTTAATCCCTTTAGTAACTAATTTAGCGCCAAACGCGATTCCTTTCCAAGTACTCGAAGAAACAACCCCCTTAGCAAGATTAGGATCAAAAATCGATCTATTGCTCAAATACTTATGTTGAAGAAGACGGCACCAAATGCCATCATCCTTATGGAGGATAAGCCATCCTATTTTGGCAAGTAAAGATTGATTCATGTTTCTAGTTTTCTTAATACCTAATCCACCATTCCTCTTAGGAAGACATACATCATCCCACTTAACAAGATGGATGGCACTCTTGGTAGAAGTATGGCCCCAAAGGAAATCCCTATTGATCTTATCCAACTTAGTGCACGTCTCACTAGGGAGCTTACCGATTGCATGGTATAAATAGGGAGAGCAGAGGTTACTGTTTTGATAAGGGTGACCCTTCCCCCAATAGAGAGGGCCTCACTCTTCCAAGACGATAGCCTCTTTTGAGTCTTTTCCACAAGTTCCCTGTAGGTTTGGTTAGAAATTCTCTTGTGAATAAGAGGTACTCCCAAGTAATTCCCAAGGTCATTAGTGAGGGGAGACCCACACACCCTAACAATGTCTCTAGCAACTCCTTCCTTAATGTTATTAGAGCAAAAAACTCTGGACTTCTGGAAACTGACTTGTTGTCCAGAAGAGTCACAGAAAGTGTCAAGGCACTCCCTCATGATTTCGGCCTGAGTGATGGAAGCTTGCCCAAATAGGATGAGATCGTCAGCGAAAAAAAGGTGAGACACTTCAGGGCCTCCTCTAGAGATCTTAACACATTTCCACCTCCCACTCCTAAGTTGATGGTTGATCAAGTGAGATAGCTTTTCCATACAAAGCACAAATATATAGGGGGAGAGAGGGTCTCCTTGCCTAATACCACACCCCGGGATGAAATGTTCAGAAAATTCACCATTCAAAACAATTTTGTAGCTAACACTAGTAATGCACCACATTATAAGCTTGAGGAGGCTGCCACCAATACCAACATCCATGAGCACATTACTAATGAAATTCCATTGAAGTTTGTCATAGGCTTTTGCTAAGTCAATCTTCCAAGCAACGAAGCATTTTTTCCCCTTCATGATTTTAAACTTGTGGAGAACCTCTTGGGCCACCACAATGTTATCCTGAATATGCCTACCAGGGATAAAGGCCACTTGGTTATGACTCACCACTTTAGGCAAAATACTCCTAAGTCTCTGAACAATAACCTTACTAATGACTTTGTAGGCCGTATTACAAAGGCTAATAGGTCTGAGATGTGTCATGTCCAGAGGGCTAGGAATTTTAGGGATGAGAGCTATGATGGTTTGGTTCAAAGCAGCAGGAAAGGTTCCAGAGTTGAAACTATCCCTCACAAGCTGACACAACTCCTTCCTACACACCTCTCATTGGCTTTGGAAGAAAGCAGCTGGAAACCCATCCGGTCCAGGAGACTTAAACCTCCCAATACCAAACAAACCATCCTTAACTTCCTCATCACAAATACCCCTGTTCAACTCATCACTCAAGCCCTTTTCTAAAACAGGGAAAAACCGAGGCAATTTATCAAAGGATTCTTGAGGGAGTTGAAAGGCAAAGAGCTTATTAAAGTAGGAAAGGGAAATATTCTTCATATCATCCTTATCACACCTCCAAATACCATCTTCATCTTTAAGACCTTCCAGTTTATTATATCTTCTTCTAATCAAGGTGGCAAGGTGAAAAAACTTAGTATTTTTGTCACCTTCCTTAAGCCAAGTAGCTCTAGATTTCTGTAGCCAAAAAAGCTCTTCTTGGGCAATAATTTGATTGTACTTCTCTTGTAATCTAGCTTCAAGTTTCACTAAACCCGGTTTGATCCTTTCACCTAGGCACTTTTGAATCCCTTGCAAACGAGCAAGTATTCTTCTTTTCTTCTTAAAAATGCAGCCAAAGGAGGACCTATTCCACTCTCTAAGATCACTAGCTAAGGCTTGAGTCTTATCAACAAAATTCTCAGAATGGGTCTCCCAAAAATGCTTCACCAAATGGCCAAAGTTCTCATGATTTATCCACATAGCTTCAAACCTAAAAGGTTTCAAGTAGCTACGAGGAATATGATTACTATGAAGACTTAGAAGTATGGGACAATGATCTGAGGCAATTCTAGGGAGGTGCCTGAGAAAACCCTCCGCAAACAAGAGCCTCCAATCTTCCGAACAAAGGGCTCTATCTAGCCTTTCCCAAATACTTTCATTGCTACCTCTATTAGCCACCCAAGTAAATTTCTGCCCAATGAACCCTAAATCCACCAACCCATTTCCATTAATCCACTCACCAAAACCAGAGTTAGTAAAACTTCTCCTTCCCCCTCTTTTCTCTAAGCTACTAATGATTTCATTGAAATCCCCCATCACCACCCGTGGTCCCGTGAAACATTTCCTAACTGCAGTAAGGTAATCCCACAACTTCCTTCTCATCATACCACTAGGACTAGCATACACAAAAGTAGTGACCCACAAGGAATTTCCCTCAGCCACCAATGCAGTAATTGTGTGCTTAGAACTCGCAACAACTTGCGAGTTAACTTTGTTGTCATTCCAAAGTAACCAAATGCCACCTGAAAAACCGAAAGCATCAACTATAAACTTATTATTGAACCCTAAACTATCGGCAATCTTAACAGCCCTAGCACCACTCACCATAGGCTCTAAGATAGCAATGACTTCAAAATGTCCCATCTTTCTAACATCATAAACAATTTTGCCCAAACCTTTCTTTCCAGCACCCCTAACGTTCCAAGAACAAATCATCAAAGAAAACAGACAGGCAAGCCCAGACACAGCAAAATTATTCCAAAACTATCTCCATTGCCTCCTTGAGCTTGGAGGCAACTACTTCAAAGTTAGAATCCTCAGTAACGGCAATAAGTTGCCGCCCCTGATCAGAGCCCTGTTTCTCATCAGTGGAAGGGACATTGCCAGGAGGATGTGGAGCTTCAGCCACCCTTATTTCCACCATCTTCTTATGCAGACTTTAGAGGACTTCAAAATCCTCAATGGACTCAGGGAAAGTAGCCTGCACACCAGTAAAAGACTGAGGATGCTTTTGCACCCCTTTCCCATTTTTCTTAGCCCAAACTTCTCTCCCATTTTCTTTAAAAGGCTTACTAACCTTGTTCTTGACAGTGGGTGGGTCAATTAGATATTTGTTAGCAATGGGATTTATCAGGTTCATACTAGGCAGTTTCCTGTTAGAGATTTCAGAGAGCACTTTACTAGAGGTAGCCTTTTCCTGTTTACTTCCTAAATTGGCATCTTCCTCCATGACTTCATTCAATACAGCAAACCTAGACCCTGTAACTGCTGTAGGAACTGATTTACCATTCCTCTTAGAATCTGCATTTTTCTTACTTGTCTCATTACTGGCATTGCTAACACTGTCAGCTGTGGCAACTCCACTAATCTGCCTTTCACCACTCCCCTGCCTACTACCCTTGCCTTGGTTTCCACTTTTCCTCCCATTAGAACTATATCCCACATGATTTCTGTTATATTTTCCATATGACACCTGCATCCAGGGCCCATAAGACTCCCTTCCACCTTCATTAACAATGTTTCTTGACTCTAAATTAATCGCCTCAACATGAGAAGGTTCATCATGCTTCTCAGATGTGCCTTCTTTACAGAATTCCTTATTATGTCCAATTCTTCCACAGTTAAAGCAAATCAACCCCAGATTTTCGTATTCAACTTTGATAGCTCTATTCTCTACATCAAGATAACTCCTCAAGGGCTTCGTAATGTCAATCTCAACGCAAATTCTAGCAAACCGGCCTCTAGCTTGAGATTCAGTAATGGGGTCAACTCTAATGGTGGTACCCAGCATTCCTCCTATCCTATACAACAATCCTACATCAATCCATTCCATTGGAAGTTTAGATAATCTTACCCAAACCATCATCTTACGGATTTCCTCCTCCCCATGTACAAAATTGGGCCTCCACCGCTGCACAGCAAGATATTGGTTGACTAACACCCAAGGTCCACCAGTTAAGACAGTCTCTAAGTCTTCCAGCATCTGGAAACGAGCAATAAAAAAACCATCCTCCAGATTCATAACTTGTCAGTGCCCAATAAGAGGCCATTTCTACTTCAGCTTAGACAACATAAAATTGAGAGTGTGGGGTCTTCCCATATTTTTCAAAATCAGGGCATTCTCCCATGGCTTACACAACTTCAATTTCAAATCATCCGATAACTTCATAGCTGGTCCATTCGGTCCTTCCGTAATTGTTACATCTCCTTCTTCAATCTTAAGCTTCTCTTTACCAGTACCAAATCCATGCCAATTATCTGGGCTGGAAGCGTTTAGGAGTTTCGATTTGAAACTCTCAATCGTCGGCTTCCTCAAGGAATCACCGCTGACATCTGCATCAAAGGGTCGAGCACGCTTAGCATTAAAACTAGGATCAGGCGGCTTTTCAATCCTGGTAGTCTCAGGCTGAGCAGAGAACATGAAAACATCTGCCATGGAACACGATCGGAGCCAGAGACGAAGAAGATCAGAGCAAGAAACAAGAGAGAAAGAGGCGCGTGAACAAAATCTCTCGTGCGCGATCGCACGCGCTAGGCGCGTTCAAAAATCGCTTTTGCATCGGGTCAGGTCGGGTCATTTTTTCAAATCAGTTATGCTTCAAATTTAACATCTTCATTCTCTCAAAATATCTCTCAAAAGAGTTAAGTTTTGGTCTTTCAAGAATTTTTTTTTTTTTTTGAATATGCTAGTAGCTGGTGAGATTAGCATATAAACAATGTTAATCAAATCATGCTATTTTTTTTTTTTTTGTTGTTGTTGAATTTATCCAAGCATGATATTTATAACATTGATCGTTAACCTAAAAAGTCATAAAAAAAAAAAATAGCATAATTTGATTAACATTGTTTATATGCTAATCCCACCAGCTACTAGCATATTCAAAAAAATAAAAATAAAAAATTCTTGAAAGATCAAAACTTAACTCTTTTTGACAATCCAATTAATATTAGATTGCAATATCAAACAATTATATACAAAAGCCAACAATATGAAATTGGCTCAGTGGTATGTCTCTCACATCTACACTAAGAGGTTGTCGCTTTGAGTCTCTCCTCTTCCCGAAATCCCAAATTATTGTAATATTTAAATATATATATATATATACACACAAAAGCCAATAAAAAAATCAATTAATAAAATTTCTTCATATAGTTTAGATTCACTTTAAAAAAAAAAAAAAAAAAAAAATTTGGTTTAGTCCACCCTGCTATTACGTCCTGGCTTCGCCCCTGGTAGGGACTTTAGTGAAATTACCCATCAAACTATAGGTGGAAGGCGGTCTTTATAGTCTGAATCGTGGCAGCCACACAAGAGAAAGCTTATACAAATAATAACAAGTGTTGCCACGAGAGAAAGCTTATACAAATAATATAAGTGTATGCGTTAATATTGACATACTGAACAACAAATAAAACTTTACTTCATACAAATTATAATAATTAATAATAATAAAAAAAAAACCATAAAACTTTTTTGCCGGTTGAGTAATGTGACAATTATAATTTCTGATACTTGTTGAAATAAGTTGATCCCATCAGCTTGGTAACCCATTTTTTTTTTTCCTTCTCTCTCTCTCTCTCTCTTTAATGTTTCCGGTTTATGTTTTCTTTCTTCTTGCAATCTTCTGCATATGGGAAATTATCACCGATGATTGATTATATATGCCGATTGGAAATTTGGAATTGACTCAAGACTTGTTTGAATCCTAGAGATAGGGTAGCCATTAAATCTCTTGCATATTGAGACTTGGGAGACATAGACTATCTACCTCTACAAGCAGTGCTGTCTTTTCGGACTTCAGGTCTAAAAAAAAGGATTAGGATCTTCTCCTAACCTAAGTTTTTCCTAAACTCTTAAGGATCCTATACCATGTGTCCACTAAAAACTTGAACAGTTAGTTTACCTCGAATAAAACTTTTATTTTTTCGTTTCTTGTTCCTCTGCTCATCCTTAACCCACAAATCTCTTGAATGAGAAAAAAGATTAAGTTATAGTACCATTTTGATTTTTTTGCACCAAACTTCGATTTACATCTTCTCGGATTTGAGATTCTAGCAATTTGTTGACTAATTGAACAACCAGACTCCAAAACTGCAAATCTTCCACTCTACTACCTCTTATTAATTAATAAAATTCCCAAATATTTCTGTGATTATATGGAGAAGAAAATTCTTAAAGATTTTTAATAGTAAATTTCTTTGAAGGCAGTGATTGATTCGTTTTGTTATTATTATTATTATTATTATTATTATTATGAATGTGAACAAATTGGTTAGAGATTAGGATTTGGATTATTCTTCAAAAATTTAGGATTTTATTATTATTTTTTTAAAAAAAATAAAATTCTTTTAAGATTGATGATATTTACGGTGAGATTGGAGATTGATTTGTTTATTACTATTGTTGTGGATGTGTACGTACAAATTAGTTAGAGATTAGGGTTTGGATTATTCTACTAATTAAAATTTATGATTGATTTTTTTTTTTTTTTTTTTTTTTTTTAAATAAGATTGATGACATTTATGGTCATTTGGATTTGCTTATAAGAAACTTCACCTTTTTTTTTTTTTTTTTTTTTTTTTGAAAGGATGAAACAACATAACTTTCCCAATTTCATAAAAAAAAACATCACTTTAAAATAGTTTAAATGAAAAAAAAAAGGCAAAAAACAAAAATGAAGGGTCTCATTTATTTATTTATAAAGTTGGAAGATATTATTAAAAAAAAAAAAAACAAATTACTGATAAAAATATACAGAAGGACCTTATTATTAGGAAGATTTCCGAAGCCCCTAAAGGTTTGATATTTTCTTGAAAACAAACCACTGGTTTCTGATTTCAATAAAAACCTTGGAAATGATTATCGAATATCCACTTTTTAAACCGAGGATCAACATACTTTATATAAACTGCATTGAGGAAGCTACTGTATATTCTTTCTTCCATAAGAATGGAAATAAATATTCACTTGTGTATACATAGTTTTCAGCTATTTATGTTGGTTATAGGACCTTTAAACCAATGGCGAGCACTTAATATCCAAGAAGAGGCAGTAAGAACAAGCAAACCACAAACTGCTACAGGAGTGTAGTTGAGTGTCTCACTGGTGATGGGGTAGGCTACAGGCAATGAGAAGAGGACTGAGATTGTTGCCACCCAAAGGACAGAAATCCAACCGACCAAGATCCCATAACTGCCCAAGTTGAAAGGTCCAGGGATGAAGGACTTGCGTGCCAGAGTCACCCTAAAGAAGATTGGGAAAGCATAAGCTATGTAGAGTCCGATAGTAGCTATAGATACCATGGCCTGAAACGCCACTTCACTCCCGAGATACTGCAATAGATCGTTAAGAAGAACCACTCGCGTAATTAGAAGTTGACGAAGAAGATGAGCAACTTGGATAGATGAGATGAAATTTAGTACTGGTCCATTGCATGAGTTGATGAAATTTATGTCATATTCGCAAAATGAGCCACTACTTTTTGGAACTCCCGGCGATCCAAAAATAAGTAGATGAGAAAATATTGGGAGAAAGAGAGGTGCGTACCGTTAGTGCCATGCAGAAAGATACAAATGCAGAGAACCAAACTGCATTAATGGGAACCTCTTGTTTATTCACTTTGTGCCAAAGAGATGAGAAGGGCATTGCTCCATCTCTTGAAAACGCATATGCCATCCTGAGGTCAAATAGTTAAGAGCAATATCAGTAGCTATGTGAAAGAATAAAACCAGCAACGTTCTCCCTTTGTTGAATGGGAAATCGATGAAGTGAAAGATAAGGTACCTGGAGTTGCTTGTTACTGAACTCATACCACAGAAAAATATGGCAACAGCAACCACTCCTAAACAAACAATTCCTCCAACTCCACTGCCATATCTATTCTTGAATGCCATGTAGAATATTTCTGCAATCGCGTAACCACCAGCATTGTTGTCTTCACTCAAAAGGTACGGAATGTTGGTAACTGCAAAGGTGATACCGAGTAGGTAACCCCATCCAAAAATAATAGATATGCCAATGGAACTAATTATGCCCTTTGGTCCATTCTTATCAGCATTCTTGGTTTCCTCTGTCTAGAGATAGAAGTTTAAAGGAAAGACAATAATTAAGTTTTAGTACTCTGATCAATAGATAAACCATGAGCAGAGTCGGTGAGTAAAAGAAACTAAGAAAAGAAAACCATAATTTTTAAATAATGTTATAATTGATTTTGATTATCAAAATACAGCCGGAGAACAATTTATAATGCAAAATTGTTATCTTTCGGTGGTTGATTGTGTGATTTTTGACATCTATAATCTATTATAAGAAGCAACTTTAACAAATACAACATATCCATCATAAAATTTTAGTGTCCGAAATTTCCATGATTTTGCAGGTAAAAAATGCCTTGCATTTCACGAAGATTTGAAGTTTCTCTAAATCTCATGAGTGTAAGTTAATTCAGACTGCATATCATGGCAGAGTATACAACTCTTAACTTACCATGTGAGCAGATGCATCATACCCTGTAAGAGTATACTGACTCATTAAGAGTCCCAGAACAAAAATATAAGCTTTGCTGCCGATTCCATCTCCATTATCGGTGTTGAAGTGAGTGAATACAAACTTGGCACTAGCCCTCTCAGTTGTCACAGTGGGAATGAGAATCATAAGAACCATAACACCTGAAAATTGTAAGAACCATTACAAATCCTGCAACGTGATTACCTTAAGCAGAAAAAAATTAGGAAAAACCAGCCATGGATTCTTCATACCTACAAGATTCCATGCAGCGGCCAGTTGGCCAAAGAAAGACAGTACCGAAATAGGAAGACTGTTTACTAGAGCATGTAGGAAAAGAATTCCCCCATGAAAACCTATAACTACATATTTAGATGCTTCATATCCACCACCATTTTTCCCACCTGTGCTAAGGAGAATGATCACCTGAATCATCTGTGCCAGTGAGAAATCAATACTTGTTGTAACTGCCCACTGCATGTAAAAAGGTTCTGATATTTAGAGCTTATACTAGGTTACATGGCAGCAAATAAGATGTTTTTTTTTTTTTTTTTCGTGGATCAAAAGCAGTATCAAACTTTAGAATATCGAATTCAGATTACCTGGCCAACAATGTTGAACCTGCAAGAAGGTAAAAGGCATATGCATTAGAAGATGTAGTTGCAGAAAGATCAACTGGTTGGATTTTAGTAGCTTACAAACCGGAATGAGTGATATATGCAAATATTCTGTATGCAAAATAAATAAATAAACAACAAAATGATACTGCAAATTCTAATCTGGATTTTTCGACATTGTTGTGACTCAGAAAATTCGGGTATAGGCCAATTAACAACAATTAGTAATGCTTAATCCAATCTCCATTGAAGAATCATTTACTGAAAGAAAAGAGCACTAATTCAGAGTTGTGTTGATGATCTTGGACATTAGTGTTAGTGTTAGGTATGGATAACATTCATGGAACTTGTGAGTTGCTAGTAAGCAAACACCACAGAAGCAATCTACTCATTCTACATATATGTGTATATATATAATCAAGATATACACTAGTAGCTTCAAAATCCAATTTACAAGATAATTAAACCACAGAAACAGAAAATGTAAATGACACAATCAAGATAGATAAATTTGAGATTTACCAGCCAGTGATCCAAGAAGCGAAGGGAGCCCAATTGGGGCCAGCAAGCTTTGCACTCCAGTAGTAGAGACCACCAGAAGTGGGGTATGAAGAACAAATCTCAGCCATTGACAAACCAACAAACATGGTGAAGGCACCAGCTATGAGCCATCCATAGACCAGTGAAACTGACCCACCAAAATTCAACCCTGTATTGTACAGGGTTGTGATACCAGTCAACACCGAAATGATCGAAAACGAAAACGCAAAATTCGACAACATCCTGCAAAATCATCAAAAATCCCCCATAAACAAACACCTTAAACACAACAGCAAACATTTTTAACACGTACTTCATGAACTGGGCGTTCAATAAAAATAGAAATCAAGAACAGGGTTGTCGAGGAAATTTACGAGAGATCACGTTTGAGCTCCTGCTTATAACCGAGCTCATTGAGACGGGTATGGCCTGTGTCAACAGAAACGTTGCCGTTTTCAGCTGTGTGAGATGGAAGATTCATTTTTTCACTGCTCCAAGCCATCTCAAAGATTCAAAAATCAATAAATAAAGATAGACAGAGAGAGAGAGAGAGAGATAGAGAGAGAGATTGGAGACGGTTTATATTTTGTCAACCAAATGACCAATCTCTTGCTCTCTACTACTCCGTTGGAATCTAATCTTCTTTTCTATCTATTGAACATTTAAATCATATCACTTTCAACTTTCAATGTTTTCTCTGTACACAGAGATTGAAAGAGAGAGTTTTTGTTCTGGTCAAACAGAGCAGCAACGCAAGTAGCATATACTTTTTTCAAAGAAGAGATGGTATCGATATTCGATAGCTACGTGTGCTGGTTCTGAGTTCCGACCTATACTGTATTTAATATTTAATATTTAATATTTTATAAAACCATCCAACGAATCAAGTATCAACTGCTGTGTATCTCACAGCTTCGTCAAACGTGCATTAACCTTTACGATTCCCTTCTCATTATATAATATATATAAATATATATATATATATATAGTTATACAATAAGAATGTGGACCATAGACCATGGAGAAATTTTACTAAGTGTATGCACTTTGAGTCAAAGTATGTAAATCTTATGGTTTATTTATTTGTCCTGATATATTTTATATCAGGTCAAACTGACAATAGTAAAATTGTATATATATATATATATATAGTTTTTCTACTATCAGTTCGTCTTGATATAAAATATATCAAGACGAACAATGTGAATCATAGGTTATGGAGAAGTTTTAACAAGTACATACATTTTAAGTCAAAGTATGAAAATCTAATGGTTCACATTCTTCGTCTTAGTGCTTGCACTTTGAATCAAATTATGCAAATCTAATAATCCACATTCTTCGTCCTAATATATTTTAAATTAGGACGAACTGACAATAGAAAAATTGTGTATATATATAAGGGTTAATAGCACCAATACCCATGAACATATAATGAAATTGCATAATGCCCCCTGGATTTTTTTTCTAGGCATTAAACCCCTCGAACTCCCATAAATAGGCAAAAATGGACGGAAGAGGGACGGACGTCGAAGACAAATTACATTTACATACCCTGATTATATATATAATTTCATTAAAACTAGGAAAATATAATAATATCACACAAACACCCTACAGTTAGGGGTAAAGTTGGTAATTCTACCAATTTTATAATGTGAAAAAAAAAAATTAATTGTACTTTAAAAACAGAAATAAAAAATAAAAAATAAAAATGTATATATTAAATGCATTTAAATTAAATAATAAAAAATTAAAAAATCAATCAACCCTAACAAAATTAAAAATTAAAAATAAATAACTCTCTCTCATCGTCTCTGTTTTCTCTCTCCCCAAACAAATTTTTTTTTTTTTCAGATCATTTCAAGAAATTTGGAAAAACTTCTGTTACCTCTTATTTTTATTTTCTTGCTCAATTTGCTTGTATTGTTTATTTTTATTTGTCTGTTTTGAAGTGTATAGTGTTCCTCATATGCTAATTATCATATGGTTGATTTCAATTCTTTTATCTTCAGTCAAAAGCATATGAAAATGTGCTTGTTCTTGATGGAATTGTTCAACTAACGGAGAAAGATGAATGTGCCTACCAAGAGATGATAACTCATCTTCCCCTTTGTTTGATTCCATCTCCCAAAAATGTGATTTCCCAATACTTTCATACTTAGTCATGTGCAAGGTTGTGAATTAGTCTAAATATAATTCCACATTTCGATTTGTCTAAGGGAACTTTTGGAGGAAATTATGAAAGAGAATGGAAACTGAAAGCCATGAGAAGAACATTGAATGAATAGGTTCACTCGAGTTCTAGGTTTGAAATTTTTGATCCACACAACAAAGTTTAGTGCTTTGATCTAATAAACACAGATGGGCAATTAAGCATCAGGTCTTTCTTTGTTACAATTGAAGACCACCAGCCACCAAACCCAGAACAAACCCATCTGAAATCCAAAAACTCGCCAAATCAAACAACCCAATCCATAATTAGCAAAAAATCCCTAACCCCAAAATCTTATCTCCAGAATTAGCACGCACACCATTAATGGCCAAAACCCCCAAATCCAATCACCACTGCCGGCAGTAATTGCAAAACAAACCACCATCGCCGCTTGCACAAAACCCTCCACCATCCAACATCAAAACCAAACCTTAACCCTCCCACCACCCCAATAGGTGTCGCAACACAACCACCCAAACCCATCAACCAAATACCCAATGCAAATCGCTATGAATGAGGAAGAAGAGAGAAGAGACTAGTGTGTCGTCGTTGAACGAAGTGATGGCGTGGTACCCATGACTGGAAAGCAGTGACCAATAAGTCGATGTTGTGGAGGGAGCTAAGATACGAGAGTGAATGTGAGAGAGAGAGAGAGAGAGAGAGAGAGTGTATGATAAAGAGAGTGATCCGCGAGAGAGAGTGTTCTGGGTTGGTGGTGGAGATGGTGGGTTTAATCTAGGTTGTTGAGAGAGAGAGAGAGAGAGAGAGAGAACTGATGGAGATGGTGGTGGTGGACGGTGGACGGTGAGTTTATCTAGGTTTGATGAAGTTTGGTGTTGGGTTTGATAAACTTTTATATTTAATTCATTTAATAATAATAATAATAATAATAAATTTTAATTAGTTTTTTTTATATATATTTAATTTTAAATTTAATTTGTTTTTGTTTTGATCTCCACTTGTATTTTTTTAGAGTATTTTATTTTTATTTTTCTTTCATATTATTTTTTTATTTTTTTATTTTTTTTAATAATTAGTTTTTATTTTATAATTAGTTTCTTATAATATAATTTTTAAAATTTATTAATATTAATATTTTTTATTTTTTTAGACATTAGTCAAACAAGTCAAAGGGTGTTTGTGTGATATTATTATTTTTTTTTCCAATTGTAATGCAATTATACATATAATCAGGGTGTTTAAATGTAATTTGCCTTTGACTTTCATCCCTCTTCCGTCCATTTTTACCTATTTATGGGAGTTCGAGGGATTTAATGACAGGAAAAAAAATTTAAGAGGTACTATACAATTTCACTATATGTTCAAGGGGTTCTGGTGCTATTAACCTTATATATAATTATAAGATACTACGATCTCTATGGTGTAATTATTTGTATAGAATCGCAATTTGGATCATCACAAAATGAAATTTAAATTGAAATCAAGTGCACAACAAAAACGATACTAGATCTAGCCGTTTCTCCTATCAATTCATCACTTTAAAATTAGGGTGAGATTTATGAACCATTAATTAAACATAAAAAGATTTTAACTATAGTAAAGTAGTAAATGTAATATCCTGATAGTCGAGGAACTGATATAAATAAAATTGAATCCATGGTGGGAGAGAAAGTTGCACGTGAGATCACAACTGTTAGGAAAAATTGGCAGGTAGAGGATTCTGGAATATGATTTGGAAAATAAGAATATGAACACATCACAAGTCACAACTAATTAAGAAGATTTTTCCATATAATGACCAGCTGTTTAACTAGAAAATCACATGGGAGAATTTTCTCTTCTTCAACCAATTTTTTATTTATTTAAAAAATTAATAATTTGAAGTGGGACAATTATGAGGAGTGGAACCTGAATCTTTGACTGTACGTGCCAAGACAATAGATATAAATATATAATCTGATGGACCCCTTCAGAACAGGCTTTTAAGATCATGTGGTCCATTGATGATCACATATCGACAATATATATCTCTCTTATGGGAAGAAAAAACAAACTTAAATGCATAGGGATTCACAATACGTATTTGGATTTAGATTCTCTATTGATCTGATATTTTCTTTGATCTTTTTAAAATATGTGACTGATTGTTAATAAAATGATTCTGAAAACCAATCACATTTTAATCACCAATTCATTACAATGCTTATGTGTCATATGATTAGAGATAAAGTTAGGTAAAAAGATCAGATCAATCGAGGATCAAAATTCATTACATTTGTATTCAAGTTCTTCTCCTTGGAAACGAATTTACACCCATAATTAAGCATGCAACGTAGAAATCTCCAATATTATATGAATGAAAACTTTTTAAATATATTTGTAAAATGCATATTGAAAACTTTCTAACAGGCATGTGGTGAGACTCCAATGGTCAAACTTTTTTTTAATTTTATTTATTTTTATTTTGAAGGACTATAACTATTACGACCGGACTATTGGGACCTACCAAAATCATACTATACATGTTTAGTCCAGATAACTACTACAAACTAGGAGAAAACTCCCAACTTATACTTTAAAATATGTATGGTGGGACTCGAATCCCTCACCACCACTGTGAAAGTGAGGTGCACTATCATCTCTACTGAGAGGTGATGTATATTTAATCTAAACTTTCATTTATATTTAATCTAAACTTCATTTATCATCTCTATAAATGGTCAAACTTTCATTTATATTTAATCTAATGCTCGAATGGTCAAACTTTCATTTATATTTAATCTAAACTTCTTTTGTTTGTACCATTTTGTACATTTTATTTCTTTTTGAAAAAATATAGAAATTATTGGAACCTAGCATTAAGGGTATGCGTTTTCAGTTTGATTTGGGTTGAAACTCAATATCAAACCAAACAAATATGGATCGGTTTGGTTATATTTCAACTCAACCCAAATCAATGTGATTTTTCAAACCGATTCAAACCAAACCAACAAAGGTCGGGTTGTTTTGGATAAGTTTATCGGTTTAGATTTGAATTCAAAAATCTTTTTTATTTTTTATTTTTTGGTATTATATTATAAAAATATTTAAATAAAAAATCATAACATAAAATATTAATTATATATTTACACATGTATATATACTCTAATTAAAGACATGTTTAACATCATCTATGTTTTTGAAACCCTAATACATCAATCAATCAAAAGAATTGTATCAAAACAAATAAATAAACTATTAAAGCTTAAAATAATCGGTAAAAGTTATAAAACATAGACTGAATAGAAAATGTAGGTGGATTTTATATTTTAGTTTTACTTTATGAAATATGTGATTTGGTTTGGATTGGTGAATTATTTCATTCAACCCAACCCAAACCAAACCAAACCACCTTTAATCGGTTTATCCAAAAGACAATCCGAATCACCCATTTTTTATATTTGTAATCGAACCAACCCAAACTTTATGGGTTGGGTTGGTTGGTTTTGGCGGTTTTTTGCACACCCCTACCTAGCATGACAAGCTTGATTTAAAAATTTATTCCCACAATAGCAGTTGGTCATATATCCATAACTGTGACTTAAACCCTTGAATACTTTTCAATACACAAAATGGTTGATTTTTATATCAAAACATGCAAAAATCATTAACACATATCTCTCATGACTTTTCATTTGGAATTTTGAATTGAAGTAGGTGTAAATTATTTAAGATGGGAATCTAAATAATTGACTTAAAATTCCACACGATCGAATTTGTGACCAAACCATATATATAAACAATTCAACCTCACCCTACCCTACCCTACCCTACATAAACATGACATAATAATGATGTAACATGTAAGTCAATGAAGTAG